>OX463756.1:14661917-15261917 GCA_949824845.1 Rhingia rostrata
TTGACTGCTACAACTTGTAATGAATTTTTCAAGGAACTAAATGTGTACATAGATACGTCAAACTAAAAACAACGCCCAACCAACCTTCATAAACTCATAACACATGTAGCTGCACTTCCCCAGCACCTTCCTCTAGTATCTGTTTAAATCCTATTTTCAGACAGGAGCAAACAAAAACAAAAAAACAGCTTCGAAATGTATTTCCTGCCATTATGGTACACCTGGCACCAGTAAAGTAAACATACAACCCCTTGCAGAGTATTTGCACATTTAATTTTACATTGCCCTTTAAAATGGGAAAATATTTTGTAACAACGATTATATCATTCCCATAGATACCTGATACTTCAGTTAAAGGGTTCAAAACCGACCAATACGTGTACAGCATTACGAATTGCAATATTTATACATTTTCTGTGTAATCAAATTTTATGTTTTCCCATCGCGTTCGCATCTATCCGCAGGCGGAATAGGGTGAAACTGAGATCCGACAATTGATAAAATAAGTCTGGCATCACTTCACATATCACCTGCTCATGTGCATCGAATTTATATGACGTATTAGCAATAGCTTTACACGCACCATGATGGCGTTGAACATGTACTTAACTCACATGACACCAGTTATCACAAGAGCTAAGCAGGAATTCAAAGAGAGCCAAAAAAAAATAAGCGGTCGTGAAAAGATACCAAAAATCCAATTTATTCCATTTCCTTAAAATTGGTGAATCTTTGCTCTGAAGTGAGGTTTTAGGTTTTTTTTTATGCGAAAGGTTATACAAATGGGGAATCGAATTCCGAAAAAGGGTCACTTGTAATGTATAGTGGGTCGAATGGTTTATCCTTTTAAACCCTGGGATTTATGAATAAGAATGGAAATACCAGTCAGGGTTATCAAATTGAAATGTTTGCTTAATATAGATTTAAGTTGTTAGGCAAATAAACAAAATATTTAATAGTAACCGTTATACCTTGTATTTGTCCTGTTACCCAACTCTAAAAACAATTAACTGAGGATGTTTTGAACGAACTTTTTTGACCTCTCCACGTCATTCACACTGAAACGGTCGATTTATAAAAAATAATTTTCCATAAGAACATAGCTGCTAAGAGGCTATAAATACTTAATTTAGATGATTCAATGTCAATATGACATGGGTTTTGTGCTATCGAAACTTAAGTGGAAAACAACGCAAGTGTCAAAAAGCTGATCGAATTAGAAGTGTATGGGAGCATGATAAAACAGACAAGATATTTTGTTATATCATATTAACGGGTAATTTTTTGAGCGTAGTGATTTTTAAAAAGTGAATAAAACACTCAAATATTCAACAACTTTATTGTAATCGATAAGGGCCTTTGCAATTTACGTTTTACAGACAACTTCATGTAAATGTTGTCCGCGGTTCCTTCTTGATGAAACCAAATGTCAAACAACTTCAACTCAGCCAACTGGGGCAAAAAAAAAGACGCGTATCATGGCTCAATATCGTTCGCCGTTGACGGGAACGTTTTTTCCGCGGTCGTCTTTGAAGAATAATGGACCGATGATGCAACCAGCCCATAAACCACACCAAACTGTCGTTTTTCGGGATGCATTGGTAATTCTTGTATGGGATGTGGCTGTTCATCACTCCAGATGCGGCAGTTTTGCTTATTTACGTATCCGTCGAGCCAGAAATGAGCCTCATCGCTAAACACAATTTTTCGATAGAACAACAAATTTCCATGGAGCTGTTCTAAGGCCAATTCTTCAAAAATTAGACGTTGTGGTTGGTCATTCGGCTTCAATTCTTGAACAAGTTGAATTTTATAGGCTTTCAAACCCAAATCGACTCGTAAAATTTTCCTTGTGATTGAGTAACACATACCCAACTGCTGAAAACGGCGATGAATTGACATTTAATGATCTTCATAAACATTGAAAGCTACGACTGCAATATTCTCTTCGGTACGCACTGTACGCATGCGAGTCGATGGTTTAATGTCCAACAATGTAAATTTGGTGCGAATTATAGTGAAAACGTCACGAATTTTTGATTCACCAGGTCGATTATGACGACCATAATATGGTCGTAACGAACGGTGTACATTTTTCACAGAGCAAGAATTTTGATACGAATTTAAATAATTTGCAAGCGTCGCTCGTAAGCTTTTACATGATTAAATGTCAGAGTATACTGAAAACTTTTCACTTTGACAGATAACGTTTGGACGCCATTACTAACCAGTGCTGCCAACCTGATAAACTTAACTCTTATAAAATCACCCGTTAGATTGTAAACCGCATGAGTTTGAGTAGGAACATTTAAAAAATTGACAGATTTTACTTATACTTAGTCAAAAAGACATTGAATTACATATTAGGAACATCAATTTTAAAGCAGTCTCTAAAATCTCTTTTAGAAAAACATTTTGACATTGACATTGACATCACAGTACTTCGCACATGAATACAACGAACTACAGACACACAACAAGAACAACACTGGCGACTGAGGCCATCGGCTGGGACAGAGCAAGAAATTAATAGAACAGAGAGACAGAGAGACACAAAGAAGGAAAGCCATATAACACAGAGGAGGAGGCATAGATTTATATTGTCTCATATCATCGCACAGGTGGCATCAGATAAACTGAAAATTTTCATAGAAAAATAATGCAGCCGTAGATGGGTTCAAGCTCCAGCTTCGGTTGCATTATTTTGTTAAAATGTCTGAACAAGATATTTACCAAAATAATTTTCTATTTAAATTTCATTTAAATAATTTTCGTTAGCCACGCCCACTGTTTGGGGATGTTTATTTTAAAAATTTAATAGTATTCATACAGCGAACCCCTTTTATAAACATCCCTCGTTTAAAGCAAACCTATTGCGAGGGACTTGCAAACAATTTTCCACAAAGCTAATGGTTGTAGATCTGACGTTCGAGAATAATTAAATTTAGACCAAATCGGTCTCATCAAAAGTTGTTACTTTATTTAAAAGCTGGGTTTAAAAAAAAAAAAATCGTCCATTGGCTCATTCATGCGTAGCATGTATTCGACATTCTTGATTTACCTACATTCAAAAGTGTAGATAGTCGTGTAAGGCGTCCTTACAGTCAAATTTAAATTGTCAAAAAAGTTACACATATCAAGGCTTTACAGTGCAAAATGGGCAATGCCGAATGAAGAAGGGAAGAGAAGAAACATGTAGCCTCCCAGCTAAGGAAAATCTAAGAATCTATCCACCCCTTAAAAAAGGCTACGAAGTAAGAGCGCAGGCTTGACAAAATAACAGTATCAACCTATTCACAGACGGGTACGGAATTTATCGATATGTATTCAAGCAGCATTTCAAGACTGCTAAAAGTCTAAAGATTGTTAGGTCTAGAAACTCGCCGACATTCTGTCCAGGTAGTGATAACTCCCCCCAGTAGGTTTCGAAGAAATTACCGAAGCCAAAAAAAAAAATTAAAAACAACAAAGTCGATGGTCAGGAGGGATTGGCAGTGGAACCCTTCAAACACGGATGTGACACGCTGGAAATGTGTATGCTCTTATTATCTACCGGGATAAGTTAACTAAAAATAGCATGTTAACTCGAATAAAAACTACATGTGAACCATCCAAAAAAAGACGACCATTTGCCTTGCTTCAATTACCGTGCCAATCCCATCCCTTCTAGAAGTTGCATACAAGATCCTATCAAATGTAGCAAATTACATATTATAGGATCTTCTGCTCCATCGGAACCGTATTCTACTTTACGGTGATGAACTTTTAGTCGAAAAGCGGAGCTTATGATGAGGTAGCTGTCATGAAATCATTTTTTGTAGTGACTCGTTGTAATGGACTCGTTCAATGAAACATTTTATATAAAACCCACTTAAATGATTGAACTACGGAGAACAAAAAGTTGACGACTGGAAATTTGGTCTTTGAACTGAAAAAATCACAAAAACATCTGTCAAGTTGTTACTTGTGTTGTTATTTTGAAAAGGATTATGAAATTCCGCCACATTGCCTTCTAACTTATTTACTTTTCACTGAATGCTTATAAAATTAACGTTTAAATGTTGTTCTGCAATCAAAACTGTTTAAGTGGTAAGCCTACACGCAGATTGTTTTAAAAGACATTGTACCCAAATATATTGTCATGTCCATTGTCTATTAATAAAACGTTCATATATCGAAAATGTTATATAAATGGTCATTTGCATTATTCGATATACTGTTATATATATATTTATATGGTATTAGCAATCGATTTGACATACTACAACAAACAATGCTACAGCCTAAATTGACAGCTAATCAATACATCAATGCTTTTCTAATCAATCATGAATAGTAGACGACATCTTCTAAGTAAATTGGTTCTATGTAGAGTAAAATATTAATGCTCCACCCGAAAAACAAATCCCATTCGTGGAAGTGTATAAAACACTTTACTGCCTGTCACGCATCACGTATGTGTAGCTCACATGAACATCAATAGTATCAGTCAACGTCATGGAACAATTCGTACTGTTCTTTTAGTTTCATGGGATATGCAAGTCAAAATGCGAAACCAATTTTTCACTTAGACAGTCAGCGGCAGACGACATGAAGTACATATTGGCGAAAAGTCAAACGCAAAAAATTGCACTCTGAATGATAAAAGAGATCACTGAACACAGCCTACATTCAATTGTCTAAAATAAATCAACTCAATGATTTTAAGAATAACCCATGCCGCGCGTGGAAAAATGTGCCAAAGCAACTGTAAACGCTTGCTCTAAAACTATTATATGCGTCCGAAAATTTTTTGAGTCCATTATTACAAACGTGCTGTCCGGTTTCGCGAAATAGGAGCAGACAAAGTAATTAACCAACGCCATCTCTATGTCAATGTTTTCGGACGCATTAAATCAACTACAAGAATGATATTAAAGTTTTCCCCACATTGTGAAGGTATTAGGCTATGACTTTTGGAATGGGTTTCGTTGTCTGGTAAAATATCTAAAATCATTCATTACAAAGAAATTAAAAAAAAAACTCAAATTTTTTTGGATTAGGTGGCAGGGTTTTGTGACAACAATGCAAATATAAACTTCTGTAAATTGACAAGAAGTCGAACAAATAAAGTTTTTAGTCGTTTGGACGGATTGCTGCAACAATCCATCATTGGCTTAAGTTGTACACCCATATAATACTTAATGCTAGTCAAAAAAAATTGAAACTTTTCTGGTCACTATAGGCAAAGATATTAAAATAATGTTTTCACAACAATTGAATGGTTGTTGGTTAGACAAAGTTAAAAAGCTGAGTTTGCGTACCTTAGCTTAATCTTACCACGGCCCAATTCATCTGAGCATAACAAGCCCTAAACGTCAGTTTTTAAATGAAGTGCAGTCTTGAATTTTTGACAGGTATCAGCTGTTTAATTACTGGCAAATACCTCAAATTTGAAACAACATGTCAAACAAATCCATTTGTGTCTGTTTTTTTTTCAGGAAAAGCACTTAATGTGTCTGTAAAATATGATAAATTTAAAGGAAGGATCGTAGACTATTCCAACACCGAACAAGTTATTTTGTTCTATGCCATTAGTGCAAATTGAATTTAAATCAACTACAAGAATCATATTTTTAGCTGTTATTTTGGACATATGTTACTACTGCTTGCATTTACGGAAGTGTTCGCACCAACCGATTCGACTTTTATAGTTGAGCCTAAATGGTTCAGACATATCTACGAATTGAAAAGTGTTTTTGCTGGAATTTATGAGGCCATATTATCGTCGAGGCCGATGGTGTTTTTAATTATTAAAATAATATGTTATCGGAAGCGTTTTTCTCTTCGCGTCTGTCCAATTCGTCGATGTTGTGTGTCCTTTCGTGTTGACAGCATACACTTGCTCTTGCCCTCATTTACTGCTAAACCCTTTTATGCCGCTTCCTTTTCTATACTAGCAAACGTGGCTATGCCATCAGGTTGGGTTCTACCAATGATGTCATTATCGTCGGTGTCGGATCATTCATGCAAAGTTTGAAAACCATCGTAAACGTGCATGAAGTCGATATAAAATAGCCCAATTAGCAAATTTGCTTCGATAAAGCCCATTTTTAAGCCTTCATTCGTAAGCTCTATAAATGCTATACTTCGGATTCACTTTGTGCGAAGTTCTACCGAAACATCTTAACGTATTGTACATGTACACACATCTCCGGAGCTTAGAAACAACCTTACAGAGGTAACATACCATCATAACTTTGATTATGCTTGTGAATTTTATTGAATAATGTCTTGAACATGCTTCTACCCAAACAATCGACTGCAAAAATGCCTAACCTCCGTGCACAAGTACCATGTAAGGCCTACAGATATATGGAAATGGAAATTTTGTAGCCTTATCGAGGAATAATTGTTAGTTGGGAGGAGGTCCCGCCATCGCGCAAGAAGTTCACTAACGCTACTAACGATCCTGTTGGGCCAAAAATTGTATTTTATTCGTAAGCACTAATATGTTTTGTGTTATCACTCAAAGTAAACGAGGAAAAGAGTACGTAATGCTTTTTTTAAATGTCAGATGGTATTCGAGGGTATTTTTAACATTCTCTTACGAAGAGAAAGATATTGTTTTCGTGAATATTTTCGACCTCGAGATTTTGATTGATTCTAACATTACGATGACAGCGGAACCCAAAAAAACAGTTTTTGGAATTCCGTCCGTCGGTTCGTCGGTCCGTCTGTCCGTACGACCCAGTCGTGCACCCACTTCTCGTTTTTTGTATTTAATACAATTATTTGTAGAACTAAAAACTAGGTACATATCCGCAATTTCAATTGCCGTAAGTGCGAACCGCAGTCGATAACAGGTTTAAAAATTCAGTGCTAGATAAGGTGATTCGATAAAAAATTGAGTACAACAATTGACAATTTCGATAGCGGAAAACTCTAACCCCCTAAACTGCCAAACATACCGAGCAACCGATACCGAAACTTTGTTTTATTTTTTTTATTGTTCTGATTGTTTTGACATTTCATTCTCACCAAAAATGGTACGTAAACAAAATAACGAAAATGTAGGAAAAGTGACGTTTACAAATTTCGGCAAACAAAATTTACAACGATGGAAAAAAAGTTGCAAAATGAAAAAGTAGAATTTCGGTACGGAAAAAAATATAAAATCGTTTATATGAAAATTAAAAAAATTTAAGAAATTAAAATAAATTAGATAAGTGTGGTTTATGAATATCATTTGTTTAAGAAGTATTTTTACTTGAAAAGCCAAGTGAAGTGGAAGAAATCAGCAGTATAAAAAATAAAGAAAAGCAAAGTTTCGGTTTCGGTTGTTCGGTGGTTTTGGCCTTTAACGAATTAATTTCGAATTCGAGTATGAGTACTTCACACAAAAACTATTTTTGATTAAACTTAAACTAGGAGCATGATTTCGCGGTGTGTTTATATTTTGGTTCCAATGACATTTACCGATTGATATGTAATTATTCATAAGCCCCGATACAATTTATTTCGCTCACCCAATCTCATGTGGAATTACAAAAACAAACGTCAAGTTTTTTTCTGCATTTCATTTGACATTTCTCAATTTGAACCATGGAAAGATAGACAATCGAGAAACGCGTTAAAGTTATTCAGGCTTATTATGAAAATGGGCTTCCATTTGACTCAAGAACTAAAGCCTCTTGACCAATTCAAGTGTCGTCAATGGTCAGAATGGTGGCAAGAAATGGCAACAATGGATGGATCCATTTTCGAAGAAAATCATCTTCAGTGATGAGGCCCATTTTCACCTCAATTGATTCGTCAATAAGCAGAATTGCCGCATTTGAGCGAATTATAATCCATGAGTGATTGTCGGAAAACTAATGCACCCACAAAGAGTGACTGTTTGGTGCGGTTTATAGGCTGGTGGCATCATCGGGCCGTATTTTTTCCAAAATGAGGCCGATCAGGCAGTTACTGTGAATGGTGTTCGCTATCGTGAGATGATAACGAACTTTTTATGGCCCGAATTAGAAGATATGGATGTGGACGATATGTGGTTTCAACAGGACGGTGCCACTTGCCACACAGCTAACGAAACAATGGCTCTTTTGCGCGACAAATTCAATGGCCGTGGCGATTTGACACCGTTGGACTTCTTTCTTTGGGGTTATTTGAAAGAAAAGGTGTACGTCGATAAGCCAGCAACAATTCAAGAGCTAAAGAATGAGATAATTCGGCACATTAACGGCATAGAACCTCATTATGCCTCAGCGTCATCGAAAATTGGGACCATTGGATGGAGGTGTGCCGCTGAGGTCACCCTTAAATTAAACCAAGTGTGTGATGGATCAATGGATGAACACCAACTTGTGCACCATTGTTTTAATGTAGTTCTGACTTACGACAAGCATCATTTCACTTGAGGCTAACTCCACTAAAGTTTTTTTTTTATAATTAGCACGCGCTAAAGGGTTTATGAATACCCTTATAGTGATTGGTCACAGCGCGGGCATTAAGGAAATTGAGGAGAAGAAATGAGGAGATACCGATTTGCATTGGTTTTTAAGTTTTGTAATGGGGAGGAAAGACTGAGTTTGGTAAAGCATTCCACATTCATGTTGTTCGGTTAAGGAATGAATCTCTATATCTCATAGCAGCTGGGTGTTCCGATTGAGCATTTCCTGTTAAAATCGATTAAGGAAACCTAGACATTTCGCTGCGTTTTTAGCGATTTCAAACACGTGGTCGTTCCAACGAAGGTCGTTACTAACACACATACCGAGCATGGAAAGTTTTTCGGTTTCGGCGATGCAAGTGCCATTCATGGATAATGGCTGTAAATTTTGGTTTCGCTTAGATGACAGAAGACAGTATTGTGTTTTGGAAGCATTAAATACCACTCTATTCGATTTACCCCATTTAATTATGCTGTCATGATCGGAATTTAATGAGCTTAACATATTTTGCCGTTTCTGTTCCACGTCGAAGATGAAGGGCGTGGATAAGAGAATGAATATGAAAAGCTGAGAGTGCTGTTATCAGCAAAGGAATGGATTGGATTATAAGTTGCAGACAAGAGTTCATTAATAAAAATGAGAAAGAGTGTCGGAGACAGAACAGAGCCCTGGGGAACACCAGCATTTATTTCGTGAGAAGCAGAGTTGAAACCGTCCAAAACAACTTGAATTGAACGTTTCGAGGGATAGTTTCTAATCCATAGAATAAGAGTTTCATCGCTTCCAAAAGCACGCATTTTCGACAAAAGGGCTTGATGCCAAACCCTGTCAAATGTCTTTGAAATATCAAGTGCAACGATCTTGTTTTCGCCACCGAGGTGGATAGATTGGTTCCACTTTTCGGTGAGATATGTCATCAAATCACCAGTAGACCTGTTGCAACGAAAACCGTATTGTCGGTCATTTAGAAGTTTTCGTGATTCAAGATATTTCATAAGCTGACGGTTTGTCAGCGCTTCAATGACCTTAGAAAGAAGGGACGTGAGTGCAATTGGTCGGTAGTTGGAGAGTGAAGAAGATTCGCCTTTTTTTGGACGGGCTAGACAAATGCTGTTTTCCATCTACTCTGGAAGAGTCCTGATGAATAGGACAGATAGAAAAGCTTACGCAGTGGTTTTGCCAGCGTGGAAGAATACCTCTTCAGAATTATGGGGGAGATATCATCTGGACCAGACGATTTGTGAATTTTAAGATCTTATAATACTTTTGCGACTGTACGAGTACGGACGTGGATTGGTCCCATAGAATGTTTTACGTTCTCAAGTACAGGAGGAGACCTGGCACAATCTGGTAATGTGGAACTGGCTGCAAAATGGGCAGCAAGCAGATTGGCTTTGTCTATAGAGGTGACAGCATTGTAATGCACATTCGAATTGGACATTCCCCTATATGTAATATTTGATAAGTCAAAGACGGACGTCAAGCTAAGTCAGTGTCTTGGCGTCAAGAACACAAGTGAAACATTCAACCTATAAACAACAGAAAAATTACATTATTCCCCAAAAATGTTTGTTTATTTTTTCAGATGTCATTATGTTTGTTCTATTTTCCTTCTAATGTCACATCACAGGCATAGATACACATTTTTATTAAACTAAATAAGGAATGAATATTGTAAAGCAAAAATTATATCAATACGAATTAAAAATACCATACATTGACTGGTAACTCATTCGGTCAAATTTATGAGCAATAACATTGTTTTTATTTTATCACCTGTTTATTGCACGTTTGCCGCATGGATTGAATATGAAAACGTGGTAAATTGTTCGTATGCTCCTTTACACGCATTCGTACATATGTTGTGTTGATTTGTTATTTTTTACAATAAATGTGTTTTGTGCGTTACCCAATTTTTGATATTTCTGTGGTATCCTTGCAGTTTTCTTCATTTTACCTAGCTTCAGAACATGTTGGTTGGCCTATTTGTTTTGTTGGCGTTTGTTGTTTAAATGCACCATAATCATAAATTATTACGCTTAAGATCATCATAATAGTAACATTTCTACCGAGCTGTATCTAGTCTAAACAGTGAACTGCGTAATTTTAGTCCAAATAAGAGACTTTTCGTTATACCATTTCAAAACTTGTTACACATTTTAAATGATTTCGCTGTTGAATAAACCAGCACTATGATCCCTACTTCGCTAACATAGTTTTAGAAGTAAAAAATAACTTTAAAAAATCTATAAAAGGTCTGTTCCCGTACAAAATAATATTTACCTATTCTTACTGAGTTTTACCTATTGCCGTTCCCGTACGCAAAAATAAGTAACAGAGGGAGCTCACGAGAGAGCAAAAAACTACCCCTCCATAAAAATCTTTAAAAAAAATTTACAGCAGAAATTTCTGTTGGTAAAAATCAGTAAACTATCAGTTGAGATTTGACAAGTGGCAACTGACAAATCAACTTCAGTGTCATATGCTTTGATTAATTGATTTGAATTTATTTGGATTTGTTGTTTGGTAGTGAAGAATAATAATAATAATAGAAAATCCGCTATTTTTCAAGAAAACATTATTACTTTTCTGCTTACGCACTTCATTAGGCCATTTGATGACTTCAAGACTTAGCTAATGAACATAACAGCTCTTTCCATTATTCGACATTATTCGACATAACGATAGTTTGAAACGATCTGCTAAGTCCCTATAGCTTCATGTCCAGCGCACCATAAGAATATCGCAATATATTTGTAGGCCGGAAACCTTTTGTCAGCACGAAGGTTCATATACCTATATATTTGACATTTGAAACTTGTCGCAGTAATGATTTACAAATTCGAAAATGATGTCGAAATTCTTCTTCTGTGTAGGATGGAACCTTTTCCTCTTAATAACCTTTTATGCAATGTCGTCTTGGCTTAACGCAGACCTAATATCGGGTAATTTTACTGGAATCGAAAAACATTTTCATGACATGTCGAAGAAAAATCTGCTGTTTCACTCAAACCTCCCCATGTGGGTAAATTTTCAATTTGTTTTCTCAGTCATTTCCCCTCTAATGTCACGTGACATTGGTCATTGGTCGACTGACCAGTGCATCGGCAAAAAAGCTTGGTAAAACTAATACCCGGAACACTGCCAATAAAGAGAATTAAGATAGAACCTGCAATAAAACTAGACATGATCATGATAGCAAACCACCGATGGATCAACTTGTCTAATGTCCAGACATCTCTGGCCACACAAAAAATAAACAAGAAACGCTCTCTCTGCTTAACAATGCTGAACAGATTAAACATCAGTAACACACTTTGCCTAAATGCAAAAAGACTAGGCCTCTCCAGCAATGACTTCTGCAGAAGTTGCTTAGAGGTCTCTTGCTCTTGTTCAGCGTTCTCCAACAAAAAAGACTCCATCAGGGAGACTACTTCTGTGATAATTTGGTGACCTGGCTAATAGTAAGCTCCGATTGGTTCCACGTGGTAACGCAGCAGACCTTCCTGGTCCATGCGTGCACGCCACTATAATCTAACCCAATGCATGGGATTGAAGAAAACAAATGATATAAAATTTGGAAAATTTCAGATGAGCAGCTCCAAAACTGAACGCTGACTCCTACAGTATTTTTTACACATTTTTATCAATTTTTATTGAATTGGGAAGTCCTTCATCCCCATTATACTACTAAACGCTGTTCAATCTGCCAAGCGAGAAGCCACACTGGTACGTGCCGATAAGTGTGTTGCTGAAAGGCTTCAAAAATCGATAAAACGTAGGGTAGGATGTAAGATTTCGTAGGCCCATATGTTTCTGTAGTCGGGATCGCCTTTCTTGTGGATGGGCTGCGTCCTTGTTGTTCTTGAGTCCTTGAGTCTTTAGATGGCTGCACTGACTTCATTTGTATTAGGAGGGAGAGTTATCTATTCGTGGAATATCCCCATTGAGCTGCTGGAAATACTGCCCTGCATTCCTTCTATGAAACAAGCCACCAATTGTTTAATGTGAACTGACGAATGTTTTTTTTTTTGTCGCGACACTTTTGGATTTCCCTTACCCGGGGGCGGATGCAATTAGCTGAGACCGAATTTTGTTGGATTAATCTCCTCACCCTTTTTGGTATTTAAAATTTTGTGAAAGGAGTCTACTACTTTATTTGCAGTGACATAAGGAAATTATTTTGCTTAGCCCTATGTTGAATAAAAAAATAGGAAATCTATTTAATTACATTCAATAAAAAAACCTCAGCTAAAGAAGCGTAGACAAATCTCCCAAGGATCCGTAAGTGCAATTCGACTAATAATTAGGGGTATTCAATTCATGCATAAACGTAATAGTTTTTGAATAGGTACCTCTCCATCGTTACTTCTGTTTCGACTTCCTTCAGGATCAGCTTTTACAGCTTTGTTCGGCTTTCATTTGTCGACTCACCTGACTTAGAAACAAATAAATTGTGAAAAAGTGCAAAATGGGTAGACGAAAAGCTCTTAGTGCGGTTTAGAAATCAAAAAATCGATAGTTTTCATGATCAAGGACTAACGGGACAAAAAATCTCAGAAAAAATTAACAGAAGCTCTAACTTTATTTATAGTTAACTGAAAAATAAGGAAAAATATCGTGTAAATATGAAAGGGTGCAAAATTCTTGCTACTTCGGCAAGTGATAGAAGAACAATTTAAAGGATTGCATCTAATTCGTCGACTACGATTGCTAAATGCGGAAACAAGCTTGAGTATGCGCTAGTATTTCCACAGTCAGGCGTGTGATATAAAGTTCTCCATTCTTAAAAAAGACAAAAAAATCAAAGAAACCACCCCTTAACAAAGAAATTAAAGAAAACCGATTGCAGTTTTGTAAACATAATACGGCCTGGAAAAAACACTACTTCTCTGATGACAAAAAAAAATTATTTTGACGGACCCGATGGATTCAACTTTTACTTCAATGGCTAAAGAAAAAAATTGCATTTCTTAAAGCCAGTATACAGATATTTTTGCTATTACAGCAGCCCATGTACCTATTCGGGTGAACCGAAAAAAAAGAAGCAACTATTTTTGAATGTAAATATAAAACTAATAATAAAACGAGTAGCAACGGTAATACTGTATTTGTGTTGTCTCTAAAATTAGATTAATTTTTTAATGTCATTTACAAAAATTTATTCCGCTAATCAAGTTAAGAGCAATAACAGTTAACCGCTCTCGAAAATGTTGTACCTATTCAGTTGAACGGGAGTGTAAATATTTCACTACAATTGAGTGAAACAAATTATTTGAAATATTTGTAGTAATATACAAAATAATTTTATTAATTAGATTACTAACAATTTTGGGGTGGTTTCTGTTTTCGTAAGAATTCCGCAACAATTTTGCATCGGAGAACTTCCGAAGAAATTCAACGCGTTGATAACATTAATAAAAAAAAACTGTCAAAAACTGCTAATTTAACGCATTAAAACGTCGCGCGATCATGTGCGGTGCATTTCGTCGGAAGATCCACTCGAAATGATCGAAGAAAATTTTGTTCCGATCGGACACCTTGATATGGTTGGTTATGTCGTAAAGTTACAATTTTTCGTGCGTTGTAAACTCAAGACGTTGCATGAATACCCATATTCTGCCCTAGCGAGGTATCCGTCGTAGCGGACAATTTTCCGCAATGCATACTTCGTCGAAGATTCAAATTTCATTCGAGGTATGTATCATCGGAGAAAAAATCACTTCACTACAATTCGTAAATAAATTCCGCGAAGAATTTTTGTCAGAGGAAATCGGAAAAAATTGCACTTAGCTGTCAAAAATTGCACGAAAAATGCACCTGAACGCACTTCAACGCGGAATGTTTCTCCGACATTTTGTAACGCATGATGGCGCGTTAATATATTCCGAACAGCTTTTCGGAAGAATACCTCGAAGCTAAAATCGTACAAAATCGGAGAATAAATATATCGCTAGGGCTGATTTTTATTCAGGACCTTAGGCCGTGTGTCCATTGCGTTAAAATTTTAGCCAGCGGATCAATTTTGACATTAGTATGGTGAATAGAGACTTCAAAATTTTAACCTGCTCAACAGCTCGCTAAAATGTATCCAGTGGCTAATTTTTGACATTTGGTTTACCTACTGAGGGGTGACAGAGATGGAAAGCACGCTCATAAATTATTGCTCGTTATCAGTGTTCACATGTGGTGGGAAAATAGTACAATATTTAGAATTTTAAACAAGAAATAAAAAAATTGTAATCAGAAAATGTAATGCAAATTGTGAAATAAACTAAAATTGAGTTTTAAAAAAATATGGTTTCAAAAATGTTATGATTACATTTGTTTCGCTGTATGTGAAATATGATTAACATTAACAAAGAATGACGGATATCTCTAATCATCAGCACAAATTTTACAACAATATTTCTATTACACACTAATTAAGGGATTTTTGATGATCTTTCTGGATATCTATTCGGTATTTTCTTTCTCTTATAAAAAGAAAGATATTGTTTTCGTGAAAATTTTCGACCTCGAGATTTTGATTGATTCTAACATTAAGATGATAGAGGAACTCAAAAAAGTGGTTTTTGGAATTCCGTCCGTGGTTTCGTCGGTTCGTCGGTCCGTCGGTCCGTCTGTCCGTACACGTCTCTCCAGCCTAAACGACTGCACCGATTGTCTTCAAACTTGATACCCAGCGTGTTTTGGTCATAATTCTGGGCCATTTTTTGTGTGCTTTTAGCCATATTATTACTGGTACCTGCCATATAAAAATCATGCATAACCTCAATTTTCTCGAAAACGGCTATAAAGATTTTGATTAAACTTCATATATGCTGTAAGCATATTAGTTCTAACAACACTGGGTACACATTTTTTTGGAGAAAATCCATATAGTGGATTTTTGCATATAGGCTATAGTAAGAAAATGGTCAATTTCTCCCAAACTATTTGGCCAAATTGAATGAAATTTAATTCTTATACTACTATTACTGTTTTCATGAGTTTCACATAATTGGTTTTAGGCCAATTATACCTAAACGGAATTGTCAGCTTTGGCCTATAACGGAAAATCATTATTAATCGCATGGACACTGATTACTTTCAATTACGGAATAAACGTTCGTATAATCACATTTCGACATTATTTATATGATTTTTAGCATCATTAATCGAAATAAATATTATGGTGTATTTTAACCAAATTGTTAAAAACGTCAAACGCTGTGAAAAAGAAAGTTGCGTACGACCCAGTCGTGCACCCACCACTCGTTTTTTTATTAAAAAAAATTATAAAGAAAGGAATTTTGTTCTAATTCTTTTGGGAAATTAATGAAAATAGTATTAAAATAATATCCCATTTTATCCAATTGACACAGCAAAAAGGAAACTTTTTTTCACCCCTGCAGAAATGTCAAAAATTAGCCAGTGGATAAAGTTTAACCACCATTTTAACGCAATTGACACACGGCCTTAGAGTGTAATTTTAAATCGTCGTTTTTAACCTCAGTTCGGCCTTTGGTGGAAATGTTCACAAACATTTATGAAATACAATACGCACTTTGCAATAACAAAGTAAACAGAACAATTCATTAGGACTGTTTTGTTTGTGAATTGCTTTTATCCTTAGAACAATACCAAATTACCAATTGACTGAACCTGTTCGATGAGATGAACAAAGTGAGGTAATTCTCTCAATTAATTCCTTAATAATTGAATTCAATGCGTGTAGCTATTAAAAAAACTCGTTAATTGATTTATTACTGAAAATTACTTTGCGATTACGTGTGTACACATAATAAAGTAACAATTTCTGTTCGTGACTACTGAGTGATGCCATTCTGTAATATAAATTGATTTATCAAATAACCATACTTAAAGGCCAAACGCATTGATCTTTAAAAGTTTAATGATGGGGGATGTATAATTATCGTTCTATACAGCCACCCCTATTGTGTTTTCTCACTGAGATGAGATGATAAATACACCCTTGTCGTAGTGAGCCACTTCCCTTCAAGTGACATGATTTTTGGAGGGTTTCATTGTATGTCACGGTGGACAACGCGTCGCACGGTGGCAATGAATAGAATGACAATCTATCATTTTATTAGAAATAAAAATAAGTACTCATACAACACCCTATGTTCATTTGTTTTGTTAAATATTTGCAAATTAAGATATCACATTACAAAACAGTCAATTGTGTTCAAAATTAACATTATTGTTACATTTTGGTGTCAATATCTTTGAAAGATTTCAGTGTCATTACGGTTCATTTGTTCGTTTAGATGACATTGACATTAAGTGTGTAGGTACTTTATTATTTCATCTCATGTGACGTCAATCGAAATATGAAAGGATGCCTTGGAAACCACGATAATGCATACGATAACAATGGAAAAATAATGAAACCCGTAGTTTGGTAAAAAAGTTCTCGGTTTTAAAATAACTGTAGTAGGTTCATAATATGTCAATATATAAAATGAAATATTTATGCACACATTTCGTTGAATTGAAGTTTTTTTAAAAACAGTTTGCCAGATCTCACATCAGTAAGTTTGCGATAACATTATCATAACCATCCCTCATGTTCTTGAGAACGGTGATTAATAAACTTTTTGTTCTTTACAAAATACAAAATTTTAAAAAGATTTAACTGATGTAATTCATGATATAACATTTGGAACTTAACTTGAAGGATAATTCGTTTCACGCTAAATTCATGGAGTTCTGTCTTTACTCAGTAATTGGGTGAACTTTCAAGTTGTGATTGGCGGCTTTACGTTAAAACTGTAAGTGTTAGTTTTTTTGTTAGCAGAACACTTTTCTGATATATTTTGGAAAATGATAGCGAACTGTTAAATTATTTATTTACAAATATTCTTTTGTTTGCCATTCCATCATGAACAAGTTGACAAATAAACAACGCTCGCAAATCGTGCAAATTTATTTCGAAAATAATGGTTCAGTTCGCGAAGTTTACCGCAAGCTCCATCCATTTTATAATGGACATAATCGTCCATCCGAGCAATAAATTCGGTTAACCATGGATCGTTTTCGCACTACGTTTACTCTATGGGATAATACGCATCCGCAGAGACGTCGAACAGTGAGCACCGAAGAAACAATTGCCGCTGTAGAGCAAAATCTTGAAGAGGACCCGAATGAATCGATTCGCCACCGTGCACAGCAATTGGAGCTTTGTCCATCAACTTTATGGAAGATTTTGCGCACAGATCTTGGCTTACGACCTTACAAGATTCAGCTTGTGCAAGAACTAAAGCCGCGAGACCATGCAATGCGAGATTTATCTCGATGCTGATTTTCATCGCAAAATTTTGTTCAGTGATGAGGCTTATTTGTGGTTGAATGGCTAAGTCAACAAGCAAAATCGCGGCATTTGGAGTGAAGAGAATCCACATGAGACCCTTGAGACGCCATTAAATCAACAAAAACTGACTGTTTGGTGTGCTCTATGGGCTGGTGGAGTCATTGGGCCACACTTCTTACGAAATGTTGCTGGAGAGTCAGTTACAGTTAATGAAGACCGGTATAGAAAGATAATTTTTTAAGAAAAAAAGTTATTTCACGAGGTCCAAACTTGTGAAAAAATTGTCGGTGAATTCATTTCGGCCTGATCCCTTGTACCTCCGCATCAACCGCATAACTACATTTTCTCCAACATTGGTCTGACGTGCTGCAACTGCCCCCTTTCCAGTATAGATTTCACCATGCAGTGGATAATAGTTTGACGCATCGCAAGTCCACAGTATTCCTAAATTCCACAAAGGTAGAAATGGTGTGTTTTGGGTTGATATTCACGAACGCAGGTTTTAGATGTTCACCAGCCATCAAGTCGTGGACCTTGAAGTTAGCGGCGATGACTGAGTGGCATTAATAAAATCCGATCAAGAAGTAGAAATCCATATTGGAACTTGGTATTCAGCTGCGAAGAATTAACTTCTCAGACTTTTGCAGACGGCTATCATGAAGAATCTCCTTCTGTGAAACAGAAGAAACTACCAACTAAAGGGTGATCCATTTCGAGGTTCCCAACTTTTTTAAAGAAAAAAACACAGAAAATTCAAATTTAATGGAGAATGTTTATTATCATTTGAAAGAACATTCTTTCGCATTTATTTTTTGAAGATTATGTCTATCAAATGTTGGCCGTTGCTACGTCGCAGATGGTCCATCCGTTGAGTCCAATTTTCGATCACTCGTTCAAGCATTTCGACTGGTAACTGGCAAATGACACGCGTGATGTTTTCCTTCAAAGGCCTGAATCGAAGCGGGTTTGTCGGCATAAGCTTTTGACTTTACATATCCCCACAGGAAAAAGTCTAACGGTGTGATATCACACGATCTTGGTGGCCAATCGACCGGCCCAAAACGTGAAATTATGTGCTCACCGAAATGTTCTCTCAATAAGTCCATTGATTGATGCGATGTGTGGGAAGTGGCGCCGTCTTGCTGAAACCAAATGTCGCCGAGATCACGAGCTTCAATTTCAGGCATCAAATAGTCGGTTATCATGGCACGATATCGGTCGCCATTGACGGTTACGTTCGCACCGGCATAATTTTTAAAGAAATATGGACCGATGATTCCACCGGCCCACAAACCACACCAAACCGTTGTTTTTTCTGGATGAAGTGGCAGTTCTTCAATCTCTTCAGGTTGCTCTTTGTCCCAAATGCGGCAATTTTGTTTGTTTACATACCCATTGAGCCAGAAATGGGCCTCATCGCTAAACAAAATTTGCCTCGAAAACGTCGGATCTTCTTGGAACTTTTCAAGAGCACATAGAGCGAAGCGATGTCGCTTGGGAAGGTCGAGCGGCTTCAGTTGTTGCACAAGCTGTATTTTGTACGCTTTCAATTTAAAATCTCGACGTAAAATGCGCCAAGTCGTTCCATACGTCAGTCCGAGTTGCTGCGAACGGCGCCGAATCGACTCTCTACGGTCTTCGTGTACACTCTCAGCTAGGGCCGCTACATTTTCTTCACAGCGTGCTGGACGTGGTCTATTCGGTCGAATATTATCCAATAATGAATGCTGGGTCTCAAAATGGGTGATGGTGTTGCGAATAGTACGCTCAGTAGACCGATTATGTTGACCATAAGTTGAGCAAAGTGCACGAAACACATTCCTCCCAGAACGTGAATTTTCATAATAAAGTTGAACAATTTGTAAACGTTGTTCACGCGTAAGTCTTTCCATTATGAAATGCCAAACAATACTAAACAAAAATAACATGATAGCATGATAGCATGACACGACTCACACGTGATCTGTCAAAAAAGGCTATTGAAAAAAGTATCTCTACTTGGATCACCCGTTATCTATCTAATTGAAATGAGGATAGCAATATCTTTCCTTAAGCTTACCAAGGCAGCCAGAAATGACGGCCTTCCCTCCGAGCTGTATTCAAAAGGTGTTTTTTAAGACGTTTGGTTTTAAACTGGCAACACTGTTTTGACATTGTAAATATGACAGTTGATGTTTATTAGTAGGTACGTTTTGCCACCCTACGATGAACAACGCGTGAGAATTGTGCAAACTTATTTTGAAAACCATGTTCGCCAAATTCCAACTAGGCAAGTTATTCTTAACACGATGAATCGTTTTCACACCACGTATACTCTAGTGGATAAAACGCATCCCTAAAGACGAAAAACAGTGCGACGAAGTGGAATTAGATGATTCGTTATCGTGCACATCAATTGACTATGCCCATCCTCTATGTGGGAGATTTTACGGAAAGTGCTTGGTTTAAAAGCTTATAAGATCCAGCCTGTGCAAGAGTGGAAACCGCGTTATAATTATATGCTTCTTAAGTTCATATTTATTAAAGGACGATGCCAGCCAGAATGTTACCATCAATGGAGAGCGCTATAGAAACATGTTTTCTCGCAGAGTTTTTGATTCCCAGCTAGTCGTCGGAGTCAGTCGGCAAAGACATCGCATTATGTGGCGCCCAAAAGTAGAAACCGACATCAACCAACTTGAAGTGCACAATTGAAGAGGAATGTTGGTTAAAGCATCTGTTTCTTTTTTTACAGGAGGTGGATCAGTGAACAACATTTTGGTGTTGTTACTTTCGGGATTATTTTAAGCAGAGACCCCGTGCTTATTAGTGTAACGGATCAACTCCTAGGCCAGAGCACCATAAATTTGGATGACCTTTATAAAAAAACAATTGGGATTTAAATCGGGCAGTTTGCATTGTGCTGCGAGATGATACAAACATTAAAAAACCAGTGAAGATATAAAGAGCGAGCAATTGCGACCAGGCTAAGTTGAAAATCTCCACTGTTTCCGGTACTGATAATTTTTGTTGCATTGGTGACACAAATTCAAATCGATCTAAATTATCTTTTTTTTTTAAATTGACTGAAATAAATGTTTTTACTTTCTTGCAAATATTTACAATTATTCTCTAAAATCTGTATCCACAGCATATTTTTGGTTAAATCCCCTTCAGACTATTTGAATTACTTTCCATTTTAATCTTTTATAAGTTACTGCCTCTGTGAAATCAATTTTAAAATTAAATTTTTCAATCGAATATTATTTCAAGGAGGCACTTATTTCCCATCTATGAATTTCTACCCTGCTATCAGGAATAAGGACGCAAAACTCCATTGAAGCAAATTTGACTGAAAAGTTATCTTCCCCTTCTTCAACTCCAGACCATTAACATGTACACAAAGTCCTAGCCTAACCTTTCCCTATGAAAAGTAAACTTTTAAAAAACTTTTTCGTAGCCAGCCAAAAACCCACAACCATCACCAGCTGTTACAAATTTATTCCTTGACGAATATCAGCCAACATTTTGCTGGTAGCCAAATGGGAGAGGTCTTTTCTTGTTATTGTAATTATAAGGAGGTAATTTCCATGGATCCCTAAACGTTTTAACCCCACCCGATGCCCACCATCGCATTATTTTAACGACATTCTTTAAGTACTTGGATGTGCGCTCCAAGCATTTGGTGGCAGTTCCATTTTTTTATGATATCCCAAGACCAACTTAAGTATTGTTTACGCGATGGCAGACAATTTAGCGGCGTGATACTATTTTGAAAATTCAATGATGGACCGTTTTCTCTTATTGCAGTTTCCACGGAATCGTTGGGTATTAAATTAAACGGACTCCTGCAAGATGCTGAGAGCCGGATACAGGATCTAAGTGGATGCGAGGGATTTGCCCCGACGACACCGTTTAGCAGCACACGTTCCTCCATATCCAGTATTATTATCGGTGAGTTGTGTCAGTATCCACTCCCCATGGGACTTGAAAAGTCACAGTGTGCACCACGGCCTCACGGGGTCTTGGAAAATAATTTCACAAAATGGTACGGTTAGCTGAATGTCAGCTGGATGAGAAATTGCGAATAGAAACTGAAAATTGGTTGTGTCCTTTCATAGCTTGCCTTCCCTTTGGGGTCTGCACATGTGTGTGTGTGTGGTGTATCTAGATAGCACATTCATTCAATTTAACTAACTTCATATATTTTATCGCATTGGTTTGTGTGTGTATGTCCGATTGCAGGCAATAGTGGACCTTCGGTGACAGGATGCACGGGGACTGAAACCGATAAACAAATTGGAATTTGGGAACGACGTGTGAAAGGATTGCGACGTATGCTACTGGGGTGGGATCAAGCACGTCCCCCAGACGCTCCTACAGCTGTTTACGTTGATGTCACAGGGATAACGTCTATCATGGTGCGAATTGTAGAGCCCATCGAGGGTGCTATTGGGACTAAATTCAAAGGTAAATGTTATCTGGTTGCATTGTGTGTAGCTTGGCTAATTTCATTTGTTTCAGTTCAATGGTCAACCAGAGCGGATTTCAGCAATGTGGTTGGCGAACGAGAGATACTTGAATGGAATAGCTTTCAGGGAACAATGGGCGCAAGTTGTAGGATAAGTGATTTAACTCAGGGCCGTAGGTATTTTATACGCGCCTCTTGTGGCAATGTCAAAGGCTGGGGCCCATCAAGATTGTCGGTGCCCGCGAGTGTTGTTCCATCCAGTAAGACGTTTACCACGGTTAAAATTAGACTTTATAAAAGCATAACTTTTTTTAGGCTGGCGAGATTTGACTGAACGGGATGATCGGTTTACGGGACGGCTTCGCATTCTTGATAATCTGTTTACAGCTGTGCGTCTGGCCAGACCGGGTGATGCTTCCGAATTGACATTGGAGTCCGCCGCGGCACATCGCAGAAATCACAAAAAGAAGACGACTATCAAGCAACTCTTTTCAGTCACGTCGAAATTTCAAAAACACCTAAGGCGGTTCGTAACTTACCCTGAGAACATTAGTTCATCTAATTATGACTTTTTTTCGATTGCAGGGGAATCTATTTGGCGTGCATTTTGTATTATGAGGACAAGGTGTTGGTAACCAGCGAAGATTGCTTACCTGTCATTGAGATTGATGAGACGTATCCAAGCACCCTGTACAGCGATTATCATTGGCTTATGAAGGTAAGTACTAAGCACACTTGAGACTTGTCATGCTAAGTGTTCTATTAAGAGGGTTGTTTGGCAATATGATGAACACTATTAATCGACAGTTAAAGAACAACAACTATGATTGTGTCTCAATTGAAATACTCATACATAGAAGTGGATGGAAAGCTGTTTGTTCCCAAAAGCGAATGGTGCTTGAACAAAAGTGAAGAACTCAGTCTTGTGTTTTTTGGATTATATAGAGGCTAATGTCTTCTAAGACAAGGGAATATAAACGATTTACGAGGCATGTTATTCAATCCAGTGCTCAAAAATTAAATGACAAATACTTCAGTTGAGAATAGCTATAGCTACCCACATTTTTCAGATTGGAGTTATTGGTATCGATAGATTCGTTACCAATGTATGACACTTTTATTGAGGATTTAGTTTAGAGGATTGAGTATAATATGAATATAAAACTTTGTTCCTAAAAATTTCCGGAGAGTTATTCACTTAATACGACCGAGGATACGGTTCATGCTTGGGCGACTAGGATGCGATTTGTAGATAGCCCTTGTAGTTCGAGTGTGGCAATTATTATTGATTTACCTTCTTAGGTAGATGTAATCGAATTTAATAGAGGATCCGAGGTAGACTTAATCTGAAATCAAAGTTGCAAGTTTTGAAAGTGACGTTCTGTCCAACTCGGTGATGTTATGTGTTTTGATACCCTGTAATTGCGGAGATCAGAGGGTTTTTCTTATGTATCAGCTAAGAGTATAGAACTACATAGAGTGCGCATCTCATACAACGAATAAATTTTGTGTGTTCTACTGATGTTGATACCCAGTGTTCACATTGCTTCCCCAGCATCAAACAACAGCATAGCCATCGCATAAGATCGACGAAATTTCCCCTTCGCACATACCGCCCTCTCGGAAACGGCTACAAACTTTATAACTCTGATCCCTACTTTATGTAGTTCTATACTCTTTTGCATCAGGCAAACCATGCTGTGATTTTTTTCTGTAGGCCTAACTTAGGTCATGATATGCTGTGTGTTACCTAACGAATATTAACTCCCGGATTTTATATAGTTCGACAGAAATGTCATGATTTATGGCAGCCTTGTTAAGCAAAATTTAGGTCTGGGGGCTGGTAGTTTTCACTATCGTCACCAAGTGGAAGTGTTTCTTCCATATTCTCAACATTGACCGTCATTCATCTACGATTTTACCTTGTTAATCTCGAATAGATTCTGTCTGGGACTTTTATCCCTGGCTTTTACGTTTTATACGTTTGGTAAAACTTATCAACATTATTCCTGTAGTGGTTCTTGTCTATAATATCAATCGCGCGCTTTGCATTGTTAGCACGATTTTTATATCGTATTCCGGAACTGGCTGATCTTATGTCATACTTTTCCCCAGTCGAAGTATGAGCGCTTTCAAAGTTTATGTTGCCGAATTCACTGATGTCGTTAAAGCACAAGACTTCTTGCCTAATCCTGTCGCTTTTTTTTCAGATATAACACGTACTGTAGCAGATGTAACAATTTTGAAACTTCGTTTGCCCTGACTATTCAGATAGCAGTAATGTCTGCCTTTTGTAGCTTTGGGCTTCCGCTAATTGTTTGGCTGTATCTTTTTTTTAAACATACTTACATTACAGATGGCAATTGATGTATAGTCAAAGCTACAACGTCCAGCGTTCTTACGAACGCTCTTTTGTATACATTTTCAAAGTAACGAAACCACTTCTCGTTGATTTTAGTACAACTCTCACAAAGAGCTACAATCGTAGCAGTTTGGCTTTGAAATGTAAATCAAAATCTAAATAAAATGCATTAACATTGAAGAAAACTCTGACACAGCATACCGTTTCTTAATATATTCCTGTTCTGCTGGAGACTTAATTCTTATTAGTTAGCTGGTTTTTTCGAATAGAGATAAAACTGACATTGTGTGGTCAAATAGGGCAACTCTAATGTCAGTTATGTTCAGTTTGGTTTGTCATTTCATCATGAGCAGATTGACAAATGAACAACGCTTGCAAATCGTGCAAATTTATTTCGAAAATAATGGTTCAGTTCGCGAAGTTTAACGCATGCTCCGTCCATTTTATGGCCGACATAATCGTTCATCAGAGCAATTAATTCGGTTAACCATGGAACAGTGCGCATCGAAGAAACAATTGCAGCCGTAGAGCAAAGTGTTGAAGAGGACCCAAATGAATCGATTCGCCACCAACTTTATGGAAGATTTTGCACAAAGATCTTGGCTTACGACCTTACAAGATTCGACTTGTGCAAGAATTAAAGCCGCAAGACCATGCAATGCGTCGTGATTTTGGTATATGGGCCGAAAATGAGATTGAACTCGATGCTGAATTTCATCGCAAATTTTTTTTCGGTAATGAGGCTCATTTTCGGTTGAATGGCTTCGTTAACAAGTGAATATAATCCACATGAGACCCTTGAGACGCAATTACATCCACAAAAACTGACTGTTTGGTGTGCTCTATGGGCTGGTGTAGTATTGGGCCATACTTCTTCCGAAATGATGCTTGAGAGTCAATTCCATCATAACCGACAATTTTGGAGGAAGGAAGCATTCGATGATCGTATAATTTCGCGAAATGGACCTGTCAATTGGCCACCAAGATCGTGTGAATCGACAACATTGCAATATTTTCTTTGAGGATATGTAAAGTCGCTCGTCTACGCCAACAAACCAGAAACGTTAGCGGACTTGGAAGCCATCATTCGTGGCGTTATTGCTGACATACGGCCCCAAATGCTCAAAAAAGTGGATGAAAATTGCACCTCTAGACTTAACTTTATTCGAATCAGACCACATGCCCGAAATCATGTTTAAACAATAATCACATAAAATTATCCTTCCAATAAAGCCAAATTATTGAACATTAAAACGATTTTCTTATGTTCCTTTACAGTATTCATGCTGACAACCAAACTTGACATTGACATTTTAAATTTAAGTGTAAAACGTTTGTACAATAGCAGAAATGCAGAAAAACATATACATGTTGTCCAGATTTAGGATCATGGATCAAAAAGTAGAGCACACATTTTCTCGTGAATCAGAAAAATTTGTACTTTCTGTGCTTTCCTTCAAATGTTCAGACAAATTCAACAAAGCTATTAATAATCTGAAAATATGAAAAATGCATTGTGCGTGACCTGTTTTGACACTTTACATCACTTGGCAACTGCAACCGCAAACGATCTCCGACATGTGTAGGCATACAGCCAATTTTTATTTGTTGTATAATTTTAGAACTTGGCTGGAAGCCTGCAGTGTCTTAAGTTGTTTTATCTTTAAATTATAAAATTTGAAAAGGCAGACTAATAATAGGAAATATTACTTTTGAATTTATTATGGGAAACAGCTATCGATCAACTATTTTGTCGTTGTATGTTTTTTTTTAACTTTCTCTTATAAAGAGAAAGACATTGTTTTCGTGGAAATTTCCAGCTCGAGATTTTGATTGATACTGACATTATGATGATAGCAGAACTCTAAAAGTCTAAAAGTCATGCATCCACCACTCGTTTAGTTATCAATTATTTTAAGATTTAAGATAATTTTTGTTATCAATTCTTCTTGAACTTAATTGTGGCACCAAACCAATCAATTGCAACTTTTATTGATAACTGTCATCGAGCAATCAATGGCTGCCGGTACGATATGAGGTAAAACATTTTACTTTTAAAACATTTTGGTTTTGTTCTTAAAATATTAACTTAAACTTAAACTCTACAACACCCAATTTGGTGGTTGGCTGTTGTAGAACGAGGGTAGACTCTGATTGGCTTTAACTTGGCAATGCCCAGTGTTCTAACTCTGACTACATATCAAGTGCTTATTGTTTTTACCTCCAAGTGGTAACCATCGGGTACTGCTCTCATCCAACCGGATTTGACTTGCTAAACGATAAGCGCGAGTGTTGACAACACGACGAAAAACAGCAACACAATAAACAGCCAGGTCAGAATGGCATGGAATGAATACCCGGCCTGCTGTCCCAGGCGAACCTAGACAAGCTGCTTCGACATATTCGGACAACAGGTTGTCTAGGAATTTCAAGGGTTAGTCAGGCCCCTTGAACAGAGATGGTGGCGGATGAACCGAAAGGCCAACGGCAGCGCTCAATCCCGTAGTGGATACTGATGTCCCCGTGTACTAGGGGTATCTAATAAATTGGCACTTGCCCTCCAGGTTGGGGGTTGTGCTTTGGGTTAACTACCCAACCATAGAAAAAAAAATCATGTTACGAAGAGCCCAATAGCCTTGGAAACGACTGATTTTATTGTTGACGACACAGCTAAACGAAAAAAGGACAACGACGTTCATATCTGCACCTGGAATGTGAGAACATTAAACAGGAGAGGTGCAAGCGAACAACTATCGGAAGTCCTAAACTGCTACAAGGCAGACACTACTGCCATCCAGGAAATATGATGGGATGGGCCGGGCAAAAAAGTGGATGAAAAACTGTGACATCTACTACGGACCGTGTTATAGTGAGCAGAAACAGCGACTATTCGGATGCGGATATGTTATAAGTGCCAGACTTAGGCAAGAAGTCTTATGTTTCCAAGACATTAGCGAACGCATTGTAACAATCCGCATCAAGGCCATATTCGCCAACATAAGCCTTATATGCGCTCACGTCCCAATGGAGGAAAAAGACGATATAGCTAATCACTGCTTCTATGAGCTCCTTGACAAAACCTTTGAGCGACTACAGAAGTACGATGTTTAAATCGTGCTGGGAGATTTTAACGCAAAGGTAGGAAGAGAAGATATCTTTAGCAGTTTTGTCGGAAACCATAGCCTACACGACAACACATCTGGTATCGGACTTAGGCTAATTGACTTCGCTACGGAACGAAATGCCACTATAGCCAGCACACGGTTTCCTTACCTCGATATCCATAAGGGGACATGACGGTCTCCAGAGCAACGTACGGTCAAACAAATTGATCACATAGCGTTAGACAAGAGGCACGCATCCAGTATTTTGGATGTCCGAACAATCCGAGGAGCTAACATCGACTCGGACCACTACCTTGTTGCAGCCAATGTTAGAATGCGGATATCCACCACGCCACAACAATCCAGATATACTGTAAACAAATTTAAATGTCGAAAGACTGCAATCGCAAGAGACCACCAAGACCTTCGCGCAACGCGTATGCCCAAACCTCTCGATTAACACCATACTACCAGCATCGAATGTCGAAGAACAATGGCAACGATGCCAACAAGCCATTAGATCAGCCGCAACTGATGTGCTAGGTTTCTCGCGCCCACCAGCAAGAAACCCCTGGTTTGATGAGAATGCCGACAGATGCTCGCAGCCAAGAACTAGGCCTACAAAGCTAAGCTGCAGGTGAAGACGAGAGCTGCCATTGAGCTCTATAGGCAGAGAAGAAGGGAAGAACACCGGCTTTTCAGAAAGAAGAAAAAAGAGCAACAAAAGCGCGCGATCGAGGCAATAGAGAGGTGCCACTCCAGGAAAGATGTTCGCAAGTTTTACCAAAGTGTAAAACGTCAAAGCCAATGATACATGGCTCGAACAGAATCCTGTCGATATGAACAAGGAAATATCGTAGTTGAGACACAGTCTATGCTGAGGATATGGAAGAACCACTTCTGCAGACTGTTAAACGGGATGACGAACAACATTCCGCTGTCAGGCAGAACGAACCATTCAATATTGGCAATGACAGCGAAAACTGCCAACCACCCGACCTGAGTGAAGTGTGGATAGCAATATCTAAACTGAACCATAATAAGACTGTCGGAAATGTCGCCAACTACAGAGGCATAAGACCCTCAACATCGCCTACAAAATTCTATCTGCCGTAATATGTGAACGCCTGAAACCGTTTGCCAACAACCTGAACGGCCCTTATCAGTGTGGTTTTAGGCTAGGAAAGTCGACAGCCGATGAAATCACACTTCGGAAGATTCTGGAAAAACCCAAGAAGTCCAAATCGATACCCACCACCTATTCATCGATTTCAAAGCCGCATACGACAGCATTTATAGAGACAAACTATACAGAGCCATGTCTAGTTTTGGTATACCGCCCAAACTCGTCCGTTTGTGTAGATTGACCACGGAGAATTCTCGCTGCTCCATCAGGGTCGGAAACGACCTCAACGACATATTCGACACCAAAAAAGGATTTAGGCAAGGCGATGCAAGGCGAGGATTGTGCAAAACTCACAAGCCAACACCAGAGGCACAATTTTCCAAAAATCTCTACAACCACTAGCATACGCCGACGATATTGACTTCAATGGTAGGACCCAACGTGATGTCATAGCCACGTTTGCTAGTATATAGAAGGAAGCGGAAAAAATGGGTTTAGCAGTAAATGAGAGCAAGACGAAGTATATGTGGTCAACACGAAAGGACACACAACATCGTCGAATTGGATAGAACGTCACCATTGACAGATTTAACTTTGAGGTAGTACGGGACTTTGTCTCGGCTCCGCTATTAACTCTGACAACAAAATTAGAAATTAAACGAATAATTACTTTTGAAAAACCGCTTTTTCTTCGGGCTAAGAAGGCAATGCACAGTCCTGCTCTACGGCGCTGAAGCATGAACCGTCTCAAAAGCGGATGAAGAAATCCTTGATCTTCGATCCCGTTTGCGTTGATAGGCTATGAAGACGAAGATTCAACCAATAAAAATAAGACCTGTACAGCAACATGCCCCTGGTCAAAAACTCCGCATTGGACGTTTAAGATGGCTGGGACATGTAGAACGAATAAACACCAATACTCCGGCTCGCAGAGTCTTCGATTCATAGCCAGACGTCGGACGCAGTAAGTGGCGCGCACAAGTAGAAAACGACCTCAACCAACTTGGAGTGCGCAACTGGCCGCAGTTAGCTAAGGACCGGACTAATTGGAGAGACATTTTGGTTTAGGCCCAGGACTGTAGCGCCACTTAAGTAAGTAAGTAAGTAATCGATAAATAGGCCTTTGCCATTTAAGTTTTAAAGACAACTTTATGTAAGTATCGTCCGCGGCTCCGTTTCAAATGGTCCTTTCGAAAGGTTTAATTTTGAGTCATTTTTTTTTCGAGCTTTCGGTCTGTATTCACGAATTACGCGTGTTATATTATCCTGTAAGGCTTCAATGGTGTTCTGCTTGTCCACATAGACTAACGAACTAACATAACCCCACAAGAAATAATGCAGGGCTATTTCGAGAGATAAGCTGCACATCCTTCAACATTTCCTTTGTTTCACGAGCTGTGTGGCATGTGACACGGCCTTGATGAAACCACATGTCAACCAAGTTAATTTGACATGACATCATAGCTCGATATCGTTCGCCGTTGACGGTAACGTTTCTTCCACGGCGGTCTTTGAAGAAAAATGTACCGATGATTTCAAATCCCTAAACCAAACTATCGTTTTTTTCGAGATCTAGGGGTACTAGGGGTATCTAATAAATTGGCACTTGCCCTCCAGGTTGGGGGTTGTGCTTTGGGTTAACTACCCAACCATAGAAAAAAAAATCATGTTACGAAGAGCCCAATAGCCTTGGAAACGACTGATTTTATTGTTGACGACACAGCTAAACGAAAAAAGGACAACGACGTTCATATCTGCACCTGGAATGTGAGAACATTAAACAGGAGAGGTGCAAGCGAACAACTATCGGAAGTCCTAAACTGCTACAAGGCAGACACTACTGCCATCCAGGAAATATGATGGGATGGGCCGGGCAAAAAAGTGGATGAAAAACTGTGACATCTACTACGGACCGTGTTATAGTGAGCAGAAACAGCGACTATTCGGATGCGGATATGTTATAAGTGCCAGACTTAGGCAAGAAGTCTTATGTTTCCAAGACATTAGCGAACGCATTGTAACAATCCGCATCAAGGCCATATTCGCCAACATAAGCCTTATATGCGCTCACGTCCCAATGGAGGAAAAAGACGATATAGCTAATCACTGCTTCTATGAGCTCCTTGACAAAACCTTTGAGCGACTACAGAAGTACGATGTTTAAATCGTGCTGGGAGATTTTAACGCAAAGGTAGGAAGAGAAGATATCTTTAGCAGTTTTGTCGGAAACCATAGCCTACACGACAACACATCTGGTATCGGACTTAGGCTAATTGACTTCGCTACGGAACGAAATGCCACTATAGCCAGCACACGGTTTCCTTACCTCGATATCCATAAGGGGACATGACGGTCTCCAGAGCAACGTACGGTCAAACAAATTGATCACATAGCGTTAGACAAGAGGCACGCATCCAGTATTTTGGATGTCCGAACAATCCGAGGAGCTAACATCGACTCGGACCACTACCTTGTTGCAGCCAATGTTAGAATGCGGATATCCACCACGCCACAACAATCCAGATATACTGTAAACAAATTTAAATGTCGAAAGACTGCAATCGCAAGAGACCACCAAGACCTTCGCGCAACGCGTATGCCCAAACCTCTCGATTAACACCATACTACCAGCATCGAATGTCGAAGAACAATGGCAACGATGCCAACAAGCCATTAGATCAGCCGCAACTGATGTGCTAGGTTTCTCGCGCCCACCAGCAAGAAACCCCTGGTTTGATGAGAATGCCGACAGATGCTCGCAGCCAAGAACTAGGCCTACAAAGCTAAGCTGCAGGTGAAGACGAGAGCTGCCATTGAGCTCTATAGGCAGAGAAGAAGGGAAGAACACCGGCTTTTCAGAAAGAAGAAAAAAGAGCAACAAAAGCGCGCGATCGAGGCAATAGAGAGGTGCCACTCCAGGAAAGATGTTCGCAAGTTTTACCAAAGTGTAAAACGTCAAAGCCAATGATACATGGCTCGAACAGAATCCTGTCGATATGAACAAGGAAATATCGTAGTTGAGACACAGTCTATGCTGAGGATATGGAAGAACCACTTCTGCAGACTGTTAAACGGGATGACGAACAACATTCCGCTGTCAGGCAGAACGAACCATTCAATATTGGCAATGACAGCGAAAACTGCCAACCACCCGACCTGAGTGAAGTGTGGATAGCAATATCTAAACTGAACCATAATAAGACTGTCGGAAATGTCGCCAACTACAGAGGCATAAGACCCTCAACATCGCCTACAAAATTCTATCTGCCGTAATATGTGAACGCCTGAAACCGTTTGCCAACAACCTGAACGGCCCTTATCAGTGTGGTTTTAGGCTAGGAAAGTCGACAGCCGATGAAATCACACTTCGGAAGATTCTGGAAAAACCCAAGAAGTCCAAATCGATACCCACCACCTATTCATCGATTTCAAAGCCGCATACGACAGCATTTATAGAGACAAACTATACAGAGCCATGTCTAGTTTTGGTATACCGCCCAAACTCGTCCGTTTGTGTAGATTGACCACGGAGAATTCTCGCTGCTCCATCAGGGTCGGAAACGACCTCAACGACATATTCGACACCAAAAAAGGATTTAGGCAAGGCGATGCAAGGCGAGGATTGTGCAAAACTCACAAGCCAACACCAGAGGCACAATTTTCCAAAAATCTCTACAACCACTAGCATACGCCGACGATATTGACTTCAATGGTAGGACCCAACGTGATGTCATAGCCACGTTTGCTAGTATATAGAAGGAAGCGGAAAAAATGGGTTTAGCAGTAAATGAGAGCAAGACGAAGTATATGTGGTCAACACGAAAGGACACACAACATCGTCGAATTGGATAGAACGTCACCATTGACAGATTTAACTTTGAGGTAGTACGGGACTTTGTCTCGGCTCCGCTATTAACTCTGACAACAAAATTAGAAATTAAACGAATAATTACTTTTGAAAAACCGCTTTTTCTTCGGGCTAAGAAGGCAATGCACAGTCCTGCTCTACGGCGCTGAAGCATGAACCGTCTCAAAAGCGGATGAAGAAATCCTTGATCTTCGATCCCGTTTGCGTTGATAGGCTATGAAGACGAAGATTCAACCAATAAAAATAAGACCTGTACAGCAACATGCCCCTGGTCAAAAACTCCGCATTGGACGTTTAAGATGGCTGGGACATGTAGAACGAATAAACACCAATACTCCGGCTCGCAGAGTCTTCGATTCATAGCCAGACGTCGGACGCAGTAAGTGGCGCGCACAAGTAGAAAACGACCTCAACCAACTTGGAGTGCGCAACTGGCCGCAGTTAGCTAAGGACCGGACTAATTGGAGAGACATTTTGGTTTAGGCCCAGGACTGTAGCGCCACTTAAGTAAGTAAGTAAGTAATCGATAAATAGGCCTTTGCCATTTAAGTTTTAAAGACAACTTTATGTAAGTATCGTCCGCGGCTCCGTTTCAAATGGTCCTTTCGAAAGGTTTAATTTTGAGTCATTTTTTTTTCGAGCTTTCGGTCTGTATTCACGAATTACGCGTGTTATATTATCCTGTAAGGCTTCAATGGTGTTCTGCTTGTCCACATAGACTAACGAACTAACATAACCCCACAAGAAATAATGCAGGGCTATTTCGAGAGATAAGCTGCACATCCTTCAACATTTCCTTTGTTTCACGAGCTGTGTGGCATGTGACACGGCCTTGATGAAACCACATGTCAACCAAGTTAATTTGACATGACATCATAGCTCGATATCGTTCGCCGTTGACGGTAACGTTTCTTCCACGGCGGTCTTTGAAGAAAAATGTACCGATGATTTCAAATCCCTAAACCAAACTATCGTTTTTTTCGAGATCTAGGGGTACTAGGGGTATCTAATAAATTGGCACTTGCCCTCCAGGTTGGGGGTTGTGCTTTGGGTTAACTACCCAACCATAGAAAAAAAAATCATGTTACGAAGAGCCCAATAGCCTTGGAAACGACTGATTTTATTGTTGACGACACAGCTAAACGAAAAAAGGACAACGACGTTCATATCTGCACCTGGAATGTGAGAACATTAAACAGGAGAGGTGCAAGCGAACAACTATCGGAAGTCCTAAACTGCTACAAGGCAGACACTACTGCCATCCAGGAAATATGATGGGATGGGCCGGGCAAAAAAGTGGATGAAAAACTGTGACATCTACTACGGACCGTGTTATAGTGAGCAGAAACAGCGACTATTCGGATGCGGATATGTTATAAGTGCCAGACTTAGGCAAGAAGTCTTATGTTTCCAAGACATTAGCGAACGCATTGTAACAATCCGCATCAAGGCCATATTCGCCAACATAAGCCTTATATGCGCTCACGTCCCAATGGAGGAAAAAGACGATATAGCTAATCACTGCTTCTATGAGCTCCTTGACAAAACCTTTGAGCGACTACAGAAGTACGATGTTTAAATCGTGCTGGGAGATTTTAACGCAAAGGTAGGAAGAGAAGATATCTTTAGCAGTTTTGTCGGAAACCATAGCCTACACGACAACACATCTGGTATCGGACTTAGGCTAATTGACTTCGCTACGGAACGAAATGCCACTATAGCCAGCACACGGTTTCCTTACCTCGATATCCATAAGGGGACATGACGGTCTCCAGAGCAACGTACGGTCAAACAAATTGATCACATAGCGTTAGACAAGAGGCACGCATCCAGTATTTTGGATGTCCGAACAATCCGAGGAGCTAACATCGACTCGGACCACTACCTTGTTGCAGCCAATGTTAGAATGCGGATATCCACCACGCCACAACAATCCAGATATACTGTAAACAAATTTAAATGTCGAAAGACTGCAATCGCAAGAGACCACCAAGACCTTCGCGCAACGCGTATGCCCAAACCTCTCGATTAACACCATACTACCAGCATCGAATGTCGAAGAACAATGGCAACGATGCCAACAAGCCATTAGATCAGCCGCAACTGATGTGCTAGGTTTCTCGCGCCCACCAGCAAGAAACCCCTGGTTTGATGAGAATGCCGACAGATGCTCGCAGCCAAGAACTAGGCCTACAAAGCTAAGCTGCAGGTGAAGACGAGAGCTGCCATTGAGCTCTATAGGCAGAGAAGAAGGGAAGAACACCGGCTTTTCAGAAAGAAGAAAAAAGAGCAACAAAAGCGCGCGATCGAGGCAATAGAGAGGTGCCACTCCAGGAAAGATGTTCGCAAGTTTTACCAAAGTGTAAAACGTCAAAGCCAATGATACATGGCTCGAACAGAATCCTGTCGATATGAACAAGGAAATATCGTAGTTGAGACACAGTCTATGCTGAGGATATGGAAGAACCACTTCTGCAGACTGTTAAACGGGATGACGAACAACATTCCGCTGTCAGGCAGAACGAACCATTCAATATTGGCAATGACAGCGAAAACTGCCAACCACCCGACCTGAGTGAAGTGTGGATAGCAATATCTAAACTGAACCATAATAAGACTGTCGGAAATGTCGCCAACTACAGAGGCATAAGACCCTCAACATCGCCTACAAAATTCTATCTGCCGTAATATGTGAACGCCTGAAACCGTTTGCCAACAACCTGAACGGCCCTTATCAGTGTGGTTTTAGGCTAGGAAAGTCGACAGCCGATGAAATCACACTTCGGAAGATTCTGGAAAAACCCAAGAAGTCCAAATCGATACCCACCACCTATTCATCGATTTCAAAGCCGCATACGACAGCATTTATAGAGACAAACTATACAGAGCCATGTCTAGTTTTGGTATACCGCCCAAACTCGTCCGTTTGTGTAGATTGACCACGGAGAATTCTCGCTGCTCCATCAGGGTCGGAAACGACCTCAACGACATATTCGACACCAAAAAAGGATTTAGGCAAGGCGATGCAAGGCGAGGATTGTGCAAAACTCACAAGCCAACACCAGAGGCACAATTTTCCAAAAATCTCTACAACCACTAGCATACGCCGACGATATTGACTTCAATGGTAGGACCCAACGTGATGTCATAGCCACGTTTGCTAGTATATAGAAGGAAGCGGAAAAAATGGGTTTAGCAGTAAATGAGAGCAAGACGAAGTATATGTGGTCAACACGAAAGGACACACAACATCGTCGAATTGGATAGAACGTCACCATTGACAGATTTAACTTTGAGGTAGTACGGGACTTTGTCTCGGCTCCGCTATTAACTCTGACAACAAAATTAGAAATTAAACGAATAATTACTTTTGAAAAACCGCTTTTTCTTCGGGCTAAGAAGGCAATGCACAGTCCTGCTCTACGGCGCTGAAGCATGAACCGTCTCAAAAGCGGATGAAGAAATCCTTGATCTTCGATCCCGTTTGCGTTGATAGGCTATGAAGACGAAGATTCAACCAATAAAAATAAGACCTGTACAGCAACATGCCCCTGGTCAAAAACTCCGCATTGGACGTTTAAGATGGCTGGGACATGTAGAACGAATAAACACCAATACTCCGGCTCGCAGAGTCTTCGATTCATAGCCAGACGTCGGACGCAGTAAGTGGCGCGCACAAGTAGAAAACGACCTCAACCAACTTGGAGTGCGCAACTGGCCGCAGTTAGCTAAGGACCGGACTAATTGGAGAGACATTTTGGTTTAGGCCCAGGACTGTAGCGCCACTTAAGTAAGTAAGTAAGTAATCGATAAATAGGCCTTTGCCATTTAAGTTTTAAAGACAACTTTATGTAAGTATCGTCCGCGGCTCCGTTTCAAATGGTCCTTTCGAAAGGTTTAATTTTGAGTCATTTTTTTTTCGAGCTTTCGGTCTGTATTCACGAATTACGCGTGTTATATTATCCTGTAAGGCTTCAATGGTGTTCTGCTTGTCCACATAGACTAACGAACTAACATAACCCCACAAGAAATAATGCAGGGCTATTTCGAGAGATAAGCTGCACATCCTTCAACATTTCCTTTGTTTCACGAGCTGTGTGGCATGTGACACGGCCTTGATGAAACCACATGTCAACCAAGTTAATTTGACATGACATCATAGCTCGATATCGTTCGCCGTTGACGGTAACGTTTCTTCCACGGCGGTCTTTGAAGAAAAATGTACCGATGATTTCAAATCCCTAAACCAAACTATCGTTTTTTTCGAGATCCATCAATAATTCTTGTATGGCATGTGGCTGTTCATCACTCCAGATGCGACAGTTTTGCTTATTTACGTATCCGTTGAGCCTGAAATGAGATCGATTGTGACCATTTTTCACAGAACACGAATTTTGATAATAAATTTCAATAATTTGCAATCGTTGCTCGTTTGTAAGTCTTTCCATGATTAAAGAGTATACTGAAAACTTTTCACTCTGACAGATGACTACCCAGTGCTGCCAACCTGAAAAACTTAACTCTTAAAAAACCACACGTTACATTATGGGAAGTAGGTGACCGGAAACGACGCGATTTTCGAAATAGAATGCAATCACAGGCCCACTAGTTTCACTTAGGTTAACTCATAAAGTTAGATCTGATGAGAGGATTTTCAGAGTCTGCTGGGTTGATAGGTGAATAAAAAATGTTGATTTTGTATGATCGCATATAAATATCGAGTATCGAATTTCGGTATTCTGTCATCAGTGATCGAGTATATTATCATAAGGTAGGGTTTGTGGTGTCGAGTGAACGCTTTCTTGTGAGAAAATATCAAATAAATCTTCATTTTGTTATTTTAATTTTTTTAATAGAAAATATTGCATTCTTATTCACTCTGAACCCTTCAATAAGTAACTTTAATAAGTTTAACTTATGAAATATGTTTCAGGAAAATTTAAATTTCATTATGACTATATACAGTATTTTGTTGCTAGTACAACTAGCAAAACTACAATTTTAAATCTGCATTCGATACGTGACCATTTTTATTTTATTAATCATTATCTTCATCTTATTAACTATAGAATTTGATATATATATTCAATGATTTCTTTAACAATTTACAATAGTGATTTTAAGAGAGAATAGTTATCGTCATTGGTATTTCATAAAAATGGAGATCATGCCACTTCATAGCAGAAATATTCAGCGTGGGGTGATCCCAATGAGGTTACTCGGTCATTCGTATGAATTCTAATCACTCGATAACAGATGTGGTAATTCGACCACTGGATACTTCTTCTTAGTTTCAAGTGAATATTCCAGTCAAATGCCTCTTTGGACTTTTTTAATAAATTTTCCGATAGCAAAGGGTTCTTACATTTTTAGATAAAAGCGCAGCGTGGCATGAGCTGCCACGAAGGAAATCTGGGTTCGATTTCCTTACCATAATTTTTTTTTTTTCACTGGCCCTTCTCTCGTGATCATTCGAGAAGTGCTGATTGTCACAGATAACCTTATCGCAATTCAACCCTTCGGACACAAAACTAAATCTCCCTTATGGATGTAGGAAGTGCACACGCACATGATAGATACAAGAATTAGTGTTTAAGCTCTAAGCAAGATATTTTGTTTTATTAAGGTTTTTAAGCTACAAAGACTTGGGGACTAGCGCATTTTATCAGATTTAACTTTTTACGATTAATCCAATTGTCATCTACCATTCATTCCCTTCTTATCCCATAGTTTAGTTGAAAAAAAAAACAAAACAAGAGCGAAATCTGTGTGACAAACTTTTTTTTAATTTCTTTTTAGGTCGCTTGCAACTGGGAAGACGTAAAATCTCTCCGCACCGACATGGAACGACATCTAACCTCTGCTGTTCACTTCCGAACGAAACTACTTTCAGCTGTTTCTCACCTTCAATCCGCCCTCTGTCTCACAGATCTTGGTCAACTGTATCACAAGCCTCTGCGAGACTCTCACGGTACTGTAGTCCTGTGCTGCGTCAATTCAGTGAAAACCCAGAAATCCATATCGGTTCTTAACTCACGCTGGTTGCCTGTAAATAAAATGCAAAAGAAAATCACAGCTTTACACGAAGACTACAACATCAACGAGATACTAATATCTTCCATTAGCGATCAAATTCTCTATCATCAGACATCGACAACGAAAATAAATCCAGGACTATATTTGGGCTACCTGAAGATGCAATGCTCTGTGGATCAGATTCAAGTGGTGGTGCCGGTGAAGACACCCAATGTCCTTCCACATGGAAAGGTTCGGGATAACTCACATATTACCGCTGATGAATGGGAAATACTCAACAAAAGTACAAAGTCTGAGATAATGCCACTGGAGTTTAGTCCCAATCCGGAGGCCATGTCGGAGGTACAGCGGATATTTTTACACGATATCACAACGGCTGCGCAAACACTCTTCAAGCACATGAATATTCGACCGGAAGAGGCGCTCACCCATAGGCTCTATGACATTGAGGTGATCGAACTCACCAAGGATGTGAGTTTTCTTGTTATATGTCCACCAGTGGAATCTTCGTGTGCGGTACCAGGTCAAACGGAATTACTGCTACAGCGTGATGATTTGCTCAGCCTAACGATTCAAGCTTTTGAGATGATCCACTTGCGAACTTATCAAAACGGAATTATTCAGAAGTACTCAAGACTATCCTGTATCCTAGAGTTGGATACAGCACTCGCCAATCATTCCCATCGAGAGGCATTCTCTACAAGTGAACTGCAAACAGCTAAGGAGCGTCTGTCAAAGCTACAGGAACTCACCTTAAACTTAAATTCCGTATGGAAAAGCGTTCGATGGTTGATGGATGTGATTGCATTCGCTCGAGATCGGAGCTGCAATCCTACAGTCACAATGAAAGAAATCCTGGATTTTGAGAAAATCGTCGAGGACAGCATGGATAATGCTGTGTGTGAGAACAACAACTGTCATCTGTTGCAATTGCCTGTAAGAGATTCAAAATTCAGCAAAAGTGGTCCAGGTCGTGGTTCATGGCCAGGACCAGCGGCGACCCATCTCAGCTCCGAGTGCTACCTGGCAAATGAGCACTCAAAGTCTGAGCAGAACCTAGGCTCAGTACAACCACAATTCTTACATCCGAAGGTAATTTCAAAAAATGACGACTCTCAGAGAAAGAACAGCGCTGACTCAACCTCTTCTCAGTACACCCAAAGCTACTACTCCACTGGAGGTGAGAACAGCGAAATAGTTGTGTACCGCATGCCACCATCCCGCTCGGAAGACACACTCTCAGCAAGTCAAAAACTCAATATTCACTACAGAAAACGCGCTACTGTGGCCAATGTCCAAACAAGCGGTGGTGTTACATCAAACTCAGCTCCGTATCTGCCAGTCAGTACACACATCAGTAACTGTCAAACGACGGTCACCGATTCCCTGCAGAGTCTTTCCAGCGATTCAGAAACAGCTTCCTACCCAATTGCACAGAGGGTTAAGCTAAAGACTACCGCTGCTCTAAAGGATGGTGGACTCTTCCTAAAATCAACTCTAAATGCTTTACAAACCGAAATCAAAGGTAGTGATGCGAAGTCGCACTCTTCCGAGCCGTCCTCACCAGTGTCTAATAAATCGAACAGACGTCCAGTGCCACGTCAAGCCAGCGATGAAGAACGCAATGCAGCTGCGTCCGCAACTACCGCATCGCTAAGTACAGCAACGAATGCAGCCGGCAGCGGTTCCCAACAAGCAGGTATTATACAAGTGTACACAGCCTATGATACAGGCTTGGCAAGTGGGACGAGCTTAAAGCTGCACGTTACACCCAAGACAACAGCTCGAGAGGTCATCAATTTGGTGGTGAAACAAATCAATATGGCTGCTGTGCTCAAAGGCAACAATGGACCAATTTACACCGCTGATAAGTTAAACAATTTTTGTTTAGTAGCAGTAATAGGCGCTAGAGAGCGTTGTTTGCGTGACGATTTCAAGCCTTTGCAACTGCAAAATCCCTGGAAGAAAGGTCGGTTGTATGTGCGACAAAAGCACGAGCTTTTAGCGGCAATAGAGCACTCAAATCGGAAATCACACTTAATTTAGAATTTTGTTTGCTTTTTAAATTCGTTGTAAGGATATAGTTTTGGATGGTTGTAAACGTAGCAAAGGTAATGAAATAAGGGGTAGTAGATTGGACAATTGACTTTTGACCAAGTTTTATATATATTTTTCTGGTGTTCTTTATGTTGTAGCGGGGATAATCTACGGTCGTTTTAGTGCTTCTTTTATCTCCAACATTAGTTGTTATTGGATCATCTGGTGCATTGCTATATGTATTGCACTCTCCCATCTGTAACAAATCTAGATTGGCAACACCCTTATCGAGTCTCCAATCGACGTTTAGGTAATTGCCCTCCGTACAATCTAAATCTGTTCTCTGATTTCGCTTAGATATAAAAATCCAGGGCATGCTTACACTTTCATGAACTCATCAACCTTCATACACTCCGACATATTTATTTTTGTAAAACCTCAGTTCCACTTTGGGATTCCTCTCAGGTTTTCGCAGAAATCCGTAAGTGAACCTTAATTCCTCATCTGAAAAGCCGGAGACTTTTAAACGTGCTAGTAAAATTTGTTGGATTCATCTCCCCACAGCTTCAACAGAAACCAGAAACCTATACAGAAAGACCTATAAGACACCAACTGGGTGTCTTTTAGGTCGTTAAAGGCAACAAGGCTAGCGAACAATTCTCGTAGCTTTTCTGATGATCTGGTGTTATAGTTCCAGTAATAAAGATGAAAATACCCTTGTAGTCTTCACCTGAGCCACATTTCGGAAACTTGCAATAAGGCTTCGATAGGACAGGTTGCCCATCCTCGGATAGAGTCCAGTAAGTTCATCGTATATTTCAGGCCCGAATTTCAAACAAGAGAACATTTCTCAAGACCTGGCCTTTCTTGTCCTATAAAGGCTGGGATCGAGTGAATTAAATTAGACGGTACTGCTTTGGCAATAGAAGTTATATGATGTTGCAATGATAATCCTGACACATTTGTGATGCCCAACAGATCCATAGATTCTTCTAATTACCCACATTTCGGTTTAAGGAACTTTGGACTTGTTCATAATCCTTTTCTCATTTTCCCTACTTCATAAAGCAGGTTTGTTCGTATCTCTGCTGTTGTGCAACAATAGGCGAGTTATTTTTGTTTGTTGCTATAAGAATACAGTCATCGGCAGCAATAAACATACGATAAATGTGCAGCAGAAATAATGTGGGTGAAAGAGTTGATCCTTGCGGCATCAAACGCCACTTCGTGTAAAGACATGTCTTTAAAAAAGGTTTTCATCTAGCCGCATATTCTAGCGAATAAATTGTTATTTTGTTGGTTGTAGCTAGAAATTCATCATTTCTGATTAAGGGATGAAGTGAAGAGTACCTAAAATTATTACTCACTATTTTTGAAAATTTCCAAAATTTCCGTGAGCCTCCGGATATGCCAGCAGGGTGCCATGACATAAGGCCAAATCTATACATTTGGTGTGATGACGCTTTGTGAAAGAGACATAAGGCCAAATATTAGCATTTCATGTTATGAAACATTGATGAAGCGTCAAAAGGCCAATTAGAATGCTAGAATTTGGTCTTATGTCACTTTTATAAAGCGACATAAGGCCTTATGTCACGGCACCCCACAGGTAACATTCTATATGGCTTCTATTCTTTGGTTGGCTATGTGTTAATATGTTTAATTGAAAATATTTATTCTGAACGTGTCCACGATATTACAAAGGTTAAGGAAGGAATACTAAGTAGAGAAATAAGTGTGTGCTACTCTGGGAATGCTTTTGCAATTCAAAGGAAACATTAAGGTGGATTTACAATTTTTTTGGCATTCTTTTACATTACTTTGCAACACTATGTCTCGCTGGTTGATGGAAACTTATATTTTCTCTGCAGTTAGATCTGCACGCCGAATATTTTGCCAGGTATTTCAATGGAAAACTCTCTCAAATCATTGCATTCCTAAATGGGTGTGCTTCTTGGTCACAACAAACGCTTATAAAAGTAAAAAAAAACAGAATTCGTACAACAGACGTTGGAAAAAGTTCAATAAAAGATGATAACTCGAAGTGCAATGAACATACCAAACATAAACGATCCAAAGTCTCCTACTCTGGAAAACAATCGTTCAAATAAACTACTCATTTTATGCTTGATATCACTGTAATATTGGTCTGTAAATGCATTCGAAAATCTATGAGTTAAGTGACCATTTTGTCAAACAGTTATTGAGTTGGCAAGGTTTTTAGTAATAACCTTTCCTTCATCTGGGAAAAGCAGAGCTCTTTGGTAGTTACTCAACTCTTCAGTAGGGTATACACCTGTTGCAACTAATTGATCTAATTGTTGGAATTCCTAATATTTGTTATCTATAGACTGATGTAATAGGGATTAATTGAACGATGTAAAGATCCCCCTGGAACAGGTACATAATTGGAAGAAAAGGATTACACTGAACTGTTACTGCCATGTCGGGAAGTATCCTTGTCCGTTGTTTTATATAAAGGTTAACTCCATTATATTTTACGAAGAGCTCCAATGTATAGGTATCATTAACTTGTCGTGCTACTACTGAAACTGCCTTACACTGTACTAGGTGAACAACTTCCTCTCTTTCTAGTGCAGTATAGCCTAGACCTCTAAAATAATCATATGCAAAATATTCTGGAGATATCATAGCTAGAGTTAAGAGATTTCTTAGAATTAATTCTTCTAATTGGCATCTCTCCATTGAATATCTCCAATTAAAACTTTTCAAATGTCATATGTAGCTCTAGTCGCAGCGTTAAGAGCTGTTTCTGAGGTGCCACCATGATTTTCCCTCGGATAAACGAGACCCTCGTATCTTTTTTTTGGCGTTCTTATCGCTCTTGAGAAGTATTTGGAACAGCATCGTGGAATTTCTAAAATCTGCGCATTTTCGAGTTGACCTTGGCACCGGTACGGGTACCACTTATGGACTGAGCCAATGCAACATATCCCAGGCGCAAACATTACGAATCAAAAATAGACATCGAGAGACTCAGCATTTTAAGTTGAAATTAAGTGCAAAGGGTGGTTGAAATAAATTGTTTGTGGAGAATTATGAAGATGTTCAAAGAAAAGTTAAACCCAGAATTAAATCATAGAGAAATTTAGCCGGTAACACATGTTCGTAATATCGGGTGTTTTTTTTTTTTTAGAGTTATAGAACTTCGAGTTGAAATAAACCGCAAGAAAATCGTTTTAATGTCCATCAATTTGGTTTTATTGAAAGGATAATTTTATGCCGTTAATGTTTTAATATGATTTTAGGCATGTAACCGCCGCGGCTGGTTTAAATAAAGCCAAGTTTAGAGGTCCGATTTTCAACCACTTTTTCGAGCATTTTGGGCCGTATGTCGGCAATAACGCCACAAATGTTGGCTTCGAAGTTCCCTAACGTTTCTGGTTTGTTGGCGTAGACGACCGACTTCACATATCCCCAAAGAAAATAATTCAATGTTGTCAAATCAAACCATCTTGGTGGCCAATTGACAGGTCCATTCCGCGAAATTATGCACTCATTGAATGTTTCCTTCAATAAATCGATTGTGACGTGCACTGTGTGGCATGTAGCGCCGTCTTGTTGGAACCACATTCATGCCATCCAATTCGGGAACAAAATAGTCGGTTATCATGGCTCTACGCCGGTCTCCATTAACGGTAACTGACTCTCAAGCATCATTTCGGAAGAAGTATGGCCCAATGACTCCACCAGCCCATAGAGCATACCAAACTATCAGTTTTTGTGGATGTAATGGCGTCTCAATGGTCTCATGTGGATTCTCTTCACTCCAAATGCTGCAATTTTGCAAATTTTTGTTGACGTAGCCATTCAACCAAAAATGAGCCTCATCATTGAACAACATTTTGCGATGAGAATCAGCATCGAGATCAATCTCATTTCGGCCCATACACCAAAATCGCGACGCATTGCATGGTCCCGCGGCTTTAATTCTTACACAAGCTGGATCTTGTCAGGTCGTAAGCCAACATCTTTGCGCAAAATCTTCCATAAAGTTGATGGGCAAAGCTCCAATTGCTGAGGACGGTGGCGAATCGATTCAATCGGGTCCTCTTCACTGTTCGACATCTCTGCGGATGCGTATTATCACATAAAGTAAACGAAGTGCGAAAACGATCCATGGTTAACCGAATTAATTGCTCTGATGGACGATTATGTCGACCATAAAATGGACGGGGCTTGCGGTAAACTTCGCGAACTGAACCATTATTTTCGAAATAAATTTGCACGATTTGCAAGCGTTGTTCATTTGTCAACATGTTCATGATCAAATGGCAAACAAATTTGAATATAAATGACATTAGAGTTACCCGATTTGACCACAAAATGTCCGTTTTATCTCTATTAGAAAAACCAACCTGTTAAAAAAAAAACACGGTATGATGAAGCCAGTATCAAAATAAGATTTCGTTAAAAAAGAACTTAAATTTAACGAAATAAGTTATGTCTTTCTTCGTTAATTTTTTTTTCAACTTTACTTGAAAGGTGTTGGGAAGTAATATGAGTTTCCGAACGTACCTATATTGATAAGGAAAATCTCTGTTTGCTTATAAGAATCTTCGGTTTTCCTTACGAATGCTTCAGAGATATCCTGAATCAATAAATGCGTATTACCGTAGAGACGTATACTGTAGTGTTCAAATTTTTCGTAGACAGAAGTTTTCTTCTATTTGATGAAATTTTAAACTTAAATTAAACCAACAAAATACGACCTTACCTTTGCTAAATACATCCTTATTAAAAAAAACAATTTCAGTACCAAATTGACACCATAGTTCTCATTTACAAAATAAATTAATTGGATTTAAAATTTTATATTATTGATATAACCACAAGCTAATGCAACTCTTTAGCTTTTATGACCAATTCCAGAACTAGACTGACTTTCATAGATTCTAACTCGAGAGAATTGGGTCTCTCTCATTTACTCTATTCTCTACTTTTCAATCACTCAAAAACACCACTAGTTAAGACAAAACAAAAAATACGTCAATTAGGTAACAAAAAAATGAATTGGCAATTATGCCACGCCTAGTTGGATTAAATATATTTAACATTAAAAATTAATTTAACTGATTCTCCGAGGTTCTATGAACTTGTATACTATATGCATATAATATGCGTAGATATAATACAAAAATTACATTGTTATTAAAAAAAATTATTTTTATATGTAAAGAACACTTTTTTTGTTGATATTTGATTAAATGTAATAATAAAACGAAATTAACTTTAAAACGAAGAACAACTACAAAAATAAATTACTCTGCACTCTGATTCAATGGTAAGAAGTGAACTTCTCGATTTTATTTGTCACACCCGCAATTTATTTATTTAATCCAAAAAAAATTTAAATGAATTGTCGTTTCATCCCTTGTTGATGTTGTTGAAAGTATTATTGTTAAGCAAAAAAAAAAAAAAAACAAAAAAAAAATAATGTTGATGTTAATAGAACTATTAAATTGTGCTGCTAAATATATTTCACTAATGTCTTGTTATTCTTGTTGTTGTTAATGTTACAATTAGAGAACCAAAACATAATGTAAATGTGTGTATCAAAAACAAAAAGAAAATGATAAATGAACTTGCTTCTCAAAAACCTATCTTCGATAACAACAAATGTATCGATTGAGGTACTGTATTCTTACCAATTTTTGGATTTGAGTGCAACAAATAAAAACAAAACATTTACATAAATATATAATTAATACTTGAATCGAACGTTGAGTCTTATGAATAATTTAATTTTAAAACAGATTACATACAAAACTAATTAAACAAACAAAAACTAAATACAAACGAATTTTATTGCGTTAGTGATATGTAGCTATTATAAATGTGTATGTATTGAATTGAAGAACAAACAATTTAATTATATATTTTTGTTTTAGTATATACATATATGTATATATATATATATAGTAAATCAATTATTATTAATTAAGTAATGGACATGCAATATGTTAAATAAATGCATATACTGTGTACATGTGTGTGAACTATATGTGTATTTCGAAAAGACACCGAACCAAAATAGTTTTATGTAAATTTATATATGTATTCTATGTTTAGTATTATATTATATAAAACAAAAATAATTATAAATTCTGTGAAGGAAATAAAATGACTAATAATAAAATGCAATACACTACATACAAAAATGTTTAGCTGAAGGGCGTTTTAATACTTGAGTTGTTTCTTTTTTTTATTGTTTTACTAACGTTAAAAGAAATATATAGCGAATATGTATGTATATGTTTTGCTTGATGGTGCTTATTTTGGATCGACCATTTTGACCAACGAGAACAGAGCTGCATCTAATAAATCTTAATAAATCTCAAATACGATACAGGGACACTTTCTGATACCAACTGACAGTTTTCTAATTCTTACCAACATTCTTATGACATGGATTATAGGGGAATATTGGTCAGTCCAAAAACGTTGAATAAGGATAATGAAATTTAATGTACATATAGGAAAGCTCTTTGTTCACGAATTCAGTCCAGGAATAAGTATTTTTAAAATCCCAAGGCCGTACTGACTTTCTGAAAAAATCGTCTTTTTTGGACAAACGACACCACCAACATCACACAAAACTAAAATTTCAGTTAAATCGTTCGAATTGTCACAAATCACAAGCTCTGGGAGGCTTACTTACTTACTTAAGTGCCGCTACAAAACGGAATGAACCTGGGCCTCAACCAAAACGCCTCTCCAATTAGCCCGATCCTTAGCTAACTGCCTCCAGTTGTGGACTCCATGTTTGTTGAGGTCGGTTTCTACTTGTGCGCGCCACTTAAGGCGAGGTCTTCCTCTACTGCGTCCGACGTCTGGCTGGGAATCGAAGACTCTGCGAGCCGGAGTATTGATGTCTATTCGTTCTAAATGTCGTAGCCTTCTTAAACGTCCAATGCGGAGTTTTTTGACCAGAGGCATGTCGCTGTACAACTCGTATACTTTTTGGTTGAATCTTCGTCTCCATACCCCGTTAAAGTAAACGGAACCTAAGATTTTTCGAAGAATTTTTCTCTCGAATCGACTAAGGATTTCTCCATCCGCTTTTGAGGCGCTCCATGCTTCAGCCGTGGAACAGGACTGGGATGATCAGGGTCTTATATAGAATCTCCTTAATAGTTCGAGTGAGAACTTAACTATTTAGCCAGAAGAAACAGCGTTTGGCAAGATTGATTCATCGTTTAATTTGTGACGAGATGTTGTTGTCAGAGATAATTGCGAAGCCGAGAAGACAAAGTCCAGTACCTACTACCTCAAAGTTATATCTGTCAAAGGTGGTAATCTGTCCAATTCCTCGATATTGTGTGTCCTTACCTGCTGACAGCATATACTTTGTCTTGCCTTCATTTACTGCCAAACCCATTTTTGCCGCTTTCTTCTCTATACTAGAAAACGTGACTATGACATCAATTTGAGTCCTTCCAATGATGTCAATATCGTCGGCGTACGCTAGCAACTATTTCCACCGATTGTTTTTTAAATCTCAAGAATCACATTGAAGAAGTCACATTACAGCGCATCTCCTTGCCTAAATCCTTAGTTGGTATCGAATATGTCGGTGAGGTCGTTTCCGACCCTGATGGAGCAGCGAGAATTCTCCGTGGTCATCCTACACAAACGGACGAGTTTGGGCGGTATACCAAAACTAGACATGGCTCTGTATAGTTCGTCTCTATAAATGCTGTTGTATGCGGCTTTGAAATCAATGAATAGGTGGTGGGTATCGATTTGGACTTCATGGGTTTTTGCCGGATCTGAAAAAATGTGTAAATTTGATCGGTTGTGGATTTTCCTGGCCTAAAACCACACTGATAAGGGCCGATCAGGTTGTTGGTAAACGGTTTCAGGCGTTCACATATTACGGCAGATACGATCTTGTAGGCGATGTTGAGGAGACTTATGCCTCTGTAGTTGGCGCAGTTTAGAGGATCTCATTTTTTGTAGATCGGGCAAACGAAAGCTCCAGGCGGCAGACATATGTATTTTTTTTTTAAACTCCGACTCTCATGTGGCGACTGCTGAGTGGCTAGTACCAAAGGGTATCCCTTAACCTCTCGATTAACACAAAAGCACCAGCATCTAGTGTCGAAGAACAATTACAACGATGCCAACAAGACTTTAGATCCAACGCAACTAATGTGCTACGTTTCTCACGCCCACCAGCAAAAAACCCTTGGATTGATGGGGAATGCCGACATATGCTCACAGTCGAGAACGTGGCCTACAAGGCCTAGCTGCAGGTGAAGACAAGAGCTGACATTAAGCTCAAAAAAAGAACAAGAAAAGCGAGCTATTGTTGAAATAGAGAGGTGTCACTCCAGGAACAATGTTTGCAAGTATTACCAAAACTGCAAAACATCAAAGCCAGGCATACAAGGCGCGAAGAGAATCCTGTCGAGATGAACAAGGAAATATCGTAGCTGAGACACAGTCGATGCCGAGAATATGGAAGAACCATTTCTGCAGATTGTTAAACGGTGATGATGAACAGTCTCCACTCAATGTATAAGTAAGTGAAGGTGCGAAATCGACACGTCCAAAAGAATTTTTAAATTCGTTAGGGAATATAAAAAGTAATTTTGTTTGTTATTTTCTCGATAAATATTTCCTTGATTCAATATAAAAGAATGTTTGTAACACCTTGGAAATTAATTTCTCATAGCTGCTGTAAAAAATATTTTCAATTTGTAAAATTAAAACGTCAGGAATAGGGAGAAATCTTCTGAACTCATTCCATTAGCTTTTTGTCTGTCAATTCTCAGAAAATAAAGTTGCTTCTGGATTTCATTGCAGAACCCACTCAAGAATATGTTGTGCATAGCAGAATGTATCATTTCACTGATGGCATTAAGCATTTTGCTATGCTGAATGAGTGGATTCATGATTATTACCATCTCTTCCTATTCTAATTATGTTGATATACTGACTCGGGTCTAAGCTCGTGTAACATACGAGGAACTTGCAATGAAAGATAACAAAACAAGGTTTAGCCGGAGAAACGAAAAAAAAAACATGTCAGAAATTTCGAAGCATACAAAGAAGCAGTGGTTGTCCCTATTAACAAATACCTGATAAGGTTTTCGCAGAATTTCGTTTGGAATTACATGCATGCACATTTTCCAGATTATAAGTACCTTCCATCCAATCCTCATCTCTAGGAAATGATCTTCTTTGCCAAACGGTAATAGGAACAGCTGCAAACCACAATGGAACGTTAGCTCTTGTAGAGTGAAGACAGGAGATGAATGTACCCGACACAACTCCAACGAGATTCACCAGAAATTTCGAAGATAGGATAGATGTGTTTGATATAAGGATTGAACAAATCCACTTCCGTTATATAGAACATGTGCACCCTTATTCACTCGAATTAGATAAAACATTAAGGATTGTATAGAGTCATATAGTGCATGAGTAGTCATTATGCACCCTTTATTCAGGGTCGAACAAATTCTTGCTCATAAAATTTAAGGGAAATATATTACGATTAGCCGTCGTACAGCTCGGCAGACTTACTAATGGACATTTTTATAGTTGAGAAACTTAAAAAACTTTAAACATTGTTTAAAATTGGAACTTTGGTTAACCGGATGCACAGCCTTCTGTGTTAAACAGAAATAAAATTAAATTGGGCTGTTGCAGCCTCTATTTAACGTTATATAAGTCTTATGAATAAGGTTTTTGCGTTTACTGGCATTTTAAGGAGTGTACATTCTTATAAAGGAGTTTATGAATAAAGTTTGGTGTATTAGCGTTATTATCATTTTTGCAATTGCAAATTGTAAGTATCTAAATACCTGCACTCTTTCTGAAAAAAATTAGTTATTAAAATCATTTTTTGAACTATCAATGACTTCTTTGCTTTTAGCAAAGATTATAAAGCCATACAGAATAATATTGCGGCCTTAGTACTCAGAAAAGCGTAATTATTGTTGTATCATCCTTTTTTAACTTTCAAACTCATTTTTTATTTACTTAAAATATTAACTTACTACTAGACAAAAATGCTTAAATCTAACTTATCAATAACTGGTTTACTTAATCTAACTTATCGGCCCTTAGTGGGCGCTGTAAGCTTTTATTTAGCTGTTTTATTTTGCCTTTAGGCTTAGATTTGTCGGTTTTTTGGTTTTATATTTAATTTTAATTTACAAAGAAAAAATTGAAAACTTTGTTTAGTGACTTTTTTTTGTTTTATATAAAAGCTTATTCTAGATTATATATAACTTAAGACTACTTAAACTACTTAAGCCTAACTTAAGACTACTTAAACCTAACTTAAGACTATTTAACTACTAACTTAACTTACCTAACTTAATTATAATCGGGGTGGCGAGCCCTCGTTGCGCATGCCCCGAGGGGTCGCCATCCTGATAGCGTCTTTCGGTCCCACGGCAGCCTGCGTTCAACCATATTGTACGCCAATATGGTGCACAAGCCCCGCCCCAGACCTTGTTGTATCATCCTATCTCTCTCGATGTGCAGCTATCGGTGGTATATAACGGGTGAATTTATAAGAGTTAAGTTTTTCAGGTTGCCAGCTCTGGTAAGTAAGAGCGTCCAAACGTCATCTGTCAAAGTGAAAAGTTTTCAGTATACTCTGCCATATAAACATGGAAAGACAAACGAGCAACGATTGAAAATTATTGAAATTTATTATCAATATTCGTGCGCTGTGAAAAATGTGCAGCGTTTGTTGCGACCATATTATGGTCGTCATAATCGATCTGGTGAATCAACAATCCTTGCTGTTATCACCAAATTTCGCAACAAATCAACTCGCATGCGTACAGTGTGTACCGAAGAGAATATTGCAGTCGTAGCTTCCAATATTAATGAAGATCGTGAAAGTCCATTCGTCGCCGCTCTCAGCAATTGGGCATGGGTTACTCACCCACATGGAAAATTGTACGTGTCCATTTGGGTTTGAAAGCCTATAGTATTCAACTTGTACAAGAATTGAAGTAGAATGACCTACCACAACGTCTAATTTTTGATGAATGGGCCTTAGAACAGCTCCATGAAAATCCGCTGTTTTATCGAAAATTTGTGTTCAGCGATGAGGCTCATTTCTGGCTCAACGGATACGAAAATAAGCAAAACTGTCGCATCTGGAATGATGAACAGCCACATGCCATACAAGAATTACCGATGCATCCCTATTATGGTCGTCATAATCGATCTGGTGAATCAACAATCCTTGCTGTTATCACCAAATTTCGCAACAAATCAACTCGCATGCGTACAGTGTGTACCGAAGAGAATATTGCAGTCGTAGCTTCCAATATTAATGAAGATCGTGAAAAAGTCCATTCGTCGCCGCTCTCAGCAATTGGGCATGGGTTACTCAACCACATGGAAAGTTTTACGTGAAGCTGAATGACCTACCACAACGTCTAATTTTTGGTGAATGGGCCTTAGAACAGCTCCATGAAAATCCGCTGTTTTATCGAAAATTTGTGTTCAGCGATGAGGCTCATTTCTGGCTCAACGGATACTTAAATAAGCAAAACTGTCGCATCTGGAATGATGAACAGCCACATGCCATACAAGAATTACCGATGCATCCCGAAAAAACGACAGTTTGATGTGGTTTATGGTGGCAACATCGGTCCATTTTTCTTCAATGACGACCGTGGAAAAAACGTTACCGTCAACGGCTAACGATATCGAGTCATGATACGCGACTTTTTTTTTGCCCCAGTTAGCTGAGTTGAACTTGGTTTTTAATAAAACTAAGCTTAAGTAATCACCCGTTATTATGTTTTGGCACAGGCGGGCATTAAGCAAATGGGGGTGAGGAAAAAAGGAAATACGGATGTATGTTGATTTTAAATTTCTGTAAACTCTTATTGGGAGGAAAAACTGAGCTTGATAAACAACGGTTAAGGAATGAATCCTTATATTTCATAGTACGCCCGAAGATAGGCTTGAGGGATAAAAGATTAGCGTGGGGAGTATTACGGCTGAATGTTTGAAGGGGTGTATTGCAGCTGGCTATTTCATTTGAGCATTTCTTTTTATAATGAATGGTAAAAAAAAATGTAAGGCAGGAGATATTCCTACGATGTTCAAGCGAGATTATAGAGTTCGCTACGGTTGAATCCGTTTTATCGCACGCTTTTGTATTCTGTTCAGAATGTGCAATGATGCTTTTGCTGCACCTGACCAGATGTAAGCGTTAAACTCAAGTTTGAGGCATATATACGCTTTTTGGATCAGAAAGGGTGAAATATTTGTTGCATTGTATAAGAAAACCTAGACATTTTGCTGCGTCTTTAGCGACTTCAAATATTTGGTCTTTCCAACAAAGGTGGTTACTAACACACATACAGAGCATGGAAAGTTTTTTAGGTTTCGACGATGCAAGTGGTCATGCATAATGCCTGTAAATTTTGGTTTCATTTAGATGACAGAAGACAGCATTGTGTTTTGGAAGCGTTAGATTGCACTCTAATAGATTTAAATTAGCAATTTTTTGAAGTTTTTGTCGAGAACGAATATGAAAAGCTGTCATCAGCAAAGGAATGGATTGAACTAGAAGTTAGAAGAAGAGTGTCGGAGACATAACGGAGCCTCTGGAAACAACACATTCATTTGGTAATTAAAGCAGTAAAGATATGTCACAAATCACCAGTGGATCTACTGCTATTGTCGGCCATTTAGGAGTTTTCGTGAATCAAGATTTCATAGGCTGAAGGTTGATCAGAGTTTCCATGACAATTGACATGGCGATTGGTCGGTAGGTTTAAAGAGAAGAAAATTTGGTTTGCATGGATGGACAAATGCTGTTTTTCATCTACTCGGAAAGAGTCCTGATGCATAGAACAGACAGAAAAGCATATACGTAGTGGTTTTGCCAGCGAGGAAGAACACCTCTTTCGTATTATGGGGGATATAGGTACTATCTGGACTAGATGATTTGTGAATGTTAAGAACTAATAATGCTCTTGTGATTGTATGAGTACGGAAGTTGATTGGTCCCATAGAATGTTCTACCTTTGCCTCATAGAAAGAATTTTTTGCCTCAGCTTTTGGTCATGAAAGAATTTGACACGCTTTAGGTAGGCAAGGAAACTCCCTAAGTGGCGCGCACAGGCAAAAACGGACCACAAACAACTTGAAGTTTTTAACTGAGGCATTAAGTTATTAAGCTGGAGACCAGGCCAGGTACTCGTAAGTAGAAGTTATATGGAGTACAATAGTTTCTTTCTTAAAGTTTCAACAAATCATGAATGTAGGTAGTAGTATCATATTACATACTGTAAAAACATCACCAAAATACTATCTGTCGATAGGAAGGATAACGCTGCCCGTTCCCTGTACTTCTATTTAATCTCAACCCGTAATAAGGTTACTTTTACTCGAAATAGAACCTCTGTATGCCCACCCCACCGAAAAATACCCAACCCGAACCCATGCGAAACAATGGATAGTCAACCTATCATCCACTTAATACCTGTAAAATGTATCTAACACTCGATCTAACACTAGGTTGATTCACAAAAGCTTACTCGTTTATGGACCTACTGACTCAACTTTCAACATGACGAGGTGGCCGAGTGGTTAAGGCGTTGGACTGCTAATCCAATGTGCTCTGCACGCGTGGGTTCGAATCCCATCCTCGTCGACTTTTTTTTATTTTATTTTCCAGTTTTGAAAGAATGACTCATTTCTATTACACTATCGCTAACACGGCACCGAACGTACAATGTGGTGTAATCGCCTGTGAGCTGTGAAGAGGTTTTTGCCAGTCATCATCACTCAACCAATGGCATTCAATTAGATATTTCGAGAATGAAAAGGAACGACATAATCAGCGCTAGATAACGGTGTATACATATAAATCATATATTTTGTTCTTTTCTTTCTTATGTACAATAGAATAAAACTTAATTTATACAAAACAAACTACGGAATTATGTTAACAATTAGCGTGCTAATTTCCTGGAACCAAATAACCTACAAATAGCGTAAAATGCATCTGAATGTGTGTGTGTAAAAATAGATTCGGCTGTCTGCTTATGCAATCTCACTCACTCGGTCGGCCTTGAAGCGCCAACGATGTAACCCTTTGCTGCGAGAACTCCCCGGCAGCGAACATGCACTTGGTAGCGCACCGCCCAGTCCAGATTCAGCTCACCCACGCTAAACTCCTTCCAATTGACGTCGTCCAAGATAATCTCTGGATCGCTGTGGGTCAGAAGTTGAATGTCGTTCTTGGTGCAGAATTCCTGCAATGAAGGCGGAACTACACAGCACGATGCTAGATTTATCTGTGCAATTGACGGGTGCACCTTTGATGTTTTGTACAGTTCGGTGAGGGTGTCCGTGTCCAAGTCGGAAACCCCAAGTTGACAGATTTTCTTATCTTCCGCGAACTGCTCCAGTTGGGCCCACAAATCCTTTAACTCCTCGACGGATTTCTCATTCTTACTGCTCCATTTGAGAATGCCATACGAAGTGTCGCCCTCCACCACTGTAGTAGGCTTGGGGTGGAACGCCAGCACAACATTATCTACGCAACTAGTCTGCAGAATACTTAGGAGTGAGTTGACTGCTTGATTGAGATTTTCGGTGGAATTGTTGTTTAGGAATATTTTTGCTCCGATGCTGAGATTTGGTCGTTCGTGTTCGGTAAGTTTTTCCTTTAGTTCGTTTACATTACGATGCAACTCACCAGCAGCGTTCACTGTCGCCTCGGCGTCTTTAAATGTTAACTTGAGACCATCTACCAATTCCTCGGTGGATTTTCGGCCGGGCTTCTTGTCAATGTTCAGAATGTTGCCAGTGCTGATCACGATGGTATTTCGTGCGGGGTCTAATATTTTGCTAATCATCTCTGGAAAACGCAATAGCTCACTGAGTGCCCACCAAACGTTATGATGAATTTATATGCTTTAGTTGGATATTGGTGAATGATCGGGGGAATAGGGAACACGATAGAATGTAGATAAAAATACGACTCGTTCAAGGAAAACTAAAAAAAAAAAAACACAATTCTGACAATTGCACTGGATGACATAAGCGCTGCTGTCATTAGTCACCTATAATTGTTGGTAAATATGTAGGGGAGAAGTGGGTAAATTATAGTAAAAATGCGCATAAGCAATAACGCAGAACAGTGGGGTAAAATAGTGTTTAACCAGATAATTACGCGGATAAAGGTGAGTTCGTAATTTTTGTTTGCCCATTTTTGTCCACCAGGTACTCCTCGTCTTCCACACACCAAATCTTCCTTCTTTTTTGTTTTTTATCAATTGCCATTATATTATTTTTTGAATTAAAAAATACAATTATTTTGACAGCGAATTCATCAGCTGTTTTGTGTTACGTTTGTTCCAACAACCTTCAAGGAGATGACATCTGCTAAGTGTTTTCGAGACGATTACGGTTACGGCGTAACCTGCTAGTTTTTGAAACCTGCAAATGTATGGGAAAACTCCGGTTTTCGACGAAGGTTTCAGGTATTTTTGGGAAAACTCAGTTTTTGGTTCGGTATGAAAGCACTGTAAGACTGTCTAAATTGATTGAAGTAAACAAAAAGTCGTGAAATAGGGCATTTTAAAATTTTGTTAAAATTTTCTTTTATTGCGATTTTTTTCGGGTAGTGGAGATGATTTCAAAGAGGATATGAAACATTAATCTGAAGAAGAAGAAGGATTTGAGATAATTCAGACCCAATGAGCATTCCTACGGTCTATAAATGTTTTTCTTCCTGGAGGTTCAGTCTCTGCCTGACACTAATGTCTTTTACCGTAAAACTCGCCAAAATAATCCTTATTTGCAGGCATTGTAAATTTGTTGATAAGTGATAAGTAAGGATTAGTTCTTGTAACTTCAACCTAAACAGTTCAGCCGCAACTACGTTATTTGATAGAATATCTCCTTTTGGAGTTGCCTTATCCCGTATACTTTCTTAAAGCGATCTATTTTACCGCGGCTTGCGTTGAAATTCTGAGAATTTGTTATCCTTTAGTGAAGAAAAAAACCGTGCTTTGTCAGCTAGAAATTTTCCTGAAATCGGGACATTGAACTGTCTCTGCTGAACAAACAAAGTAAAAATCGCGTTCTCAGCATTTGGGTTCTAAGGCTTTCGCAGTGTCTACCTCTTCCCGGTCGTCCAGTATGGCTTACAAAACACAAAATTGTTTGCTGTTTTTTTGTATATCACCAACATTTAATTTTCCAATGCCAATTTTTTATGAAGTTATGAAGAGCTCACGTGTTACAGAGGTACACATTTTTGTCACAATATACAAATTCTATATTTTAAGTAAGGTGGCATACCCAGCTCAAAATCGTAAAAAGATCTAGATACGTTCTTGTGTCACTAGGTCGACGAAATGTTGATTTGGTATGATCGCACCCGAGATTCGAGTATCGAGTATCGATTTTTGATATTCTGTCATCAGTGATCGAGTATATTTTAAATATTTATACGGTAGTGTTTTGGTGTCGAGTGGATGAATTTTTGTGAAAAAATGGAAGAAATGTTCATTTTGTTATGCTCCCTTATAAACAAGAATGCACTCCTATTACAAATGTTTTAATACACCAATTTATTTTCATAACATTCACAGTATATTGACATTTTTCAGCCATCAAACCTTAATGTAGCAGAAATGCGCTAGTACGATTAGCACAGTTATCAATGTGCATCCGATACATGACCATTCGTAGTTAAAGGGTCGCCCAGAATGCGTATCTGTAGCTAATGCTTGAATCTGAGTCAGAAGTTAAAATCAAAGCAATCCGTAAGCGGTTTCACAATGTGTATCTTTGTGAATCTATAGCTTGAAATTGAATGGAGTGCAACTTCATACAAGAAATGTATCTCTCTTTTGACAGGAATATCAGATACCAGCTACAGATACGCCTTTTGAACGGCCCTTAATAGTCGTTCTCGATTACAGAGATCACCGGGTTATCGGGTCTCCAATGTACTAGATTATTTCAAAATGCCATTGATTTTAAAGTAATTGAATCGATGAGTGGAAAAACAGCAAAGCGCCAAAAATTAATTTTAATGCTGAAATGCTTTACGCAACATAACAATCAGCAAATTAGCAGTACATTTGAAAGCCGAACGTATACAATGATAGACTACAATGGTTCGCTAATTTTGTGGAAAAAAAGTACAAATCACGTAAAATTATCTACATAAAACGAAACGAGCGCAAAACAAATTCTTAAGTCTTCAAAAATTGTTTAAGTGATTTCCAAAGATTTTGCTATTAATTTGAAAATTAAATTACTATTTTTATACGTATGTATTTATTGGAGAACGATAAATTAAGCGATATTGCTTCGCTTTGTATTTTTATAAGTTTTGTGTTTCAAAGTAAACAACTTATATTTATATGTTTTTAATGCAATGACACCATAAAATTGTTTTCACATTCACCCTTATTCCAGATGGCGTTTTTATTAAATGACAAATGGCGTTTTTTGAGTCGATTCATTTTAGTGTCGTTTAAGTGTCGGTATTCTATTCTCTGAACGCCTCCTCTCTCATTTTTTTACACTCCACATGAGTTCCACAGCAACAGCTGATACAAAAATGACAGATAGGCGTTTATGTTTTGCAATTTGAAATTTCAAATGAACATTTATTTTACCTATTTAAAATTCAAAATACAAAATAATGTTACAAAAACAATGAATAGCATTGCAATGTTTATATCATGGGAAAGTGAAGACGAAAAAGAAGATGAAATTGCAAAAAGAGAAATGAAAAACATCAGAAGAAGAATCAGGTCAAAATCTATTCTAATCTAAGACCTGTGAATATACATTTAGTATTACACTTCAATTTTGATTTTACATGCTAACCTTCTGCCACTCTTTTTGAGTTCTTACGGGTGGTCCTAAATAATTTAGTGTCACAGCTACCGACTCCCACCCGTTTTTTGATATCATCGGTCTGGGGAATACCTCTTTTGAAATTTCTTGCCAGCGAAACATTTTGTTCCATTAATTCAACCAAACGTTTCATTTGTTCTGGGGTTGTTATTTTCACCCTTGAACAAATAACAATTAATAAAATCCTTAAATTAATACACAAATTAATCGAAACTCACATTTTAACTAAAATTCGACACCTAGTCGTTTGCAAATTTCTATTCGACAATTATTGGCGTTTTACCTGTCGTTTTATCCAACTAAAACGACTGTTAGAATGCGAATAACTGCAATGACGTTTTAAGAACTTACGTTCCACACTACTTAAACGCCACGTAGCGTTAAACGACATAAAACGCCTTCAGACTTGCCAGCTGTAATACCGATTTCAAAAAACGCTATCTGTCGTTTAATAAAAACGCCATGTGGAATAAGGGTGATTGTTTTCCTCCGAGCGATTTTGACGTTTTAATGGGGGTTATCGTGAATAATCACCCTTATTCCAGATGGCGTTTTTATTCACCCTTATTCCAGATGGCATTTTTATTAAACGACAAATGGCGTTTTTTGAGTCGATTCATTTTAGTGTCGTTTAAGTGTCGGTATTCTATTCTTTGAACGCCTCCTCTCTCATTTTTCTTGCTTTCCACATGAGTTCCACAGCAACATCTGATACAAAAATGACAGATAGGCGTTTATGTTTTGCAATTTGAAATTTCAAATGAACATTTATTTTACCTATTCAAAATACAAAATAATGTTACAAAAACAATGAATAGCATTGCAATGTTTATATCATGGGAAAGTGAAGACGAAAAAGAAGATGAAATTGCAAAAAGAGAAATGAAAAACATCAGAAGAAGAATCAGGTCAAAATCGAATCTAATCTAAGACCTGTGAATATACATTTAGTATTACACTTCAATTTTGATTTTACATGCTAACCTTCTGCCACTCTTTTTGAGTTCTTACGGGTGGTCCTAAATAATTTAGTGTCACAGCTACCGACTCCCACCCGTTTTTTGATATCATCGGTCTGGGGAATACCTCTTTTGAAATTTCTTGCCAGCGAAACATTTTGTTCAATTAATTCAACCAAACGTTTCATTTGTTCTGGGGTTGTTATTTTCACCCTTGAACAAATAACAATTAATAAAATCCTTAAAATAATACAAAAATTAATCGAAAATCACATTTTAACAAAAATTCGACACCTAGTCGTTTGCAAATTTCTATTCGACAATTATTGGCGTTTTACCTGTCGTTTTATTCAACTAAAACGACTGTTGGAATGCGAATAACTGCAATGACGTTTTAAGAACTTACGTTCCACACTACTTAAACGCCACGTAGCGTTAAACGACATAAAACGCCTTCAGACTTGCCAGCTGTAATACCGATTTCAAAAAACGCTATCTGTCGTTTAATAAAAACGCCATGTGGAATAAGGGTGATTAAACGACAAATAGCGTTTTTTGAGTCGATTCATTTTAGTGTCGATATTCTATTCTATGAACGCCTCCTCTCTCATTTTTTTTACATTCCACATGAGTTCCACAGCAACAGCTGATACAAAAATGACAGATAGGAGTTTATGTTTTGCAATTTGAAATTTAAAATGAGCATTTATTTTACCTATTTAAAATTCAAAATACAAAATAATATTACGAAAACAATGAATAGCATTGCAATGTTTATATCATGGGAAAGTGAAGACGAAAAAGAAGATGAAATTGCAAAAAGAGATATGAAAAACATCAGAAGAAGAATCAGTCCAATCCTTTGGATTTACCAGACTCAAAGTAAATATTTCCCTGGAAATATTTCCCATGTTCGAATATGGGAAAAAAAAATCCCTCGGAAAATATAGCTATCGTGAATAGAATTTCCAGGGAATTTTCATGCAATTACCCTCGAAATTATTCCTCTGTTATTTTGTTAGCGAACTTCAAACGAAGAACAACAATGTAAGGAATTTTTGATGAAATTATTAAAATTTGTTTAAACATTTTGTGAAATAGGTCTAACGCCACAAATCAAAGACAACTGGAGGTGCTAGTTAATTTGATGGAAGCAAATCGGGATATAGCAAATGGATTTACCACACAAGGGGGGAAAGAAGAAACAAAGAAGTTTCTAAAACTGATAGAAAAGGAACTGAACAGTATTGGGCCGCCAGTGAAGTCATTATTTGAATGAAGAAAGTAATATTTTGTTGATATTCATAATTCTTTTAAATAATTCAAACTAATTCGTTTTAGGTATGGCTTGAGAAGAAAAAGTACGTGAGAAAAAAAATGTCAGAAAACCTGAAACACAAAAATGCTACAAAAATGTATTCCCATTCAGGGAATACAAATTTACCGCTATGGAAGAAGCTATACAGAATATGTGTGCAATGCATGAATCTGTTGAAGGCTACCCATGTGCTGCGAAATTTGGATTGCCTTCTTGCAATAAAAAACGAATATTACAAAATTCAGATGGACCAGAAAAGGAAAATGCAAGTACATCATCACCATATCCAAAGAACTGTGCCGGTATTGAAAAGTCCCCAACACTTGATGACACTGATTTACTTGATAAGTTGTTAGACTCGTCAGTGGAGTGCAATCAACAAAAGGATCCGGAGCCGCTGGTGGATTCGAACATTTCAAAAAATGATCCTATCCCTAGATTTTCGACAGAGCGACAGAAAAAATATATGACTTCACAGGAGGCCTTAGAAAAGGAAATAACCCTGCAACGAGAATTGTGCGATAAAATTTGAGAAGCTATTTTATGTACTAAAAGTCAATGAAAGCAAGTGTTAAAAAAATATACCGCTCCATTGATAGACTATATGATCAGCACAAAATAGTTTTTCTAGAAACCAAGCGCCACAACTTAGAAATGGAAAGGCTAAGAACACAAGAAATCAAAGCTAAATTCAATTTCAAACAACGTCTTCTAGAAATAGATTGCAATCATTAATTTATGATGGAAATAAATTTTCTTCATGTTGCTACAATTAAGTATATTGAATTTTTTTTGTTTATTTGTGTAAGCAGTTTTATAATAAAAAGTGAATTTTAAAGAGCATTTCATATATCTCTTCTTATGCGCTGAGCTGCAGTGGTATACTCTGAATCGCTTGTAGCAGTAATCTCGTTTCCAACTAGATTATTGGAGTCGTCATCTATGAGCAAATCAGGGGTTGGCAGATCGATGGTGAAATCGCTTTTTAAAAAGGTATGCAAATGTTATGCAATGCGCAGCAAAGATTTACAATTTGGATCGCTTTTTTTGGAAGGTAATAAAGCTCTCGTGCACCGAGCAAACATCTCCATCTTGCTTTCAGCACCCCGTTAGTTCGTTCAATAATATTTTGGCCGCGCGTATGGGCTTCGTTGAATTTTCTTTCAGGCGTTTCCTCTTCATTGGTCCTGTGGGGGGTCAATAACCATGGCTCTAAAGGATACCCAGCGTCTCCTATTTGAAAGTGCATTTGAATCATATTATGAACTGAGATCATTATAAACTGACTTACCTAACAACCACGAATTTCTGTCACCATTCAAATATTTTTGTTCCATCCATGATCTTAATTCACTAACTTCCACACAAATGCATCGTGGCATGCTCCAGGGTGTGTAGCGTCTACGAAACGAATTCGCATTTCATCATCACATACCTGCGAAATATACATGTGGACTCATGAACGTAAAATGTAAATGCAAACCTCAAGTCACCAGTAAAACATTTAAACTATAGAACCCCTTCCTGTTGTAGTATAAATGTTTGGACGTTGGCGGAGAGATGATTCTGATGTGCGTTCCATCTATACAGCCTATTACTCCTGGTATTTTTGCTGCTGTATTTTTCGTAGAAATTTAAAGTTGTTTTCCTCCTTTCTTCCGCCGTCATCTGCATGTTTATCCAAATTGGACACAGTTTTGCCTCAAATATTTTCAAGGAAAGGACTTCTGAAAAAGATGATTGCCCAAGTCCAATCTCGTGATCTTTTCCCACTCCTGTTTGATAGCCACCTTCGGCAGAGAAGCGCAAGCATGAGCTTAGCTTAACAATGGGAGAAACTGCGAATGATTTTTTGGTTTGTGGTAAGGAATCTGATAGCAAATCCAGCAGGTATTTGAACATCGGCTTATTTACTCTGTAGTAATGATGAAATCTAAAAAAAAAACAACTTGAGTGGAATAAGCTCTTTAATTTGAGGGATAAATCTAACCCTCTAGAGTTACCGGAACCATTGTAAGTTGAAAGTCTGATAGACTTCAATTCATTTCTCTCTATTTGCTGTTGTTCTTCAGCAATTCATTTATGAGCTATTCTTTGCATTTTTATGTTTTATTTTTAAATTTCAATTAAAATTGCGATTAATCGGAACGGAATTCATGGGGTGGTTGAATATTAGTATGTAATGTCAAAACATTCGAAAATGAGTTTCGAATGAAGTTTTTCACACTTTGGTGTTGGTTCAACTGATTCCAGGGAAAATTGATTCCTATGGAAATTCGCGATTGGAGAATTTTGTTCCCGGGAATTAATTTTTTCGGAGGGAATTTCTTTTCCCTCGGAGTTCCCGATAAGGCTGAGTAAAAGAGACGACGCACGTGTGAGGGAGACGGAGAAGTCTCATGAACCATATCCAATTCTCATTGTTTTCCTCCAAATAGAGACAACGCCAGTTGTGAGGGAGATAGTGTCGTTAACAACTCTATTGTAGCCGTACTCACCTGCTTAATTTAACACCACCAGTGGAATAATTTCGAGATGCCATTTCCCTACCAATTAAAAAAACATATTCCCTGAATTTTCATATATTTCTTTCATTTTGTTTTTATTATTTTCTTGCAAATGATAATTAAAAGATAAAAGTAGACTCAAACACAAATCAGCTTAAGAACTACAAAAGAATGAAATGATCTCTCGCAAGCAAGCCCGATGTCACACGTAACATTTTTTTTTTTAAATTGTTTCCTTTATGATTCATAAAAATTATTTTACTTTAATTAGATGATAAAATTATTAAACAGAAAAAAGAAAATCGACTTCAATTTAACTAAGATATTAATTATGTTTGGTTTTACATTCTTTTCCTAAATAAAACATAAAATTTTCCGTGTTGTTTAAATACATTCGAGATAATATTTTTAATTTAATGTTGTTTTTTTTTTATTTTGCATCATTGTAAACGAATTGTAGGATTTATTAGAATACAAAAAATCTCCCCTGTTAAATATTTTTTATATTACTTGAGCGACTTTTTTTTGAAAAGAAATAACTCGAATTGCCTCTGGAAAAATTAAATAATAAAATGCCGCCTCTAAAAAAATGTGTGTGCATCAATTTAAATTTATTTTATATTTAATTTTTTTGTTTTTCTTTAATTTTAATTAATATATATTTTCTTTAATTCTAACGATTTTACTTATTCTTTTTGTTTTATTTTTCAATTGCCACTAGTAACAGTACATATTACAATTTGTTTTTTTTTTTTTTACTTTAATTATTCGGTTGATTAAAACTTAGAAAAAATAAATTGAAATAATGAAAAAGGAATAAACTTTTCCTAAAGAACAAAACAAATTTTGGAGTGTTTGTCAAGAGAATAGTTTGTTCGTGTTGTTGTCTGTTGATTTTTATTTTAATTGTATTTGTTTGGATGACTCTTTTTCTTATGAAACAAAATTAGTAGAGGAAGGGAAAATACGTTTATTACAAGCCCTAAGAATAATAAAATGTGAGTCGTAAATAAGAATACGGAGCGCAACTTAAAATAAATGTCTTGACGATGTTTTTTTTTATATTTGTTTGTGTTTTACTACTTTAATGAGTTGTTTTATTGATTTGTCTATATAAAAATACACTATTTGCTTTGTTCATTACATATTTTACATTGCATTTAATATTACTTTTTATTTTTTTTGTTTAATTTATTTCGCCTTCTAAAACATGTGTAAATTTGTAAAAATGTTATTCTTATACCCGGAGAGACGTTATTTTTTTGTTGTTATTTGCTTTTGATGTTGTTTGGTTGTTGTTTTTTTTAATTTAATTTTTTTTAAAGTACTTACTATTAATCTAATAATTTGATTTAATTACACATTTCTTAGAGAAAAAAAAACTTTAAAAGGAAACAAACTAAAGGATTTCCTTGTCTAGTGTGTGTGTGTGTTTTTTTTGTGTTTGTGAAATGAAGGACGACGAAATGATTATACAATTTGGACATGAAAATTGTTTTCATAAAAATGATCGAAAAATGGGAGAGCGCGAGGGAGCACAACCCCCCCTCCCAGAGTTAACATGTATTCGTATGTGTGTATGTATGTATTGTAGGTATGTATGTTGTTGTACAAAATAACGTGCGGTTTATATGTATTTGATTTTCAGTTCACAACAATTTTGTAGGTGTCCAGAAGGCAGATGGATTTTTATTGCTACCGTCGATTGATGAGGCCGTTGGGAGGTTGCTGTTGGCTAGCCGTATGCATGAGTTCCAGCTCGACCAGGAGCGGAAAGTGATCGGATGGGATGTGCGGATGTGGACAGCCGACGACTTTGTTCTCTCGCAACCAGTCGTTTGAGATGGGGCCCAATAGGCCGAGAGGCACCATACCGGTCTTTGTGTAAAAAATATAATCAATGATTCCCTTAAAGTCGAATGTGTAGTTCGTGTGCAGCATTATGTCTTCGCTGTATGCCGATGCCAACTTGAAGGAATGAGTGAATTCACTTGTGTCAGATGATAGCAAACGTTGCATGCATGACTTGTAGCCCAGCTCTTTGAAATCCTGATGATCCATTGCGACGCGACCCTTTCCAAGGAATTCGATAACACCGGAATCCGGTAGGGAATTGAAATCACCACAAAGCAACAATTGTACACTGTTCGAGTCGAACTTGTGGCCCGGTCGGAAGCTGTGACTCGCCTCGTCGATGATCGTCTTCAGTTCGTTACTTAACATTAGCGTCTGAATCAGTTTGACATCACAAAACTCGGGATCCCAATGGATGTGCGCCGTGCAAACAAGCAAGGGTTGTGATATTTGGGTAACCTCGGTCATTGGCTCCCAGGCGTTCTCCTTCACTTTAAGTAGTGCCGCCAGCCCGATGTTGTCCTTTGGCATGACACGATTCAGCATGTTGTCAGATCCCTCGGCATTGGCCATAGCTAATTGGTTAAATTCAACTAAATGTTCCTTAATTAGTGAGAATCTGAAAGAAAACGGATAGTGTGAGAAGGCGTGTCTCTAGTTGAGCTGGAAATACTTACTTTGATGAGCGGAAAAAGATCGCACAACCGTCCACGTATTTACGTTCCGATTCAGACATTGTCTTTGCACGAGATTTGGGCGAGAAGATCCCCTCGAAACCGTCGTTTTTAAGCTCTGGCAGGAAAAAGTTGTAAAATTGATCCGTTTCGATCTCCTGCAAACTGATTATGTCGGCAGAGTAATGTCGAATCTCGTCAAGAATTGCCTGCAATGAAATATTTAGATGTATTAAGGAGAAATTAACTACTGGAATATATAAGGAGGCTGGAGTAGTTGGAGTATATGATAATTTTATCATACACCTGACTGGCCGAGCTCATTGATTGTGACTGTCACCTCTCACAAATCATCTTAGCTAATTCCATGCCTGTATAATATACATTTACTGCTTTGATTTGTACGAATTGTTCACTTTTCGCTATATAAAATCGATTAAAATTGGCACGTGGTAAACAACAGGGCATGTAGGAATTGTAAGGGTTAGCCGAAAGGCCATCGACAACTACTGTTTCTTATAAATTGGAACCAGCTCTCCAGGTTGTCTGAACTAGCTAATCACGCAAAAAGTTCTGGTTACGAAGAAACCATTAGCCTTGGAAAACACTGACTTTATTGTTGACGACCGTATTTCTGGAATCTTAGAACGCTTAATAGAAAAGGTGCAGCAAAACTGCTAGAGGAGAACATAAACATCAATACTGAAGAATTCTGCAACAGTGTGAACGTGGACGGCATCAGAGAAACACGAACCAACTCTGCGAGAACTGAAACATAACTACCCTGATCATAATTTAAATGAAACGTCTCAGTTGTAGGAGTAAGTTCTGCACTGATACTATACCCGACTTAGCATGCTGTAGACAGAAGTCCATGGAACGTGTATACCGGAGAATCCCAAATATGCTGAGCTTTGCTGTGAACCCCATCAGACCAACCTATTGCAATATTAGCCTTATTTGTACACACGACTCCCACGATGGGACTGAGCCTACAGGGGACTAGGGGAATTAAATGCGATAGTTGGAAACGAAAACATCTTTGACGGGTTAACTGGAAAACACGGCATGTAAAACTGTTATCAACAGCACTAGGTTTCCACGACTACAAAGCATCCTGGAGACATCCAACATTCTGGATGTACGCACATTCAGAATGGCAAACGTCGACTTTGACCATTTTATGGACGCAGCTAAATTTAGAGACCGATTGTCCAACGAGACGATGCTACACATGGTTCAAAAAAGAGACTTAACGTTGGAAGCTTAAGTGAGCTGGAGATTGCCCGAGTCAACAAACTCTCCGCGTTGCCCTCATCCTACAACAATGTAAACACCCGGTGTATCGTATCGCATTATCATCAGAGAAAAGCCGAAACCACCATAGCCAGAGGGTTGTTGGTAACGAAAGTATCCGTGGAATGATCATATTTTGAAGCACCAAAAAGAGATGACCAAAGAGGCTACAAAGAGGCGATGCTACAACGCATGGGAAGAGTACCGATCCGGAGAAAGAAAGAAACGAAAATCCTTAGGAAAAAAGAGAGTACGCAGCCTCTCAGCTCAGGGAAAAAGAAGCGCTCGCGACTTGACATTGACATCCGTCAATTCTACAAAAAAGCAAAAACAAATGGCAACTGCCTTCAAAGTAGTGCGTTGCTACCCTACGAAATAGCAACCTAGTCATTGACGCGCCGGGAATTGTAGATCTATCATCCAACATTTTCAGCAGCTGTGTTATGTGAATGATGTCAAGATAGTTATAGGGCAAGAAACCAACCCACCTTCATTCAACGAATATGTTAAAGTTGAACTGAAGAACAGCAAAGCAACCGGTTCTGATGGATTACCAGCAGAACTCTCTCAAATTCGTGGGTGTATAGAAGTGTGCATGCAACAAACGATCAACAAAGTCTGGATGGATTGGGGCATGCCCGATGACTGGAATATTAGCATGTGTCAAATAAAATATCCTAACAAACGTATTGTGTGAACTCTTAAGCCTTTTGGCAAGACACTTATAGGTAACAGCGTGGCACACGGAACGGCAGATCGACCATAGACCAACATCAACTCAGACCAACTCGGCAAATCTTAGAAAAGACCAACGAATTTCAAGTCCAAATACACCATTTTTTCATCGACTTCAAGAGCGCGTATGATAGCATCCATCGCTTAGATGAATTCGGAATCCGGCATACCATAAAAATTGATGCAGCTGTGTCGTTTAACGTAAGCGAACACGCGATGCAATGGATTCCGACAAGGAGATGCGCCTTAATGCAATTTCTTCAACGTCGTGGTGGAACAGATAGTGCGTGGGGCAGGAGTTAATACGGAAGTCACTGAGTTAAGTGGCGTTAATGTCCGGAATGAACCTGGGCCTGAACCTGCATTCAGTTGCGCACTCGGTTTCTACTTGTGCGCGCCACTTAAGGCGAGTAAGGCAATATCTTCAACAAATTCGTCCAGATACTGGGGTACTTACACGACATCTACTTTATTGACCGCTACCACCGTGTTGCTGTAGAATCAGTTACGGCTATTTAGGAAAGAGCTATAACGCGTGGGACAACATAAAGTATACAAACAAAAACTATCGACGCACGGCTTTGGACAAATGTTGGGGTAGTTAAGAGTTCATCTACATCCGAGGTTAAATTAACTCCAAGAATGACACCTAGGTGAAGATACGACGAAGAATGACCCTAGGAAATCAATGCCACATCGGTTTAGCGATGCAATTGGGGTCAAAACTCTTGAAATATTTGCTCTACCGGACGCAGTCCTACTTTACGGCGCCAACTGCTGGACAATAAGCAGGAAAGCGGAGCAAATATTAGCCACATTCGAAAGGAAATTTCTTCGTCGAATTTTTGATCCTGTAGGAAGTCGAATGGATAAGACGATTTCACCGCGATCTTTATGAGCTGTAAAAAGATGTGGGTGTAGTACAAAAGGTACTAAAAAAGTCCAAGTCGAACGAATGAACAATAACGATCTAGCGAAAAGAATCTTCGAATGCTAGCCTTCAGGTTCGAGGCAACAAAGAAGACCGAACATCCGCTTTAATGATCAAGCGATTGCGAATGCCAGACCACTTTAACTGAATAACTGCCCACAACGTGGCCCAGAATCGATGAGGATGGAAGGCTGCTTTACCCTAAAGCTCAGCAAAGAGTTGCAGACATCTTTCTCCTTATACAAGTCTTGTGCCATTTGAATGACCCAAGTAGACATGCAGTACAGCTAACAATAATACGAACACCATTATGTCAAGAAACAAACAAGCAACACTACGATGAGACTAATTTGCATATAATATCCACCCAAGAGAATAGTTTACAATCATCTGCAACCGTTTTAAAGCTCGGCTTTCTCTCGAGGCACCTATGAGAAGTGTTTCATCACGGGAGGGTGAACCATTCTCACATTCTAAATACCGGCATTTGGGTTTTTTTACCACTTACCGATATTCGGACTACTTAATTTGGAACAAGTTGCTACATACTTAAAAAAAATAACAAAAAGAAACCCAAATTGCATTACATACCTTTTTTCTGTATTCCCAGCTGAGAGCCCAACTCGGGCAGTACCCGTACATCTGTCTAGTCGCATATTTGTCACATAAAACATTGTAACACATCACGGTAAAGATACCTGTCGAAAGGAACAACAAAATTTTATTTCACGTGCATCATTACGAAACGAATGAAACTTACAGGACGGTCTAGTTTTGTTGGGCTTTGCCAATGGAATCCATGGTCTTTGCGGTGGAGCTGTTCCGGTAACTGGAATACAAAAGAAAAAAAAAACAAAACAAATGGTTAGTTACTCAACTGTTCTAATGACCTTTGGTGGTCAGAATGGATAGACAAGGTTAATTAAGGCGATTGCATTACTTTAATGTGTGTACTCGCACTTTATTGTTGTGCGTCTTTTCGACATTATTACCATCCATTACCACATACCTCTTAAAATATATGTCGAACTGGCTTTGGTTTATTTTCTTTTATTTACGGACATTTTTCGTCACTGCTCTTTGTTAGCTGAACAGATTTTATTGCACCAACAAACTACGAGATGAATGGCTTTGATTAGGAAATTTTTAACGCAATACTTTCGAGAAAGAGATGCGCTCATCAAGAGATACAACTGAATAAAGACCGTTATGAATAAGATAAATGTCTGCGTGCGATATATTCACCGTGCTAACGAAACGTGTTCTCATTTGGGATTCGGATCTTACACAAGAAATGAGGAAGTGTTGTGGTGGCTGAGTCGGATTTTTAAATGCTTAATATAATTAGGTGGACACTGAGGAATTTATTTGTGAGAAAAACGTTGCCATATGCTACGAATGGTCGCCATCCCAATTACTTCTTTGGGTGTTCGGAAAGATATCATGTAGGTCCATCACGATGCCTATATTCGTCCGATGCTTAAGCATAGGACTACTTTCGGTAGTGCTCCATGTTATTGTCCTACCTACGATTCGATATCGACGTGATAAAGCGGATGAGCTCCTGAGCATTGCCAACTTACCTGTACCACGTTGGCGGTGGTAAAATATGGGGATACCATCTTTTTCATACACTAACCCTAATCAGTCAATGTAAACAGATGCCTCTGGGGAATAAGAGCCGGCGTAAGAGAACATTCTTTTGATGTATAATTAGGGTAACAAGACCCATATACCAGGCTGTTGTTGCCAGTCATGGGCATTGCAGCGGGCCTCCGAATGACCTTGATTAGAACCTTGTTGCGATAATAGTTTATATACATACTCGGATTCTGGTGTTCGGTTATCCGATCCTAGAATCCTAGACAGAATCGGGGACACGGTCTTTCAAACAGCCGTATCTTTTTCATGAAAGATGGCGCTACATAAAACCACACGGGACAGCCGTAAGAGATGAATGTCCTTGTGAGGGCCACATATAGACACATACAACTTTCACTCTTGAATCAAGTTGTCTGCTTTGAAACAATTTTCGGATGCGGATTTGTTAAGAGCCAGACTTATGCAAGAAGTCTTATGTTTCCAAGACATTAGCGAACGCATTGTAACAATCCGCATCAAGGCCATATTCGCCAACATAAGCCTTATAAGCGCTCACGTCCCAATGGAGGAAAAAGATGATATAGCTAAAGGCTGCTTCTATGAGCTCCTTGACAAAACCTATGAGCGACTACAGAAGTACGGTGTTAAAATCGTGATGGGAGATTTTAACGCAAAGGTAGGAAGAGAAGACATCTTTAGCAGTATTGTCGGAAAACACAGCCTACACGACAACACGGCTGGTAACGGTCTAAGGCTAATTGACTTCACTACGGATCGAAATTCCACTATAGCCAACACACGGTTTCCTCACCTCGATATCCATAAGAGGACATGACAGTCTCCAGATAAACGAACGGTCAACCAAATTGATCACCTTGCTAAGATCGACTCGGACCACTACCTTGTTGCAGCCAAGGTAAGAATGCGGATATCCAACACGCCACAACAATCCAGATATACTGTGAAAAAAAAAATTATGTCGAAAGACTGCAATCTCAAGAGACCGCCAAGACCTTCGGCCAACGCGTATCCCTTAACCTTGCGATTAAAACCATACCACCAACATCGAATGTCGAAGAACAATGGCAACGATGTCAACAAGACATTAGATCAACTGTAAGAAACCACTGGTTTGAAGAGGAATGCCGACAGATGCTCGCATCCAAGAACGAGGCCTACAAGGCTAAGCTGCAGGTGAAGACGAGAGCTGCCGTTGAGCTCTATAGGCAGATAAGAAGGGAAGAACGCCGGCTTTTCAGAAAGAAGAAAAAAGAGCAAGAAAAGCGCACAATCGAGGATATAGAGAGGTGCCACTACAGGAACGATGTTTGCAAGTTTTACCAAAGTGTAAATCGTCAAAGCCAAGGGTACAAGCTCGAACAGAATCCTGTCGAGATGAACAAGGAAATATTGTAGTTGAGACACAGTCGATGCTGAGGATATGAAAGAACTACTTCTATACCCAAAAATCGATAAAACTACTAAGTTTTGAACAAAATGATTTTATGTGTATGGTGTAATCTGAGTTTTAAGACGCGGCTTTTCTATTTACTCTGTTCTCGTACAAATAATTTTTAACTTAAAATCGTTTCCGTACGCAACTTAGTAAATTAATTTCTGCAGTAAAAATGTTATTATACGGGAACAGACTTAACTTAATTTGTGTAAATTTTATGTAAAAGTGGCATAGTGGTTGGTGCGTTGGACTACTTAACATGATCCCTGGTTCAAATCCAATCTCATTCAAAAGTCTGAAAAACTTCCTCTTCTTTATCGCAAAAATAATAACTTCGCTCACACAAAAAAAGTACGAAGTATTGGAAAAAATTGTTTTAAATGTCTTGTTTAAGTCAAATCCCAAAATTGTTGAAGCCGTACAAAATTAAAGAATCATTGTTTCACTGCGAATCAATTTGGATCCAAATTTGAAATCTAAATCACTTCAACAATGACTATTGCCCAGATATGTGACCACAAATATGTGTAGTCAATGCTCGGTTGGTATCTGAATATACACATGAACTCTTTTGTTTGCAACACAATCTACATAAAACGTAACAGACAATAATTGCAGATACATACTTGAAATGAAAATATTCAAATTTTTTTTTTATTTAATTTTCAATGGTACTCTCTCTTTGGAGTTTTCAGATGATTTAACACAAAAAAATGTGGGGGAGGAATAAAAAAAAAAGTCGAAGATATGCTCTAATAATTATTAGACTCTAATAAGCTAATGAAGAAATGCCTACTACCAAACGAGAAGACATCACTCTTCAGTCTTCATGTTTAATAAATCGTGACGCATGTGAATATTTTATTCAATTCAATGAAGATCAACAGCACACTCGAATGTCGGGGGGTCGTTTTTACTTAACTCTTAGACAGGATTCTGATCTTTTAGTACTTGATGGATCATAAACCTTACTTAACTATATTCCTATTGGATTTGGTGTTCTTTCACTTATGTTATTTTTTATCTTTTATCTTCTTAATATAGATCCTACTTCATATCTGTTCGCTTATTCTTTCTTTTAAAAAACCAATGACCTCCTGTTATGACAACGGATTGGCGCATGAGCACAATTACGACAAATTAGATGGTAACTATAGAATATCCTTTATACTTCCTTAATCAGAACTGATCGATCGCTATCTACAACCCAAAGAAAAGGCCGAATTATTCGGTAGAATGTTTTCAGAAAGTTCAACACTTAACTCGGAACTTGCGCTAACATTAGCACGTACCCTCAAGGATGGCTAAAGTAAAATTCCGATCTGGAATAGTAAGCAGCAATAATGTGGACTATCCCACTGGATCTGACGGGATTAAAAGAAGTGCACTCAACAACTTGTACTCGCTTCTTTCTGGCTATTCTCTATGGCGATCAAAAGGGCTTTCCAAGTTGCTGAAATCTAATTTTTCCAAAAAAAAAAATTGTTGCCCTGGTTATTTCCAAGGTTTTTGATCAAGTTTTGCACATCGCTTTGCTCTGCTAATTGATATCATACTCCAAATACTGTACGGCTGATATATGCCGTTTCCTTACATAAAATTCTGTATAAACGCTGCATTGCCTCAAGGAGCAATTTGATCACCAATTACATTTCTGCTTTACATGATTTTTTTGAATTTGCAGATGATATAATTCCGATAGCGACTACCACGAAAGACAATTTTTTCTATAAACGAAGACCTACGATAGATTTTTTTTTTTCTAAGGTATGGAATTTTGAGTTGACAACACTATTTTAACTGGCGACCCTTTTGTCAGCTGTGAAGTTATTTGTTTTTAGTTTGGTTTCGCATTTCAATATGAACAGACTGACGTCTGAAAAACGCAACGCTTTCAAATTGTGCAAATTTATTTTGAAAATCATGGTTCTGTTTGAAATACGTATCGCGAACTACGTCCATTTTACGGGAACATAATCGTAAATCAGAGCAATTAATTCGATTAGGTATGGAACGTTTTTGCATCACATTTTCTCTAAATGATAATACGCATCCACAGCGTCGTCGTACAGTGCGTATAAAAGAAGTCATTGCTGCTTTAGAGCGTAGTGTAGAGGAAGACCCGAATCAGTCTATCCGCCATCGTCCATAGGAATTGAATATGTGTCAATCCACTTTATGGAAAATTTTGCGGAAAGATCTTGGTTTGCGTGCTTACAAAATCCAACTCGTAGAATTGAAGCCACAGGATCACCTAACAAGGTGTATATTCGGTGAATGGGCCCAAAACAAGATTGCCGTTGATCCCAATATTCATAAGCGAATTTCGTTTAGCTATGAAGCTTACTTTCGGCGGAATGGATACTTCAATAAACAGAACTGCCGTATTTGGAGTGATGTTAATCCTCTAGAGTATGTTGAGGCACCGTTTCATCCTGACTGTTTGGTGTGCTTTATGGGTTGGCGAAATAATTGGTCAGTTCTTCTTTACGATGCTGGCCAGATCGTTACAGTCAATGGTGACCGCTATAGAGCCATGACTACTGAATTTTTCGATCATCAATTGAACAACCACGATGTGCAAGAGCTGTGGTTTCAACAAGACGACGCAACATGTCACACCGCTCGTGCCACAGTTGGTTTTTTGAAGGAAACGATCGGTGAGCGCATAATTTCGCGTCTTGGTCCTGTGAATTGGCCTCCAAGATCATGCGATTTACCGCCGCTTGAGTATTTTCTGTGGGGATATGAGAAGTCGGTACTCTACGCCGATAAGCCCGAAACGATTGATCACTTGCAGGACAACATTCGCCGCGCTATTGCCAACATACGGCCACAAATGTTGGAAAAAGTCGTCGAAAATTAGAACTCCAGATTAGACTACGTCCGAGCCAGCCGTGGCGGTCATTTGCGAGAAATCATATTTAAATTAAAATGTCAGAAGATTATCTTTCGATGAAGTAAATTTCATGTCAATTAAAATCTAAATCTTTGTTTTATTCCATTCCAAAGTTCTATACCTCTAGAAAAAACACAAACTCTACAATTAGATACATAAGATGAAATAAGATTAATTTTTTTAAAATTTAATTTAACATAAATAAATGAAATACATTGATAAGCAAATATTTGAATTTATTTTTGTAGCACGATTTGTATGCCACCCTGTATAATAAAACAAAGACTTGACCCAAATTATTTCTAAATTCAGAATTTCGAGATGACTGAATCCATATTAGTCGTATGGAGTTTTATTAATTCAGTCATCTTTAAATTGCCTTCTCGTATTGATTGGTTCTACTAAAATGTATTCCAAGGCTTTTCCGCAATGACCTGCAATATACAAACTTTAAATCACTCAAAATTCTAATCACACAATAGGCAGTATGTTGTCCCATAGATCCACTCAATCCAACCCCAATTAGGGCTAATTTGCATGCTTCTATGTCAATGTTTTACCCATGAATGTAGCCCTGAGCATGAAAACAATTTTGCTTATTTAGATTATCTTTCGAATAAAATAACTTTTATGATTTTTAAATTGACAATTTTATGTCAATTTAAAAAAAAAATCGTCTTCATTTTATTCCATTCCAAAGTTTTATATCCTAAAAAAAAAAAACACTTTTTACAGTGCGCAAACTAAATCAAAAGTACAATTCAACTCAAATCGACATTTAGAATGCAATTGTTAAATCAGAAAAATCAATGCAACTTCTAGGATTGTATCATGGCAATAACATATTAATTAACTCTATGCCAAATCAGCTGCGATGAAATTAAGTCACCTTTTAAGAGAGCAAAGAGCAAAGAGATATTTTACATCAGCCCAGGTTCATTTTATCTAGAAATGTGAAGTAAGACCAGGTCTTCAATATTATTCGATATTTGTAGTTCAGACCATGCGCTGAACATACTGAACTCTTTTTAAAGACTGATAGGCCTTATAGGCCTTTAGTCCAAATATCCAAAATTTCGACTCAACGAAGACATGTATGTATTACCTACTAAAGGGTGTTTTTTAGATGTATACAAATTGAAATGAATAACTTGAAGCTACAAGGAAAGTAATCCTCCTATCAGCAAATGCTTTACATTTTGCGATTGGCCCCTAATGTCAGTTCTGTTTTGACATTTGTGTAGTAAACACATGCGAAATACACGTTAATAAACAATGTTACGCTACACTGCTCCAGAACGCGGAATATTGGTGACTATTTATTTGAGCAATAATCGGTCGGTGACTTTGGCACAACGTGAATTTTGTCGCAGATTTCCTAGCCGTCCAACGCCTACTGGTGAAACACTGCGACGTTTAGCCGCTCGCCTCGAAGAGAGATGATGCCAGGCGTGGCAGACCCCGGAGTAGCCGTTCTGCAGAGAATATTGCTGCTGTAGCCGAAGATGTCATGGAAGCGCCGTCGACATCGACCAGACGACGTGCCACGCAAATGGGTATCAGTTGACGGTCTTTACAGCGAATTTTGGTACAAGATTTTAAGATGTTTCCGTACAAAGTCCAGACGGTTCATCAGCTGTTAGCTGCTGACCGCCAATCGCGTCTAACATACGCTCAAGCCATCCTTAATCACCACCAAGAGGAAGATGATTTTTCATCAAAAATAATCATGAGTGATGAGGCCCATTTCCATCTTAGCGGGTACGTAAATAAGCAAAATTTACGCTTCTGGTGCACTGAAAATCCGCGTGTAACCCACGAAGAGCCATTACACCCGCTCAAAGTCACTGTATGGTGTGCTGTTTTCGCTGGAGGAGTCATCGGACCTTTTTTCTTCGAAGACGTCGCGGGCCAAACGGTTACTGTGAATGGTGAGCGCTACAGAGCAATGATCAACGAGTTCTTTTTGCCGCAACTTGATGAATTGGGATTGGAAAACATGTGGTTCCAACAGGACGGTGCAACGGCACACACTGCATGTGCCACAACCGATATGCTGGAGGATGGCGCCTGATCTCCCGTTTTGGCGATTTGCACTGGCCAGCAAGATCGCCTGATTTGACCGCTCCAGACTTCTTTTTGTGGGGCTTTTTGAAGTCGCGGGTTTATGTCAACAAGCCCCAGACTCTTGCAGCTCTTAAAGACATTATCCGTCAAGAATGTGAGGACCTATCGACGGAAGTTTTGGCCAAAGTGATGGAAAATGCCATAAAAAGGGCTCAAATGACAATCAACTGTGGCGGCGGCCATTTACATGACATCATATTCTCGACTTGATGTAAAAAAAATTAAAAGACCAAATAAAAATAATCCACAAGAAGAATCAAAGTTTTACATTTTTTTTAAACTACAGCCAAAAAACATCGGAAGGTTATTTTTGCGCCACCTTGTATAATGTATATGTCTATGATATTAGCTTTATTCAATACATAAATTTATGTTATTAGTGTTCAAATATGATTTCGGGCATATGCGCGCCATGGCTATTTCGAATGAAGCGCAATCGTGAAGTCCAATTTCCGACAAAATTGTCGAGTAACTGCGGCCGTATAACGGCAATAACAAGGTGAATGTTGGCATAAAGTAGTGACATCACATACCCATAAGGAAAGTAATCTAAAATTGTGAGATCACTGGAGCGGGATGGGCCGATGATTTCACCCGCACATAAGGAACACCAAGCAACGAGTTTTAATGGTTATAAGGGCGTCTCGACAAAGGTTTCCAAGTTTTCTCCACTCAATATTCGGCAATCTTGTTGTTTGCATATCCATTTAACCAAAAATTTGCCTCATCTGAGAACAACACTTTGCGTTAAAAATAAGAATCAAGCTGAATCATGTTTTCGAACCATTCACCAGCGCACAAGCTGGATCTTATACCTTCCACTGTCACATTGATAATCTAAACAATTAAATAATCACTACACTGCGCATGTATTTCAACTCTTGCACAAGCTGGATCTTCTACTTTCAACTGCCAAATTGCTGCAGAAACAATGCTGACATTTTAAAAACCAAAATACAAATTTTGGCCGCAACAGGCTCGTTAGAACCTACGGCCAAGCTTTCTCACAACCATTCATGTCTGCGTGTGTACTTCTTGCACGATGGCAGGAGCTCCTGTTTTATGCCAACTCCGAACAGCGATTTAAGATTAGCTTTTCCTGACAATTGATACAATTCGGATGATTTGTCAGATCATCACGAGAGTAGGGCCAGTGAAAAATCAATTAGGTGTTGCTACGGCGGGGAATCGAATCCAGAGCTTCTGCGCGGCAGTTAATCGAGCTAACCATCGCGCTACAGAGCCTGTAACAACTAAACTTCTAAAACAAACACTCTAGTATAGAGAAGGAAGTGGCAAACATGAGTTCAGCAGTAAATGAGGGCAAGACGAAGTATATTATGCTGTCAACACGAAACACAACATCGACGAATTGGGCAGAATGTCCCCATTGACAGACATAACTTTAAGGTAGTACGGGACTTTGTCTACTTAAACGAAGAATAACTCTAGTCAACCGCTGTTTCTTTGGAATAAGAAGGCAATTCAGTAGTAAAGCCCTCACTCGAACTACTAAGGAGATCCTATATACGACCCTGATCATCCTCTTCCTGCTCTACGGCGCTGAAGCATGGACCATTTTAAAAGCGGATGAAGAAATCCTTGGTCAATTTGAGAGGAAAATTCTTCGGTCCCGTTTTGCGTTGATGGGCTATGGAGACGAAGATTCAACCAAGAACTATACGAGCTGCACAGCGATTTGCTCCTGGTCAAAAAAAATCCGCATTGGACGCTTGAGATATGTAGAACGAATGGACACCAATACTCCGGCTCGCTGAGTCTTTGATTCCCAGCCAGACGTCAGACGCAGTAGAGGAAGACCTCTCCTTAAGTAGCGCGCAGAAGTAGAAACCGACCTCAACCAACTTGGAGTGCGCGCACAAGTAGAAACCGACCTCAACCAACTTGGAGTGCGCAACTGGAGGCAGTGAGCTTAGGACCGGGCTAATTGGAGAGGCGTGTTGGTTGAAGCGCAGGTTCATTGCGGACTGTAGTTCCACTTAAGTAAGTAAGTAAGTTATAAATAATCACTATACTGCGCATTCATGCATGTGTAGTGTGTGGACGCTAATATCTAAGAATAGTAAAGCTCACAGCTTTTCTTGGCAGACATGATTCACTTACGGAGTTTGCGCGATTATACCTTGTCAAACCGACTGGCCCCGGGATATCTTGGCCACATTTTGTTGGACAGAAGCATTAGTGTTTACTTAATTTAATTATTTTGACACATGTCATCAATGTCGCTGTGCATCTCGTAAAATTGATCGTTGAATCCTCTCTGAATCGCTGCTAAGACTAACAAATGGAAACGGTCACATAGAGTTACTTAAGCATGTTGGGCCGTAATTAAGGACTGAGATTATTAGTGCTTACCGTAGCACATTGTTGATTTGTGTGATGTGAACATAAGCCTACAAAAAAAGTGCATGATTGAATCCAAATATGCGAATCATTAGGAAACAAACTTCATCTCACTCAACACTTTCCCGCGTTACAAGTAGAAAATTACCGACTAAACTTTTCTATCTGCCTTGCTCATTAGGATTTTTCCGAGTAGAATACATTTGAACATGTAAAAAGGCTAATTTCCATCTCCCTCCAGTTATCAACAAGTTGCGCTTCTCTCAGGATGGTAAATCGTCATTTTCAATACTCAACTTCCATCAGTACGGATAAGCCCACCTATCTCCTCCGAAAAGTGGTTCCAAACACTCCAAATAGTGAAGGAAACAATATTGTTGCTCTTGATGTGTGAAAAATTGTCCAAAACAACAATAGTCTGCAACGCGCTAAATAAATCGTGGCGCTCCCAATGGTTCGCTTTTGTCTCCGATTGTTTCTCTCATTTTTATAAATGAACTCCTATCGAGAACTTTTAATTGAATTCTACCCTTCCCTCAGCTTTACAAATCTTTAGGACCACGTTCCTAAGCACAATATCAAAAACGTTCCTAATATGTTCCAAAAAATAACATTGCCCCTACTGGAAGAGAAAAAAACGTTATTGGAGACATATGCGTCGCAAACTCTAGTTTCGCTCGAACATATTAGTCTTCTGATGGGTTTGTTTATTGCGACTTCAATAAGTAATGATTCCATTCTATCTATTCAACAATTAAGCAGCAATATTTGATAATCTATGAATGCTTATCAGTTTACACTAAAGCATATCATCGGCACCTCCGTTCTTCTTATTCTTAATGTCTTTAATGCCCGCCTGTGCAAACGTATATAAAGGGTATTTATAATCCCATGTTATTTTACAATCTCCCATGGAAGTCCTCACAGTTTTCACTAGGCTTTGAATGTTGACATTGCCTAGATGTCATTTCCTGCTTAAGTCACTTAACACGCATGTTTACCCATCATCAGCAAAGCGTATCTTATTGAAATAAATCGAAAATCCTAGTATCAAACACACTCACAAGGATTTTTTTCCGAACGTTCATACTGCAATCTTTCATCGAACTAAATTGTATGGTCGGTAACCAATGACTGATAGACCGTCCGTCCTCCTGAAAAAAAAAATTAATTTCCTTCCCACTCTCGATGTGATGGTATACCCAAACCTAGCACTACCTCAACCTCAGCTTCAATTTTCAAAAGAAAGTGAAAATGAATCCATAAAAATAAATCAAAAGAGGCACACAAACAAGGAACACGGCAAAAAAAAAATTAAATAACATATGCCCACCGAAGTATCTCCGTGTAATTAAACGTTTTCACCTCTGTTCCGTTCGCCAGGCAGTGTATTGTGCACATCGTAAAACTCTCGAGAGCTATCGCTCCAAACGAGTTTGCCTCATGGCTCTACTAAGAGCGCAGCACCCCTTCTCCGGCAACACACATCGGAGTACAAAGTCAGTATTCGGACTTGTATATGGCACTGCCTTTTGTTTTCTTTACAGAAATTGGCTTTTCGTAAGCGGGTACCCCCGCTGCCATGACAGCCGCCCATGCGCGCCTCCTTTAAAGCCGATGAATTTCCATTCAATTCGTGTACTTTTTCTCAAGCCTCCACAAACTTCCGTAGGGGTAATTTGAACACGTCTTCTTAGCCAACTTAGACGAGGAGTAGGCACTCTCTGACTGATCCGGCTGTATGATTCGATTCGGCGTCTTCGTCATCGTTGGCGGCACCAGTAGAAACAACGACGACGAAGACGACGACAACACGACGCACGACTTTAGAGAGGGAACTTGGTGAAAGTGACCTACAAATTACTTCCGTGTGACTGGGTTTCTGAAACTCTGACTCTAGTGAATGTAACATAACCACAAAGAGCCCAACAAACCATGGGTGGTGGTGTTGGTAATTGAAGACGAAGATGCTACTCGATTTTTGGGCATAATAGGTTTTCCATTTTATTGGCAAGTTCAACTGAAATGGAAACGACGACGACGCCGCAACACTTCTCACCCTGACCTACGGTACAGCCCATCAATGATCCGGAGTAGTATTTTCTCCTCATCTCGCCGTATGGAGATTTATAGCTCCTAATTAAATATTCCTCCATTTCTATTTGTTTTCTTATTTCTTTTCCGCCTTTTGATTTTGAATGCAGTCGTTTGTCTGCTTGGCCTGGTGGTTAAGGGGGAGGCGGCTCAAGTGGAAAGCACACTATGACCCGACTAACGAGGCATACACAAATGTTAATCCAAAATTATACAAGAAGATACTCGTAATCATAAAACATTTAAATTTTGAATTTTTATTTTTTTAATTTTTTTTTTGCCGTTGTTTGACTGAGTTCCGGTGTCTGGTCATCATCTGGCTGGGTGGAGAAACAGCAGCAACAAAAACCAAAGGCTTTCACTTTCCATGAGCGCCATTTGTTTGCTATTACGTGATTTTTTGAAAGCTTTAAATTGATAGTGCCGATGATGACGCCCTGTTCCTGGAAAGTTAATGGCGTATGCGTTGTTCTATGGCTGCCTCAACAAAGTGCCAATGAATTTTAAAAAATTTCAGGGAGCATTACGGCTTTATAGTGCCGATCTTACTTTCATTGTAATGGCGCTGTATAATTTAAATTGGGCCTTAATGATGAACCACCAAAGAGTATGTGGGAATGCGTTCTATTAGAGGCTGCGAAGATGAAAGTATTAAAGTCTGTAATTGGGAAAATTAAGTCGTATGCAACTCCCAACTTGGAAAGGTCTTTTAGTTTAATTTCTGTTTTCACCTTGTTAGGTTAATGTTATATTAAAGTCTTGTGGGTCGTTCTTGTTAGCGCTAGAGATCGTGTCACTAGTATGGAAATCTAGACTGCAATAATTCCATGTTGAGAGTATTGAACTTAATAATCTTGACCACGGCTAAGCCACCGGAAATGGAGACCTAGTTACTTGATTATAACACCTTTATACGAGTGGGAATGAACTTAGCAGGTAAATAGTATGCAATTGACGCAAAGTACTCCTCCAGTACTTTTGATATTCGAATGTTCTGAACACACAACTGTTCGAATTGTAGGCTGTGCGATCATATGAGATCTCAAGGATTTTCATCTAGCTGCTGCATTTACCAACTCAGTTTCCTATTTGGGAAGTACTTTTGTAAGGAATCGGCAGTTACAGGGAGGGAAATGTGTCATTAGACTATGAATCCTCTTACTTTTACCAGACGGCAGCGAATAAATTCAAAAGATGGAGTTTGCGGTGGCGTTTAAGGTCAAGTAAGGCTGAGCAAAGTGGAAAACCTACATGAGCTGCTTTGACATACTATTGAAACAGGTCATATAGGACATATAGGTAATGGCGAGATTTTTGTAGAGATTTTCATATACAGGGTGGCCCAAGAGTCTCTTTACTTACTTACTTAAGTGGCGCTATAGTTCGGAATGAACCTGGGTCTCAACCAACATGCCTCTCCAATTAGCCCGGTCTTTAGCAAACTGCCTCCAGTTGCGCACTCCAAATTGGTTGAGGTCGGTTTCTACTTGTGCGCGCCACTTAAGGCGAGGTCTTCCACTACTGCGTCCGACGTCTGGCTGGAAATCGAAGAATCTGCGAGCCGGAGTATTGGTGTTCATTCGTTCTACATGTCCTAGCCATCTTAAACGTCCAATGAGGAATTTTTTGACCAGGGGCATGTTCTTGTACAGCTCGTACAGTTCTTGGTTGAATCTTCGTCTCCATAGCCCGTCAACGCAAACGGGAACGAAGATTTTTTGAAGAGTTTTCCTCTCAAATCGACCAAGGATTTCTTCATCCGCCTTTGAGACGGTCCATGCTTCTGCGCCGTAGAGCAGGACTGAGATGATCAGGTTCTTATATAGGATCTCCTTAATAGTTCAAGTGAGGGCTTTACTGCTGAGTTGCCTTCTTAGCCTCTTCGTTTGACTTATGATGAGATGTTGTCAGAGTTAGTAGCGGAGCCAAAATAGACAAAGTCCCGTACTACCTCAATTCTTCGATGTTGTGTGTCCTTTCGTGTTGGCAGCATATACTTCGTCTTGCCCTCATTTACTGCTAGGCCCATTTTCGTCGCTTCCTTCTCTATACTAGCAAACGTGGCTATGACATCATGTTGAGTCCTGTCAATATCGTCAGCGAATGGAAGTAGCACCGATTTTTGAAAAATGGTGCCTCCAAGAGTCTCCTTCCTATCCACAAAATTAACACCTTTAGGATAAGGTACTACACGATCGCACAGGGGACCCACTCAATGATTTGTTCTCAACGTAACTGCTGGCGTTAGAAATGTTCCAACACCACACACTATTCGTGCTATTATCGTCAAATATGACCAATATGCGAATGTTGAAGATGTGGGGAGTTCGGCCAGTCCTCGTTTTGGATTATCGATCGAAAACATCCAGGTTGTTAGGGAAAGTGTTGCAACCGATCCTGAAACATCGACACGAAGACGTTTAAAACAGTTACGCATTCCGCGTAGCACTATTCATCGGATTTGAGGAAAGATCTATGCACCTATACCCCAACAATGTTTTGTTGTTCAAACAGCTCAATAATACTGACACAAAAAAATATCTGGAGTACTGCAGAACTGTCCTAAATATCGGATAGAACGACGAAAATTTTTCGGAAAATTAAATGATAACCGACGAACGAGGCACACTTTCATCTGAGTGGTGTTGTGAACAATCAAATTTGCAGCTTTTGGGGCACCTAAAGGAAAAGGTTTACATTACCAAACCTCACACTATGCAGAAGCTATTAAGCTAAAACTCATCATTCGCACGGAAATCGATAAAATTACGCCAGCAACACTTTAAAAAGTTATGGAAAGTCATGCATTCTAATGGTGACCACATAACCGATATGATTTTCCGTAAATAAAGTTTAAAAAGATTATGATCTGACAAATCATCCGAGTAGTAACAATTGCCCAGAAAAACTTATCGCAAACTCGCCAGTCGGAGTCGGCATAAAAACAGGAGGTCCCCTTATCTGCGAGAAGTATACACGCACACATTAATGGTTGTGAGAAGGCTAAGCCCTGGGTACTAACGAGCCTGTTGCACCAAAAAAATGTTTTTTTTATGTTAACAAAATTCTATGAAATAAACTTTTATTTGTACTTTAGTTCTTCGTTTTTGTTTTCTCGTTCAAAAATTCTTAAAAATTTACCTAGGAAAACGACTTTTGGCCACCATGTGATATTGCATATTGTGCGCTTTATTTATAATCCTTTCTCTCGGGTGAGGCGAACGAATAACGCTCCAGGAGCACACAAAGATGATGCCTGCAGATGTTTATTGATTCTGCTCTAGAAGAGTTTTGAAGGTCTTCTGGAAGTTCGTTAGATTGTTTGCTTGTTCGGTAACAAACAGAGTTTTATAATTGCTTGAGCTTAAAGTGCGTGTCTTGTCAGTCGTTGACATGCAACGAATCTAGGGATCATTTCTCTAAGCTCCTTCGAACGTCTGCCCTTATAATCTGCCCTAGCGAGGTATCCGTCGGAGGATTTAAGCTTTGAGTTATTTTTTCGAAAAGCGCATACCGAATTGAATTGCGTTGAAGTGCGTTTAGTTGCATTTTTCGTGCAATTTTTGACAGCAAGTGCAATTGTTTTTTCGATTTCCTCCGTCACAAATTCTTTGCGGAACTTATTAACGAATTGTTGTGCAGTGATTTTTTTCCCCGATGACACATACCTCGAATGGAATTTAAACCTCCGACGAAGTAAGTATGCGTTGAAGTATGCTCACACGGATACCTCGCTAGGGCAGAATATCTGTAATCAAGACTCAGATTTCACACAAGTCTTCGCTGTGACAAAGGTTGCAGTTTCGATGTAAGGAAAGAATCGTTTATAAGGCGGATTGCAAGTTTCTGAATTGAGTTAAGTAAGTCCATTTTGGTAAAGGCCCCGTGAACGAAGTTTAAACGAAAATTTTGCTAATTCCGGCTAGTGAAAGGGTTCTTAGACAGTAAATAACTCCAGTATAGCTCGGTTGTTCTAAAATGATGGAGAAGAAAATTTCACGGTAGAGTTTTGATTTGGGGTTTCTGAAAGTCTTCGGTTTCGTGATTAATTGAATGTATCGATAATCTGCAAAGAGTGCTCTTTGAATACAGTCCTTGCGGTTAAGAATGCGATCACAGCAATATACAATCAAAACCAATTGAATAATAAATTTTATGTCAGAAAATAGAAATATTACCAGATTATACAAGTAAACAATTTAAATCCTCCAAACTGTCTAGACGTTTAACGAACAACCGATTGATTTACCATCATTTACGCAAGCAATATTTAGGGTTGATAATAAAATGTGTGTCGTCAAAATACCATCTTTCATGAATACCCCCAAGTATTTAAGTTGCAAAAACCTTCAAATTTTACAAGTGACCTATAAAAAACTGTCTCTAAGAAGTTTTATTATTGTTTTCAAAGTCAAAAAAAAATCGTCACAACGCAAATACATAACTTTTTGGATGATCATTGCAGTACCATCACATTGCGCAAGCGCACACATAATCACGTTTTTGATGGAACGATTTATTTTGTAGACCGACAAGAAGCACTTAATTGCTTTTTTTTTTATTATAAACGTAAAGACGAATGGTATCCAATTAATAGGAAATGAAACCATTATGCAACTGCTTTTCAATAAGTTAACTAGCATCCATTTTTTTTTCCTTTACCAAATGTTTAAGTTTTTTTAATTACAAGAGCACGTTATTATTATTAACTTCTTTTGTGATGGACGTGCTAACAAGGTTAATGCGTTGACAAACAGTTATTGATCTAAATACGTTTCTTCGTATCGGTTAAATAATACTTCTCGATGGTGGTATATTTTTTTTTTTTACTTCTGTTTTTAGCATCTGTTATGATTTGTGGTCTTAGCTGAGAATAATCTCTTGCCCTATGGAAGTGTTCTACTTTTTTTGTATGACATTTTGTTTGTAAAAGTTTACGCTGAATAAATAAGAGAGAACATTATTTTTGACAGGTGTCACTTACTGACTTATTGACATGTCAACGAACGACAGTTGTTGCGTAGGATAAATGTGGTTATAAGAAACAGATTTGTCAATTTTTCTATTCAAAAATTATCAGCTCAAGTGATGCCTATAAAAATCAACCTACACTTATGGTGCTTTCTAAAAAAGAAAATTTGAATTCTTATCCAAATAGGCTTGCATAAGAGCACACTAACACACATACTTGGCATTTGGTAATTTATGACTTTACACCCACAGAAAGTTGTTGCATCCAATATTTTCTCTGCATAAAAATCGGGTACTTTATCTGACATGTGGGAAGAGCAAACGTTGAGATACTTTGTATTGATTACACTCGATGCAAATGCATGTATCCGTACAACATCGTATTGAAATGAGATTATGTGATGAAATTTATCTCTCGTGTCGCCTGTCTGTCGCAGTTTTAGGGATTTTAGGGATTATTTTGACGTAAACTCTTGGTTGCAGATTCTATTATCAATTTCATTTCATAAACTACAAAAATATACATTTTTATTGGGGGCGGAGCATATAGAGGTTTGGAACATATTTAAATAGGAAGCAACATTTTATCAGAAACATTACATCAACGTATTATGAGAGCGGAGTGTGAAACTGGTACAAAAGAAACGGACAAAGTTAGAAATGGACATACTAGAACTTTTGTGAATACCATTTATCAAATGGTCTGATGGCAACTATCAGAGGATTGACATTTGACAGCGAGAACGATTTAAACCTGGAATGTTCGAACACAACAGAAAATGAGCAGCAGAACAACTACCAGTAGCCTCAAAATACTAGAAAGCAGACATTACTGCCACCAGTGAAATATAAAAAGGGGGATGAAAAACTGCGACATCAACTACGGCCCGTGTCATAGTGATCAGTAACATCGACAACTCGGATCTGGATATGTTATAACCGACAGACTTAGACAAGAAGTCATAAGCAGTGAAGACATTAACGAACGCATTTTAAAATACTGCAGGACGGTCAGATACGCCAATATAGGTCTTATATGCACTCACGCTGGTGTTGCTAAGGCCTGTTTTTACACTAAGGTCGGTTCGAAATGTTAATCGAAACAAATACCTTGGTTGTCCGAAAATCGGAAAAAAAATTTGTTCCGAACGGATATCTTGGTAGGGCTGATATGTCGAAAGACAGAACGCGTATTTAAATAGCATATGAACGCCACAATGGCGACGATCTCAAAAAGCCATCAGATCGGCAGCAACAACAAATGATGTGCTTGGATTCTCTCCACCAAGCAAAACCCCTGTCTTAATGAAAAATGTCGACAGATGTTCACATCCAAAAGCGAAGCCTACAAGGCCACTGAAAGTTACGGTCTTCTTGTCGGCCCAATAGAGATGAGTTGGAAGTGGTAAGCTCCAAAGCATTAATAAAAATTGCAATGAAGCATGTCTGGAGAATGGAACTTCAGCATCGTTGGACAGATCTATAAAAAGAGGAACCTCTGAACTCCAATAACTACAGAGGCTACAAGATCCGTCTGTCTTAATATGTGCTCGCCTGAAATCTCAGCAACGTCGTCGGCTGGTGTTTAGAGCAGGGAAGTCCCAAAAGCCCAAAGGAAGGGAAAAGCCCAAAAAGTCGAAATCGATACTCAACACATATTTATCGATTTCAAAGCCGCATACGACAGCATTTATGGAGGCGAACTAGAGGAACTATGCAAAGCCAAATCAAGTTATGATATGCAAATACAAATTAAGTATGCGGATTTAACGGACCGCACTGGGCTTCAAACCTAGCTTCTTCATTCATTAGAGTTTTCGAAGGCTTTTTTTAGGAGTTCCAGTTTAACGACGATTCCGAGCGGTAAGTTGCTCATATTAGTTTTCTACGATTGGATATTTCTCAGTTTTTCGCTAAACGTGGGCAAGTGAAAAAGGGTTTGGTATTGTTACTTTTGGGATCCGCGAAAATCGGAGTTAGCAGTTTGTCATTACAATTGATAATTTACTATAAACTTGTTTCCGTACAAAATCCAAATGAGGAGCAAGTTAAACCCCATGGATTTGCCTGTTCACTTGGAATTTTGCAAATAATGATTGAAATTTCCGAAGAAGACAACAATTTCATAAAACGCTTGGTCTGTTGAGGCACATTATGAACTTAACGACAAAGTAAACAAGCAATAATGCCGTATACGGAGTGACTCTAATCCATGAATGCTCTATAAGACGGAACTGTACGTACAGGGAGTCACTGTGTGATGTGCCATATTTCCTTGAAGATAAAAGTGTAACAGAAACTGCCACTGGGCACCGTCATTTAAAGATGTTGATGGACGTTTTTTTTACCCAGGACTGCGCTGAAGGCGTATCCCTTTTAGCAGGACTTGGTTTCAGCTAGAATAAGCAAATGCACACATAGCCAGAATGGTGTGGCGGAGTTGCAATGAAAATTCCGAAACAAAATAATATCCAGAAACCATACTTTCCGCCGGCTCTAAAGTTCACCTGTCCTGGATGCGCCAGATTTTTGTACAAGTTTAGGTCAAGCAACATGTGAAGAAAACCAAGGAACTTGACTGAATTGAAGCAGTGGATTAGAACGATAATTGAAGCGATCATGATTTCAACCCTTCAGGCCGAAATGAATAATTTTTTGGTAGGGAATCATATACGCGTGAAGGAGCATACAATCTTCAAGTAAAGGGTGTTTTTTTTTAAGGTATATAACTTTAAGTTGGCAACACTATTTTAACTGGCGGGCATTTTGTCAGCTGTCAAGTGATTTATCTTTAGTTTGGTTTGGCACTACAACATGAACAGACTGACGTTAGAATAACGCTTCCAAATTGTGCGAATTGATTTTGAAAATCATGGTTCTGTTCAAAACACGTATCGTCCATTTTACGATCAACAAAACTGTCCATCCGAGCAATCATTTCGATTAAGTATGGAACGTTTTCTCATCACGTTTACGTCGTACAGTGAGTACTGAAGAAGTCATTGCTGCTGTAGAGCGTAGCGTAGAGGAAGACCCGAATAAGTCTATCCGCCATCGTGTATAGAAATTGGATATGTATCCATCCACTTTATGGAAGATTTTGCGGAAAGATCTTGGTTTGCGTGGTTACAAAATCCAACTCGTGCAAGAATTTAAGCCACAGGATAACCTAGCAAGGTGTAGATTCGGTGAATGGGCCCAAAACAAGATTGCCGTTGGTCCCGATTTTCATAAGCGAATTTTGTTTATCTATGAAGCTCACTTTTGGTTGAATGGACAAAACTGAATAAACGAAATTGCCGTATTTGGAGTGATAATAATCCTCAAGTATATGTTGAGACACTGTTTCATCCACGAGTCAATGGTGACAGCTATTGGCCCATGATGACTGACTTTTTCGATCATCAATTGACGGCGCAACATGTGATACAGCTTATGATACAACTGATTTGTTGGAGGAAACGTTCGGTAAGCGCGTATTTTCGCGTTTTGGTCTTGTGAATTGGCCTCTAAGCGACTTAGCGCCGCTGGAATATTTTTTGTCTGCGCCGATTAGCCCGAAACGATTGACCACTTGCAGGACAACATTCGCCGCGCTATTGCCAACAAACGGCCACAAATGTTGGAAAAAGTCGTCGAAAATTGGAACTCCAGATTAGACTACGTGCGGGCCAGCCGTGGCGGTCATTTGCGAGAAATCATATTTAAATTAAAATGTCAGAAGATTATCTTTCGAATAAAGTAAATTTCATGTCAATTAAAATCTAAATCTTTGTTTTATTCCATTCCAAAGTTCTATACCTCTAGAAAAAACACAAACTCTACAATTAGATATATTAGATGAAATAAAATTTAATTCTTTTAAAATTTAATTTAACATAAATAAATGAAATACATTGATAAGCAAATATTTGAATTTATTTTTGTAGCACGATTTGTATGCCACCCTGTATAATAAAACAAAGACTTGACCCAAATTATTTCTAAATTAAGAATTTAGAGATGAATGAATTAAGAAATTATTATTTCTAAATTCAGATTTTCGAGATGACTGGATCCATATTAGTCGTATGGAGTTTTCTTAATTCAGTCATCTTTAAATTGCCTTCTCGTATTGATTGGTTCTACTCAAACGTATTCCAAGGCTTTTCCGCAATGACCTGCAATATACAAACTTTAAATCACTCAAAATTCTAGTCACACCACAATAGGCAGTAAGTTGTCCCTTAGGTCCACTCAATCCAACCCCAATTAGTGCTAATTTGCATGCTACTGTGTCAATGTTACACCCATGAATGTAGCCCTGAACATGAACCCAATTTTGTTTATTTAGTATCTTAACCGTGTCAAAGCAACTCAAAACACTCAAAACACGTTAGCCAATAAAATGATATGCGTCAATCTGGGCTTCCTATAGTCTTTTTGAGTGTTAAGGTCAAACCGAAACTATTTGACAACACGCCTTCGTTCATCAAATATGCACGGCAATCATTTGAATTATATTCCCATAAATATAATTTGAAAACGTCTGTCGGTGATTTGACAAAGCAGTCGGTAACTTTCTTCCATCCGACGATGACGATGATGGACGAAAATGAATATAATCCATATGGCTATACCGGTTAATCAGTGCAACCATTGTGCCATGCCATGCCATGCCATACCACCACCCAATACTCTCGATATACTCCATCCAGACTAGGTACACACACCGTAAGTGCAGGAAAGGAAAACGTACAATAAATAAATAAATGAAAAAGAAACGAGCACAAAAGTGAAACTCTTTTAAAACGCATGGGCTCCCTCACACACTCGGGAGTATGATGCCTTCCAGTGCGCGTGCGCGCGCGCGCTCGCCATCATTAGCGATTATAAATAATAATCACTCATCGACGCAGTGCCTCGTAATAATAATAATAACAACAAGCCAGACGCCCGGCGTGATCGCATCTCATTTCCACCCAATATGGGTTCCGCAGTCCAAACATGAGTAAACTACCATATCTGGACGGCTAACTGGCTGGCTCTGGTTCTCCTCCTCCTTTTCCTTTTCATATGGGACCACGCGCGTTCAGCTTACACCTGATTATCCCTCGGCTAATTCAAATTCGGATTCGATTGCAGATCATGCGCGGTATGACGATCATTTTTAATTTCTTTTCATTGCGCAGTGCGCAAACCCCTCTTGTGAAGCCGCTTCAATTGGTTTTTGGTCAACTACGGTCTAGTCTATACGGACTTTCTTTTCGATATCTCCTCCCGGCTGCGAAACGAGTAATTTTTTCGAACAGCTTGTGCATACATATGTCAAATCGACGCTCTCCGGACATGAGTTTTTGTGCTACTAGTCACCGCGCGTAGTGTCGTCTTCCTTACATAAATAGACAACACTCATCGATCGAACGAAAGCAGAACACCAGGCATTGGACGAGCTAGTTAACTGACAAAAATTTGGCCATCACATTGAATCTGTTTTTGTTTTCCGCTTTTGGTTGTGTCAATGCAATCAATCCGTCAAATAGTTAACTGCTGCGCTGCTGTGTGCCCGCTGGCGCTAGCTAATTAATTATGCTCAGATGATACCAGCGCTGAGACTGGTTTCGATGGTTACAAATGTGAGTTTAGTTTAGCTGACCGACAAACAAAAAGCTAATTTCTTTCTTTTTTTTTTCTTTGCTGGATTACAAAACCTCAATTGGTTTGGGGAAGCTCCAAAACAAGGCTGTTACGTAAACCAAAAAAAAAAAACGTAAGTAATTACTGTTGGGGTATTATTGTTATTATTCGAAACGATTAAGTTGGTTAATTATTACGACGAACTACTTTGGATTTGGCTTAAAATATGTTGGTTACATAATGTATCATTTCACGTTGTTTTAACGTCTTGACGATGGTCAGGTACGTACAATTGAAGAAAGTTTCGCTTACGATAAATTGGCATTTCGACACTTGTTCTAATTTCGTTACTTCCATGTGCACGTAGGTTTTATCGAAAATCGTTTGCGAGTTCTAATTTTAGAATCGGTCGTAAAAAAAAGGTAAGCTGTCACTGATTTAGAATAGTAAACCTTTAGGATGGCATTTGCATTGCATTTCAAAAAATGTAACTTGTTTACTTTGGGCTCCGTTGATTCAATCAAGAAAACGCACCAGGAAAATTGGGAACGTCACACTTGAAACATACATTTGATGTGAATTTATCGAAAAAATGGATCATTGATCATATAACTTGTTGAATCGCTGTAGAGTACACTTATTACTGAGGAGCCAGTTATTTGCAAATCAAAAATTTTCGAAAGTGAAATTTGATGTCAATTTACTGAGAAATGGATCAGTAAATATTTGTCGTATGTGAGGGCCCAGTTATAGCTATCATTGATCAACTTCATTCAAACACAACACATAATGGAATTGAAATGTCACCCCCATAGCTTCTTATAGGAAAATTCTGTTTCAGATCGATGGAATGGCAATCATTACTTCATAGAAATAAATGTTGACCAGTGAAAAATAAAAAGTGATTTTCTGCGAAAACTATAATAAAAAATTTTAGTATTTTTGGAAAATCGTGTTCTAAAATTCATAAGCTTTGTTTTGGCACCAACTCGCCAATGATTGAATTTATATAAATCAAGCCACAAGAACCTGTGATTTTTTAAGAGTAAAGTTTTTGATGTTCGCAGCAATGGTTAGTAATGACGTCTAAACGTCATCTGTCAAAATGAAACGTTTTCAGTATACTCTGCCATTTATCATGAAAAGACTTAGGGCTGAACTATAATAGAAGATCGTTGAGGACGACCACTTCCGTAACTGTGCGAGCACATGCAATTCGTATTGTATGACCACAATAGCTTCTCGCTTCGATTCGTTCAGTTTTCGTTCACTTTTGCTCACTTGCAAAAAGGCGAATTCATTCGCTCTTTCTCTTTATTTTGTTCTTTTATACAAAAAATTTACATTTCAATTCAATAGCTGTGTACATTTTAAATTGTAAGTTCATAATCAACGAAATTTGGTTTGGCAAAACGACTTCCACTCTGACAATCGCTTCCATTCACAAAATTCTATTATGGGCAACTTGAGCAACTGTCAGTGCTGAAGCAAACGTAACGTAGAATTTTGGCATTTGCTTCCGATGAGATTATAGTTCGGCCTTTACAAACGAGCAACGATTGAAAATTATTACCAAAATTCGTGCTCCGTGAAAAATGTGTAGTTCCATGAAAATCCGCTGTTTAATGAAAAATTGTGTTTAGCGAGGCTCATTTCTGCCTCAACGGAAACGTATATAAGCAAAACTGTCGCATCTGGAGTGTTGAACAGCCGCATGCCATACAAGAATTACCGATGCATCCTGAAAAAACGACAGTTTGGTGTGGTTTGTGGGCTGGTGCCACCATCGGTCCATTTATCTTCAATGACGACCGTGGAATAAGTCAGTGTCTGAGGAGCTGCCTTGGACTTCACAGAACACCAGTATCTGACTACACAAAATACTATTCCAACCAGGTCCTATACAACGGTGCCAACATAAACAGAATAGACAATTTTCTGGTGAAACTCATTCAGTTTCACGCTGCAAGAGCAATGGCATCGAACAATAGTCTCACCTTTGGGGCCTGATACCCCAATGATGAATATTTTGAAAGTGCGCGTTTAAGCGGCTTTATTTCACCCGAAGCTTTCCTATATTTGAATAGGCGAGGGTTGATACAGGATAGATCGGTGGTTCCTCTAATCTACCACGTCTTCCGACGAACTGTGGACAGGCGGCTCCTATACGACCGAGACATCTTCGCTCAGGGCGGAGGAGAGCGCCTGCGGTTCAGCAGGAGTGTGTCCGATTGGGACCGACGGAGTAGGTTGCAACAGGAAGACCTGTTGCGGTGACTAAAGTAGATACAGATAGTTGACTTAAAAATTGTATGGCCGACTTCCATAGTTAAAGGTTTTAAGAGTTAAGGGTCTAGGTTAGGTACAACAGTCAGGGTGGCAAAAAAAAAAACTGGCTGTGGCTGTTCTAGTTTTAAGTTATTCTTAAGTAGTCTTAATTAGTTGTAATTAGTTTTTAAAAAGTTTTATTTAGGATGAAAGTTTCAATAAAAAAAAAAAAAGATACCAAATTTTTTTAAAAACAAAATTTTCTTGGTAAAAATAGTAAAGATATGTTCATTATTTTAAATTTTATATTAGATAATTTAATTTAGGGCGCCCGCATAGGGCAAGTAAGTAAGTTAAGTAGTTGATAAGTAGGCTAGTTTTTTCATGAATTTTTGTCTAGCATGTAAGTTCGATTTAAGAGTATTTAAAATAAAAATGAAAAAAAAAAACGGCCGTGGAAGAAACGTTACCGTCAACGGCGAACGATATCGATCCATGATACGCGACTATTTTTTGCCAAAGTTGGATAAGTTTAACTTGGTTGACATGTGATTTCATCCAGACGGTGCCACATGCCACACAGCTCGTTAAACAATGGAAATGTTGAAGGATGAATTTAGCAGCTTATATCTCTAAATGGCCCTGTGAGTTGGCCGCCAAGATCATGCGATTTAACGCCTCTTGATTATTTCTTGCGGAGCTGCGGACAGCATTTACATAAAATTGTCTTTAAAACGTACGGCATAGGCCTATTTATCGATTACAATAAAAATTTTGAAATTTGAGTGTTTAATTCATTTAAAAAAAAACTACGCTTAAAAAAACACCCATTAAAATAATATTTCCAATAAGGGTTTTCAATGGTAGCAATAACTGGATCTAAAGCATAAATAAATTAATTTTGCAGTTGATATAAGGTTAAACTAAGGTTAAGTTTGTTTTTATAATTCATAAGCCACATTTTAGAATTTTAATGCTCAGTAAAAAAAAAACAATTTTTATTTTTTGTTAGGGTTTCCTGATATACAGGGTGTCCTCCGGGAAGGTATACTACTTTGTTTTGCCGCCATTTTTGTAAACATTAGTCTTGACAGTTCATATTTGGCAGTCTTGAAGTAGACGCATGGCAAATTTATTATGGAAAAATTTTCGATAGACCAACGTGTTTTTATTGTTAAAACATTTTATCAATATCAATCATCGATTACTGTGACGATGAGACAGTTACGTGAAATTTTTGGGAGAAACAACATGCCAACAAAACGTACTATTTATCGTGTAGTGAATGATTTCGAAGAAAGAGGGTCTGTAAGTGATAGGCCCAAGCATGGACCACAACGTACTGCAAGATCGGCTGAACACATTACTGCTGCTCAAGGAAGTGTTCAAAACAGTCCATCAACCTCAATTCGACGCCGTGCTCAGGAGCTTGGTCTTCAAAGACCAACTTTGGCCACAATTTTGCACACGGATTTGCATTTGTTTCCATTTAAGATTCAGTTGACACAAGACCTTCTTCCACAAGACCATTAACGCCGCTTTACATATGCCAATAGGATGTAACAGCTAGCCCATGACAACCCCGATTTTCATGAAAAAATCATAATGAGTGACGAGGCACATTTTCATTTGAATGGATACGTGAATAAACAGAACAGTCGGTTCTGGGCCGTATAAAACCCTCAAATAATTCATCAGTCACCTTTGAATCCATTAAAAGTTAGAGTCTTTTGTGCAATATGGTCAGGAGGAATCATTGGACCTTACTTCTTTAAAAATGAAAATGGCGTAACGGTAACTGTGAAAGGGGAGCGACATCGTGATATGCTTGAAAACTTTTTAACGCCACAACTGCATGTTTTGGGCTTGATTAACATGAGGTATCAACAAAACGGTGCCACATCGTATACAGACAGGATTACAACGGAATTACTGCGAGTCCTCTTTCTAGAACAAGCTAATTCAAGAAATGGTGCTCTTGATTGGCCTCCACGGTCGCCTGATTTAACTGCTCCTGACTTCTTTTTGTGGGGATATCTGAAAAGCAAGGTTTATGCAAACAAACCAGAAACGCTTGAGCAACTCAAACATACATACATTCCATACATAATTGCCGACATTAAATAAAACATTAATCAATATAATTTCCATTCTCTTTCATTTAATCAAAAATTATAAACAAACAAAGTAGTATACCTTCCCGGCGGACACCCTTTATAAATGGCCCTTTCTACCACCCCGAACTCTATTCACACTTCAACAATGCGTGAACAGAGTCCGGGATTGAATTGAGTCTCAAATAATATGCCGCTTCAATTAGACCGACCTTCAAGTTGATTGATGACAGTTTCAAATTGTTAGTTCCTCTTAAGACGGGGTTTTCTATTGCGTCTGTTTCGGAATCAATCACTCTTCTGGCTGAAGTATTGTTGTCACTTCGGTCTACATATCTCAGTCATCTTAAACGTCCAAAAAGGAGTTAATAGAAGAAGTACAAATGAACAACTAGGGGAAACCCTAAGCTGCCACAAACCAGAAATTAGTCATCGAGGAAATACGATAGGATGGTCAGAGCATAAGAGGATACAAAATTGTGATGAAAAAATGTCAAATTCGCTATCATAAGACTAAAATTAGCTTACGTTTCGACAGGCGAAAAAGATGGCATTGCTAAGGATTGATTCTACGAGCTTTAAATATTCATTGCCATTTCATCATGAGTAGACTTACAACGGAACAACGCTTAAAAATTGTAGAATCTTATTTCTAAAATCAGTGCTCAATTAAAAATTGTTATGGTGCTCTTCGAACATGCACTAATCATAAAATCATCACTTAATTCCGAATTTTCCACTATTGGACATTCAACAACCAAAGTGATCAACCGATTCGGTGTCGTTCCATCTCTTATGGACCTTAGTGGCGTATTTTGAAGCGTGATCTTAGTTTTCAACCGTATAAGAATTAAAGCCGGCTGCTTTACCGTAGAATCTTATTTCTAAAATCAGTGCTCAATTAAAAATTGTTATGGTGCTCTTCGAACATGCACTAATCATAAAATCATCACTTAATTCCGAATTTTCCACTATTGGACATTCAACAACCAAAGTGATCAACCGATTCGGTGTCGTTCCATCTCTTATGGACCTTAGTGGCGTATTTTGAAGCGTGATCTTAGTTTTCAACCGTATAAGAATTAAAGCCGGCTGCCTTTAGTTTAAATTTTAATTTCGGTTTGTGGGCCTTGGAACAGCTTCAAATTGACACATTTTTTATTGCTTTTAGCTACAAAGTTCATTTTTGGTTAAACGGATACGTCAGTAAGTGGAATTTCCGTATTTGGCCAATTTAAATTTAAAGGTAATCCAACAGCTAAAAATGCAACCTCCAAAAATGCACTGTTTATGCGCATGGTTTGTCTTTTAATTCAGATGAAGACTGAATCCATTCTATTGAAGGGCTTATGCATTTTTCAGCAATGAGCAAAGCTAAGGAAAAAAAATTATTAAATTATTAAATTATTATTTAAAAAAAAAAACGATGCATAATCTAGGATGAATAGTTTAAAGGTGAAATCAATTGCTCTCACTTTCAAGTGGAAGCACATGAGCCGTTATCACAGCTACCATCAATGCATATCATTGTTTTTCCATTCTATCCCTGGCCCATCATCGGTCACGGTTTATTGAAATCAAATGGAAAAAAAAAAATATTTTACTCAAACAAATAGCATTACCATAACGAAATGTAAAATATTGTTCTCAAGTTATTGCCAGCACACTCAAATTAAATTAAGAGTGAAAGTTTGATATTATGGAAAACCGCTTCAGTTAACACTTCTCTATCATATAACGTACCAAGATCGGATGAATAATACGTTTCTCTGTCATGAGACACTTAATTATATAAAATAACGCTAATCCATGATCTTGTAGCACCTCACAATGCCAAGAGACAAAACAAGATTATAAGCCAATCGAAAAGCAATGGCAAAGACCGCCAAAAATGCTTTTGTTAAATTTTCTTCAACCTTTGATTTAAAAAAAAAAAAAAAACTTTCGCTGTGTGTTATACCCAGTGACCTTGGGTGCAGATCAAATTTATACCATTCAGCTAAAACAATCAAGACAACTATTTGTTTTTATTGTCTAAAGCTATGCTCATGTCAACTTAACTTTGACCTTAGTTTCGGATTTTTGATCTTGCTATCGAAGATTACAAATTTAATCAGGGTCTGATGTTGGCTTTTGATAAATACCTTAAATACCGAGCTTAGTCATCATGAAACTAACACCTCCCTTGGTAATGTTTGCTGCCCCACATACAGTGGCTTGTATTTCATCACAAATACGTGGTTCCATCTGAAGATTTTGTTCTGTGGATTATATTGCACCTACAGACATAACGACTGAGTGTTGATTTCTAGAATTTCTAATTTTTTGACCTCCAAAACAATGCCCATATGCAAAGGTTGAAACCTAATACTGTGAGAACTGACAACAGGTCTAATATTTGCAATTCTGTTTCATTTTCATAACGGTTCTGCTGCACTATTCGCCGCTCTGTCATTGACTTCCTATTGTGTGCGATAACGTGTTTGTGGGGGAAATTACGAATGACTCAGCGGTATACATTTTATTTGAAGTCTACAATCAAAAATCAACGTTATTTGCAATTTATTATACGGAAATCAAGTGCATTGATAGAAATAGTGTCGTATGTAAAATTTTGTTTAAGAATATGCTATTTAGGTATACATAGGTCAATTAATTCAGTGTGGCTAAATTTTATATTCTGGCGTATTTTTGACATTTATAAACAAATTGAATATAAGAAATATCTTCCCTACCTATGCGTTCAAACCAAGCTTCTCCATACACTTGTGTGAACCAATTTATATGTTTGGCAAAAATTATTGTAACTTCGTTTTCAAGCGGAAAGTTTTAGCTTTACATGACAGTTGTATACTCTTGGATGCTTGTTAGACATTTGCGTTATGCCCTATATGCAAAAACCGTTATATGGATTTTCTCGGAAAAAACTGGGTATTCAGTTTTGTTGGAACTAATATGTTTATACAAGGTGGCGCAAAAGTAATCCTCCTATCAGAAAATGCTATAAATTTTGCGATTGGCCCCTAATGTCAGTTCTGTTTTGACTTTTATGTGGTAAACACATGCGAAATACACGTTAATAAACAATGTTACGCTACACTGCTCCAGAACGCGGAATATTGGTGACTAATTATTTGAGCAATAATCGATCGGTGACTTTGGCACAACGTGAATTTCGTCGCAGATTTCCTAGCCGTCCAACGCCTACTGGTGAAACACTGCGACGTTAAGCCGCTCGCCTCGAAGAGACTGGCACAACATGAGATGCTGCCAGGCGTGGCAGACCCCGGAGTAGCCGTTCTGCAGAGAATATTGCTGCTGTAGCCGAAGATGTCATGGAAGCGCCGTCGACATCGACCAGACGACGTGCCACGCAAATGGGTATCAGTCGACGGTCTTTACAGCGAATTTTGGTACTTGATTTGAAGATGTTTCCGTAAAAAGTCCAGACGGTGCATCAGCTGTAAGCTGCTGACCGCCAATCGCGTTTAACATACGCTCAAGCCATCCTGAATCACCACCAAGAGGAAGATGATTTTTCATCACCCACGAAGAGCCTTTACACCCGCTCAAAGTCACTGTATGGTGTGCTGTTTTCGCTGGAGGAGACATCGACAATCTCTTCAGGTTGCTGTTCGTCCCAAATGCGACAATTTTGTTTGTTTACATACCCATTGAGCCAGAAATGGGCCTCATCGCTAAACAAAATTTGCCTCGAAAACGTCGGATCTTCTTGGAACTTTTCAGGAGCCCATAGAGCGAAGCGATGTCGCTTGGGAAGGTCGAGCGGCTTCAGTTGTTGCACAAGCTGTATTTTGTACGCTTTCAATTTAAGATCTTGACGTAAAATGCGCCAAGTCGTTCCATACGTCAGTCCGAGTTTCTGCGAACGGCGCCGAATCGACTCTCTACGGTCTTCGTGTACACTCTCAGCTACCGCCGCTATATTTTCTTCACAGCGTGCTGGACGTGGTCTATTCGGTCGAATATTATCCAATAATGAATGCTGGGTCTCAAAATGGGTGATGGTGTTGCGAATAGTTCGCTCAGTAGGCCGATTATGTTGACCATAAGTTGAGCGAAGTGCACGAAACACATTCCTCACAGAACGTGGATTTTCATAATAAAGTTGAACAATTTGTAAACGTTGTTCACGCGTAAGTCTTTCCATTATGAAATGCCAAACAATACTAAACAAAAATAACATGACAGCGTGACACGACTCACACGTGATCTGTCAAAAAAGGCTATTGAAAAAATTATCTCCACTTGGATCATCCGTTATTTGAGTGGCTTTATTTCTTTGCTGATTCTAAACCCCTTCATATCAAAGAGCATGTTTCTATCTACTTTTTCCGTATTATTGAAGAAATAATGATTTAATACTCCTTAAAAAGTCAAGTCTTTTAAAAAACAAAAGTTAAGTCTGTTACTGAAAAGTTTGCTCACATCATAAGGTTGAATAGGACAATCATCCTTCCATTAGAAAACTATAATTATATTCTGCATATCCACGGAACCTCACTTTTCAGTTAGCCTATATTCCATCTAAATAGGTTTTTAAAAAAATATCGTCTTCGGTACCACAAAGAAACGTATAGCCAATTAGCATAATGATGATTCTCTATCACCTGTTGATTTTAACAATCCTTTCTAATTACCATCACTTAATTTATAACCTTTAGCATTATTGCAAGTTAGTTTATTCTGAGCATTTCGTTGATTAATTAACACTAAAATGCCATTAAGAACGCGACCTATTGTTTTAACAAATAAGAATACCAAAAAGAATTCTAATTCCCAATTAATCGATGTTTATGTCGATTATGGGTAAAATTAAGATCACTTCCATTTGCCAAATGTGTATAGACGCACAAATTTACACAAAGATATATTTTAATTGGTATTATCAAATGTCAAGATGTTGTTAAAAAAAAAACAATTTCTTATGTGAAAAACATCAATTGTCATTCAAAACAGTTGTTCAGATGTAAATTTCAGTCACTGACGTATCGAAATAAACAAGTCAGTGTTTGTGTAGGTCACTGATGTCAAATCAAAACAGTTGTTCAAATGTCAATTTGAGACACTGATGTATCAAAATAAAATAATATGGCAGTGTTTGTGTAGGTCCCTGATTGATATACATAGTCAACGTCATCAATTACGTGATATACCAAACCTAAGACCACGGACCAGCATTGATGGCGGTCTTTATTATTTGCTTGTCTAATACCCCACAGGTGGTCCGTATCAAAGTTGCATTTTATTATACAAATAAAAATTTCGGAGCCTTGTCAGCAGGTAAACATGTAACAAACTGTGGCTTAACATTCCATCAGTCAACCCACATCTACATGGCCACCCGCAAGGTTAAATCCGTGGGTGAATAGAATAAACTTCTTCAAGTTCTTTCATAACACTTTTATGTAAATTAATCCAAATCTCGTGATCCACATTACTCTCTAGCATAACGTGTCCAATGCAATGCAGAAGAATAGTAATTTTAAGTGTATCAACATGTTTTCATTATTAACAAACAATTTTATAGTTTTTGGGTCTTTGGGATCGTTTTTTGGTAAAAAAAAAAAAAAACTCGAAGGCCAACTGCAGTACATCTTATTTAAATACAATAATAGATGGACGTCGAACAAATTGGGCAGCCATTTTATTTTGGCATTTAGATTTAGATTTAAAAAAAAAAGGAAATATTTCCATTGTTTATTAATATTTTTGAGTGGATTTTTATACTTGAGATCGAGACTCTGAAATTTTCCAGTTTGACAGATTATTGTTTATGAATGATGTTTACATGAAAATTGTACTAGCTTTATGTCTTTATGTTGATTGAATTTATTCTGTGTAGTGAGGGTATTCAAAAATGCATAAGAAAAGAAATTTGATTGTGTCTGCGCAGATTTTAGACGTTTTTGAACACACCCTTCATGTACAGGGTGGCGCACGAATCGTGCTACAAAAATAAAACGTAATAACTTTTTTTCTGTGTGAGTAATCGGCTTATTTTTTTTATTTTGTAGGTTACTATTTAGATTTATAAAAATGGATGCTTGGGATACGGAGAAAAGAATTTGGATAGTGCAACGGTACCATGCTTTGCAGTCCGTCATTTCCGTCCAAAGGGAATTCAGGCGGGAGTTTGGCGGTAATCCCCCGAGTAGATGGACCATTATGAGGTTTGTAAACATGTTTGCCGAATCTGGAAGCATCGCACGAAGGCCGTACCATCGAGATGCCAATGTTCGGGTTCAGGATACAATCGCAGCAGTAGCATCTGCAATACAGGCCAATCCGAGCGTTTCGAACCGAAACTTATCGGGGCAAATTGGAGTTAGTAGACGGTCATTACAACGGATACTTCATGACGATTTAAACTTGTTTTCGTACAAAGTCCAAATTACTAGCAAGTTAAACCCTCAGGATTTGCCTGTTCGCCTGGAATTTTGCAAAAAAATGATATCAATGGCCGAAGAAGACAACACATTGATCAATTGTTTGTTCATGTCTGATGAGGCCCATTTTGATCTTAACGGCAATGTAAACAAGCAAAATTGCCGTATATGGAAAAAGTCTAATCCAGAAATGCTCCATGAGACGGAACTGCACCCAGAACGAGTCACTGTGTGGTGCGCAGTTTCATCAAGGTGTATTGTCGGGCCGTACTTCTTTGAAGAAAACGGTGTAACCGTTACTGTCAATGGGGACCGTTATTTAAAGATGTTAAAGGAGTTTTTTTTTACCCAGAACTGCGCCGAAGACGTATACCATTCAACAGCGTTTGGTTTCAGCAAGATGGAGCAACTGCACATATAGCCAGACCAGTTATGGCGGAGCTAAACAAAAAATTCGCAAACAAATTAATTTCTAGGAACTCCACTCTTCGCTGGCCCCCAAGGTCACCTGACCTGACTGCACCAGACTTCTTTTTATGGGGTTATGTCAAGCAAAAGGTTTATAAAACGAAGCCCAGGAATTTAACTGAATTAAAGCAGTCCATAACGACAATAATTGAGGCGATCCCAACTTCAACTCTTCAGGCCGCAATGAATAATTTTTTGATCAGGTGCCGCATATGCGTGGGAGAGCGTGGAGGTAATTTGCGATCTATAATCTTTAAAAACAACTAACTATTTAAAATAAAATTTAATTTTCTAAACAATAAAAAAAAGATAAATGAAATACATCGATTAAAAAAAAAGTTATTTGAATTTCTTATTGTAGCACAATTGGTGCGCCACCCTGTATTTTACTCTAGCGTTGTCTTCTTATGCTAACAAGCAAGCATGTAGGTAACACGGTGTTACTTACTTACTTTCTTACGAAGTTACTTAAGTTGTCACGTAACTTAATTTTGACTAAAATTATGAATGAATTTATAGTCTTCTTCGAAGGAGAACCATAATGCTACAAGATTAAGATTCCTCGCTAAAAATGAATGCTAAAAAGCTTTAACCTCGCGGCTAGCTCATTGCGAAGAAGGGCTCAGTGGCGCGATGGTTCGTGCGATGAACTGCCGCGCAGAACGTCTGGGTTTGTTTTCCAAGCCGTAGCAACACCAAAAATGATTTTTCACTGGCCCTCCTCTCGCGAAGATCTGAAATATCATCACAAAGCAGGAGGTACCACCATCCTGCAAGAAGTACACATGAATGGTTGTAAGAAAGCTCCTTGGGTACTAACGAGCCTGTTGCTCCAAAAATTTGTTTTTTTTTCTTTGCGAAGCTCTTATGGTTCAGGAAACACCTTCGGTTTAAAAGCAGTCCAATCTTCTGAACTAAGAAGTTCAATATTTGCAACTTTAGTTCCAGCTTAAATGTTCCCGCATTAAGACCCGTGTATATCCCAGATCCTATCACACTTGCTAAGGGCACAACAACAGGTCAACCAATGAGTCAAGAGTGAGCACTTTCGGTTTTCAAGCGGGCAAATGTTTTGCATTTGTGATTTTTTTATGACCTTGCAAAACTATAACCAAGTCCTTCAGTGAGGTTCTCAAAGGCAATCTTAATGGGCCTCCGCACATGAGATGAATATTTTGGTATGAAACCGGTTTTGTGGGTGAACTGAGGTAAACGGAGAGAAAATGGTTGAAATTCTTCAACCGAGTTTTTACCGTAGAACAAGGTTGATAACCAACACAAGCACATTTTTTACCATTTAGGGTCTGAAAATTTGTTTTCGTCGTTCTGCTCTCATACGCGTTTTGTGAGCCGAACAGAAAACATCAACGTTGTTGGATGTACTCTCACACAAACCTAAAAGCCTGCAATAAATTGTCAAAAGTTCTCAAGGCAAATGTTAATTTTAATAGAAATAACGGGTGATCCAAGTAGAGATACTTTTTTCAATAGCCTTTTTTGACAGATCACGTGTGAGTCGTGTCATGCTGTCATGTTACTTTTGTTTAGTATTGTTTGGCATTTCATAATGGAAAGACTTACGCGTGAACAACGTTTACAAATTGTTCAACTTTATTATGAAAATTCACGTTCTGTGAGGAATGTGTTTCGTGCACTTCGCTCAACTGATGGTTAACATCATCGGCCTACTGAGCGTACTATTCGCAACACCATCACCATTTTGAGACCCAGCATTCATTATTGGATAATAGACTTTTTTAGACTTTTTCCTGTGGGGATATGTAAAGTCAAAAGCTTATGCCGACAAACCCGCTTCGATTCAGGCCTTGGAGGAAAACATCACGCGTGTCATTCGCCAGTTAATAGTCGAAATACTCGAACGAGTGATCGAAAATTGGACTCAACCGATGGACCATCTGAGACGTAGCAACGGCCAACATTTGATAGACATAATCTTCAAAAAATAAATGCCAAAAAATGTTCTTTCAAATGATAATAAACATTCTCCATTAAATTTGAATTTTCTGTGTTTTTTTCTTTAAAAAAGTAGGGAACCTCGAAATGGATCACCCTTTACTAACACAATAAAAAAGGGATCATGTATACAATTTCTTCTGCCGGTATATATGAAACTGGTCTTATGCCGGAGTTAAAATCATCTCATGTGCGGAGGTCAAATTAGCGGTAATTGTAGGACGTCGATGTACAATTGAAGTAGAATGTCGTAAGTTGGTACCTGCTAATATGGATTACCTTATTGAATATAGCGGCAGCACTGATCAGATGTCACGTGACCTCTTCGGACCAGCTATTCATAGCAGCCCACATTTGAGAAAAACCCTGTAAATGACTAAAAACAAAAAAGTTTTCGCGGCGGATTGTGTTCATTGACTAAGGCAAAAGAGGCGCACCGCTAAGACTATTCAATGGTTGATACCGGCTACAATGGCATCAAGCAGTCGCCATGTGAAGGAAGATGATCAAGTTGGTAGGCATCAACTAAGTGAAAACGCATTCATGTCATGTAATCGCATTGCCTACCTTTTGACTACCGCTAACTTATACGCTACAATGGCAAATCAGTAGCAAAGCCCTTATTCAAACTACTAAAGAGACACTATGTAAGACTCTACCAATAAGACTCCACACTATATCCTTGTCCTACTTCATGGCGCTCAACCATGGATCGTGCAGAAAACTGGGAAACCCATAATCGTTTCGAAATTCTTGAAAATTGTTCGGTTCCGCTTTTGTTGACATACTATAGTGACAAAGACTCAACCAATAACATTAAAAGGTTTACAACGATATAGGCCATGTCAAAAAAAAAACTCAACGTTGGACGTTTAAGATGGCTAATGAACAACAATACTCCAACCTGAAGAGTCTTCTCGAAGAGTCAGTTGGCAGATGCAGTAGAGGAAGACCTACTACTGGCTTCGAGAAGTAGAAACTGCCTTCAGCAACTAGTGGCTTTTAAAGGACGTCTCCTTTCAATGAAGCAGAGAATCAAGGTCTATTATAAAACGCCAAGTACAAAGAAAAAAACATATACTGGTAAAACTACAAAGTATCCTACCATCAAAGTTGTTGTAGACCTAAGAAATCATTGTCGTTCATTGGTGGGCTTATGATCTGAACTGGAAAATGTCTATTTCTTCCCTGGATAGTCAGCGTTGTAATTTGCATTCTTGCGCCAACCTATAGATATGCTAAGCCAACTAATATTTGGGGTGTTCAACTTAAGGATTCCTAGGAGATTTTCTTCAGACACCTAAGCTGAATATTTTTTTAATTTAGTGGAAAAGCAATCTCCGCCGAAATTAACTTAAAATTTCGAACTTTGGCAGTTGAAAGCGGCCATGTTGTTGAAGCTACGTCTGTCAAATCGGTTGTCATTTCTTCTGTCTGTTTGATTAAATCACATAGCGTTCAAACACGTGGAAATTTTGGTCAAAATGGGTGTTCTGTTCGGGCAGCGTTCTGAGCGCTTCGCACATTTTACGGTAGCCATAATCATTCTACCGAAAGGACTATTTCCAGTGTACCAAGTTTTTCAGTTTTCTTGGTAAAAATTTTGTTAATTTTGTTACTTTATATTTTTATATATTAGATAAAAGGCCGAAAGGCATTAGAATTAAGTTATCGTATAATTTAGGGCGCCCGCATAGAGCAAGTAAGTTAGTTAAGTAGTTGATAAGTAGGCTAGTTTTTTTCATGAATTTTTGTCTAGCATTTAAGATAGTTTTTTAAGAAACACAAAATAAAAATGAATTGAAAAAAAAAACAAAAAAAAAAAAAACTATTTCCAGTGTGGTAGATGTTTGAGTCAACTGGTACATGAAACGTTAAACCAACGCCCGTACATCGACGAAGCGCAACATCTGCTGAAAACATAGCCGCTGTCTGTGAGAGTGTGCAGGAGAATCCAAGCGTCAATTTGGCGTTACTTACAAAAACTCGGTCTTTAGCAGACCACAATTTGGCGACCCGTACAAAATTCACCTGACCCAGAAGTTGAAGGTAATCGATCATAGACAACGACGTGTGTTCGTTGAATGAACGCTAGAGCAGTTTGAAACCGACCCTAATTTTTCATCGAAAAATCATCTTCAGCTATGAGGCCAATTTCTGAATGAATGGGTATGTCAACGAACAAATTTTCGAATCTGAGACGATACCAATTCACATGAGATGCATTCATCCAGAAAAAGTCTCTGTTTGGTGTATATGTTGGGCTTAAGGCGTCAATGGCCAACGGGGAGCGTTATAGGTGATGTAAACCAACATCTTTTGGCCTTAATTGGATAATATGGAGACCAACGGCATGTGGTGCTACGTGCCACACAGCTCAAATTTTACCAATGTTCACCACTTTGTCCCGCTTGAAAACCAAATGAGTTTCCATGTACATTTTCTTCGTAGATCTCGATGGGATCGGTATATGGGGTACTCCTATTGTCAGAAAGTCACATAGAACTTTATTGAAAAGTCCATGAATTATTCACATTATTTCGTACTAGATTCTACTCCCCGTTATGGCCTGCTTCACCACCCACAGCGCTCATCATAAAATGTTAAGTGGCTTTTCTTTACAAAAACCCATCGCCTACGCAGAGGTGGTACCTTAACGGTTAAAGAAAACATAAGATTGATTGATTTATCTATCGAAATTTATCGTCATCACCTCAGCGAGATCAAATGTCATACCTAATAGTGCCACCGTAAAGGAAACTGCTAACAAAAACACCTCAAGACACCGTGTCGTATTAAAATGAAAAATCTCACCCTATAAGAACACACCATTTTCTCTAATAGCCGGAGTGCGCGCGCGCATAGAAGTCTTCAGCTCGTTATTTTTTCTCACAACTCGCGCAGCAAAAAACTTTCAATTTCCTCAACAAATTAGAAAATAATATTCCAATGTTTATGTTTCCTTTTTATATTTATATTCTCATTGTGTGAGAGCCTCCGTTTTGGTCTGTTTGTGTTGGTGTGCCATTATGGCAGACATGTGCTATTTGCAAATCGAATAAGCGCAAGCGCAAAAAACTAAACACCTTCTGCGATGCAGCAGCTAGCATCATCGCATCCGAGCGGAGCGTTAACTGCATACAACTCGCGCAAGACATAATACAGATGTATTGACCCGATTGTCTAGTGACCCACTCTTCGGAGTTGCAATGTAGTTTTCATTTTCCGCTTTGGGAAGATTTACCTTACAAAAAGTAGCTGAGAGAGGTGCAATGCATTCTAGAAACAAACGCTGCTCCTCCTAAATAGCAACACACTGCGAACCATGAAGAAGACGAAGACGGCGGCAGTAGAAGATTCGCTTCTCACAACACAGTGGCATGCATGCTCTATGTGTGGCAGATTGAAATCTGGAAGTTATGATATATATCACGGTAATTTTTTTTTCACAGGTTCTCCGTCAAGATACTGCGCTAGTGTAGCGTTGCATTGCGTTAGAGTTTCAACAGTTGGGACATGTTTTTGTTTTTTTTTTTAACGTTTTCAGTTTCGCTGCTAGTCTGCGAGTACATTAGATGGCTGTAGATGGTGGACTGGATTTACCGGTTATGCTCCTAACATGTCGCACACACTAGACAACTATACTATAGTTGCTCCCGATAGACTAAATTAAATGGCAGTACCAGTACTAGTAGTGGTGGATAGTAACACACCTGTGAGCAGGTGCAATTTCTCTGATCTTTTCGTTGTTTTATTTCACAGAGAGCGAGAAAAATCTAGTACTATAGCGGCGAACATGCCCATAGGGTCGCGGTCAAGACTCAAGAGGCGAGAAAAATTCCATTCAAGCGAGCTAATGAAATACATAGTATCACTTTTCCGTTGCTAGCCTAACTGTAATTCAACTCATAAGGCACTAAATTTAACATTATGACAGTTTTTCTTTTTTGTCGGTGTCTTGTCTGTTAACCACCGAATCTGACCCATTTAGCTGTCGTTATGTTTTGGTCTTCTTATTTCGTTATTACCTATAGTACTGGGACACAGAAAAGCATTAAAAAAAATTTAAACCCCAAGCACTCGACGACAGTAAAGAACAGTAAATCTCGTTATTCGTTGCCTCCGAATTCGGGATGACTATGCACAAATAATAAGACTTTTCCAATTGTTCCGAGATTCGGTAACAATAAATCAGATTGGGTGATCGACTTTGTGTGAATCGATGACCCTTTTTGTGTGAGAACAATTTGGGTAGCCGAAGACACGATATAGGTCTATGAAATGCAGATAAATGCTTTGCTTCACCTACCTCAATCTAAAAAAAAAAATCACATTACATCTACAAACACTCAGACAATGGGTGTATGTATGGTATCCATCCACCATCTTTGTTGCGAAAAAAAAACGAAATAGTCTACTTCATGTATAGCTAAGTCATGCTCTCTTTTAGTACAGGCGCTAGATAGTCGTTACAATAATCTGAGATCAACGACGAACCGTGGTCTAATGAAATATTTGGGATTTCACAAAACTTGAATGCAATACAAACATTTTATCTAGATGTGGCAATTGTTTGTTAAATTTTTTCTTCAATCACCTTTGCATTTGAGAGAGATGATGATCTTGCATATGGCAGTATGTAATTCACGCTTTGATCGATCAGTTTTAATGATGTCTAACCAATCGGATAGATTAGATCCGAGTGATCGATGGGGTTCTTAATTTTAAAAATGTTTCCTTCCGTGATGGTATGTGAATGGATACCAGCTGTAACGTTTTCCTTTTGTTTGTTCCTTTTAAAATGTAGGCTTTTGTCTTTTTTTGTCAGAAATGACTTCTGACTAGAATTTTGCGAATATAAATGAACAGACAAGTTTTTGTTTGGCAATGAAAACTTGCCGCTGTAACAGATAAAAAATCATGAATGTCAGGTCCAATTAAGCGCTTATGCTAATATTTATCCAATTCTAGCAAGCATTCAAGTATTCATAACCCCTTGTGTGCGCCCAAATTATAAAAAAAAGAAAACAAAAATTGAGCTAATCAAATTGAAAGTGACAGCCAATAATCGGATACATACCAGTTGTACCTATGAATAGTTGTACCACAGTAATAGTGTGTCATAAGTCAGTGGAAGAAAAAAAAGACTACGCGTAATGATGTTGCAACTTTCGCACATGACATTTGTATCTTTATATCCATCGAAAAATTCGATGTATAATTATTAAGGAACACCCTGAGATGTTGCTTGCAGATGTTTACTTACTCAGCTCTTGAATTGTTGTAGATTGTATATTAACAGTGTTACGGGCGTAAAAAAAATTATAAAAAAAACACTAATCGGAGATCTGGCAGCACTTTCCTGTTTTCATTTTGACAACTGAATATCACACTATTTAATTTTTTTTTTATTTTTTTTTAGAAACAATTCAACAATATAAATATTTATACACAAAATTCTTTCATAAAACACTGATTTGGAACCTATTTTGCAGCGACGGTTTACTGGATGTGGAACTGCCAGCCATTTTTAGCATTTTCGACAATCAGTATCGATATCGATTGTAAAAAATCAGCCCAGCGAGGTATCCGTCGGAGCGGAAAATTCTCCGATTTTGTATGATTCTGAGGATTTTAGCTTCGAGGTATTCTTCCGTAAAGCTGTTCGGGAATGTTTCTCCGACGTTTTGTAACGCATGCTGGCGAATTGCATTGAAGTGCTAAGTGTAATTCTGTTCCAATTTCCCCAGACACAAATTCCTTACGGAATTTATTTACGAATTGTAGTGAAGTGATTTTTTCTCCGATGACACATACCTCGAATGAAATTTGAACCTCCGACGAAGTATGCGTTGCAGAAAATTGACCGCTACGACGGATAACTCGCTAGGGCAGAATATGTTGGGTAGCACATTTTCAATCCAGGCTTAGGGAGTTAGCGTTAGACTGTATAACTTGCAAGCTTAGAGAAGGCAGACTGCTCGTCTTAAGATAGAGTCAAGCGTATGTTTCAGTGCCATACTCCAAACATTTCAATAGTGTGCCACAGTATTCGCATTTGAAAAACCGAAATGCCTATTCAGATTTTAATCATACATTAAGGCAATATTTGCTTTGTCGTATGTACCTTATTTTAAAATCGTTCCAAAGAATTTTAGTTGAGTTCTTGCTAGCGTCTATGAGGTGTGCCATCTAGTGGTTTCTTTTTATAGCATGGGTTATTTTGACACTGACAGCTGTTTCCCACTTGAAATATTGACAGAAATTCAGTCATACCTCCGCACGAAATAATTCACTTTACTCTTGAACAACGTTGGTAAATATTGAAAACTTATTTCAAATTGACTGGTGTATAGCCCAAACAGTACGTTATTTGAAAAGCAGTTTTGGCCGAAATGAAGCACCCACCGCTCCTGATGTATGCAAGTTTGTGCAAAAAGTTCTTGAGACTGGTATGTTAGTGGACAACACACATCGTCCCCGTCGTTGTACGGTGCGAACGAGAATGTGACTGCTGTAGCCGAGAGCGTGAGGCTGAATTCCTGAACATCAACTCGCCATTGATCTCAACATCTAAACATTTCCCGCACTAGCCTGAGAAGAATTCTGTACAGAGATTTTGGATTATTCGCTTACAAAGTCCAATTGACTCAGCAATTTAGCGCACGATCATCCGCTTCGTTTTCTCTTCCCAGTTTGAGCATTAGAGCAGCTTGAATTGGACAATGATTTTGGGCCAATAAACATCTTTTCTGACGAGGCGTGTTAAAGAACAAAATCGCCGGATCTGGGAATTAGAGGAAAACCTTCGTGTTATTGTCGAGAACAAGAATTGTGAAGTGGTGAAACGAGGCTGGGAACAACGTTTCGGTCAACGGTGGGCGTAACATAGCCATGTTATTTTAAATAAAATTTAAGACATAAGGTGGAAGACCTCTGGTTCATGCTGAGGTCGTCCTATGTGTCCTATGCCATACAAGCCATGCCACAATCGATCTTTCGTGCATCAATTTTCCAAATCATGTTATCAGACGTCTTGGCGATGTCAATGGCCGCCTTGGAGCTTCGATTTGACCCCTTTGTAGTTTTTTTGTGGCGAACCGAGAAGGACAGACGTTATCCAAATTCAAATCTTAACACCAATATAATCCAAGCAATCCGTAAGCTCCAGCCTAAAACCATTAACAAGGTATTGGAAAACTGGAGCGACAGAATGCGCTACTGCGTTCATTTTATTGCATTTTCCAGCCGATGGCCTCAGTCGCCAGTGCTGTTATGTGTCTGAAGTTCGTTGCATTCATGTGCGAAGTACTGTGATGTCAATGTCAATGTCAATGTCAATATTGTATTTTTTAAAAATACATTTGTATTTGGCCCACCCGTTAATTTGTTGAAGTAAATTGTTGTTTTGACATTTTGTAAGGTATTAGCTTCCTTACTTCTGAACGTTTTTTTAACGTTCCCAGTTATAAAGGGTGGTTTTTTTTTAAAGTATAGAACTTTGAAATAAAATTAAACAAATGTGATTTTTTTAAATTGACATGAAATTTACTTTATTCGAAAGACAATCTTCTGACATAGTTTAGATATGATTTCTGGTATAGGACCGCCACGGAAGTAGTCTAATTTCGACAGCTTTTTGCAACATTTGTAGCCATATATCGCTAATAACGCGGCGAATAGGATAAAATTCGCCGCGTTATTACCGATATATGGCCACGAATGTTGCGGGCTTGTAGTCAATCGTTTCGGGCTTATCGAAAATAGTCAAAAAAATATAAAACAAAAAAAATGTTTGCCGCAACAGGCTCGTTAGTGCCAGGAGCCGAGCTTTTTTGCAACCATTCATGTGTGCGTGTGTACTTCTAGCACGATGACACGACCCCCTTTTTTATGCCGACTCCGACCGGCGAATTTGAGAGAAGTTTTTCTTGCCAATTGACACTACTCGGTTGATTTTTCAGATCATCACGAGAGGAGGGCCAGTGAAATATCATTTAAATGTTGCTACGGCTGGAAATCGAACCCAGAGCTTCTGTGCGGCAGTACATCGCACCAACCATCGCGCCACTGAACCCGACGAAAATAGTCAAGCGGCGTTAAATCGTACGATCTTGGAGGCTAATTCACAGATCCAAAACGCGAAGTTATGCGCTCACCGAACGTTTCCTTCAACAAATCAATTGTATCATAAGCTGTGTCACATGTTGCACCGTTTTGTTGAAATCAAAGCTTCTGCACATCATGGTTGTTCAAATGATGAACGAACAGGTCAGTAATCATGGCTCTATAGCGGTCACCATTGACTGTAAAGTTCCGGCCAGCATCGTTTTGAAGAAGTACGAACTAAATATTCCACCAACCCACACTAAATAGTAAGCTTTTGTGGATGTAACGGTGTCTCAACATTTATCATCACTCCGAATATGGTCGTTTTATTTATTGTCGTAACCATTCAATCAAAATAGAGCTTCATAGCTAAACAAAACTCGCTTATGAAAATTGGAATCAACGGCAATTTTGTTTCGGGCCCTTTCAACGAATCTACGCTTTGCTAGGTGATCCTGTGGCTTCAATTCTTGCACGATTTGGATATTGTAACCACGCAAAACAAAATCAAAATCTTCCATAAAGTGAATGGACACATAAATAATTCCTATACACGATGGCGGATAGACTCATTCGGGACTTCCTCTACACTACACTCTACAGCAGCAATGACTTCTTCTGTACACAATGTACGACGTCTCTGTGGATGCGTATTATCATTTAGAGTAAATGTGTGATGCAAAAACGTTCCATACTTAATCGAATTAATTGCTCTGTGAACGATGGCGGATAGACCCATTATGGTCTTCCTCTACGCTACGCTCTACAGCAGCAATGACTTCTTTTGTACGAACTGTACGACGTCTCTGTGGATGTGAAGTATTATATAGAGAAAACGTGATGCGAAAAAGTTCCATAATACATCGAATTAATTGCTCTGATGGACGATACGTATTTCAAACAGAACCATGATTTTCAAAATAAATTTGCACAATTTGGAAGCTTTGTTCAGACGTCAGTCTATTCATGCTGAAATGTCAAACCAAATTAAAAATAAATCACTTGGCAGCTGCCAGTTAAAATAGTGTTGTCAACTTAAAAGGTCTATACCTACCTCTAAAAAAACACCCTTTTATAGATTCCTATTGGTTTTGTAAATAATGTAAAAGAAATTTCGTTCACTAATAAATATGTTCTGCTTTTGGTCTGCCATCGACAATTATTATGAGGGAAATATCTCTTTAAAAGGACAAACTCATCAAAAGTATTGATTTTACAATCGACTTTAAATCCGACCAGCCCATTTTATATATATTATTACACTACAAGAGCGATAATATTTATCAAGTCGAAGTTTATGATAGCCGTTAATCTGTATGATCAGAGTTATCAGTTCTATTGTTTAACCATGTTTCTGATTAAAGATTGGAACACGAATTTTATTTCGTCAAGTTGACGGATCAAACTGCGTACATGTCACATACATCAACATCTTTTTGAATGAAACGCATTTCTATAACCAACTTCACCTGTACAATTGAACGAAAAACTAAGAAAAAATTAAATCCAAATCACACCATTGCTGGTAAAATCCAATTAAGAACAACCGTTAGAATTTTATACATTTTTCAACAAATAATTTATTGCTTTTCTTTTTTTTTGCAAACAAAAAAATTAATTATAAAATAATCATATAAACATAAACTGTGTGTTTGTAATTTTCAAACGTTTCAAATTGCAAATTACTATAAAACAACAATCATCGCAGCACTTTTTGTATCATTTTTTGTTAGTTAATAAATAAATAGGAAAACATAGAAATTCTGGTATAACATAGCATACGCTTAATTTGCAATAAGAAAAGTTTGAAAATTTACATATGTCTTTTCACATATATCGTGAGAGTTCTTTAACATAATTTGTGAAAAAAAAAAATTAAACTTAAGCTTCCACCTTAATTTTTGCAAAAACTTGTTTTTTTTTTTAATTTAGATTTTTTTATATTTAGAGATAAAAAAAACAATATAAATGTAAATCAAATTAAAACCCTTTTGTGTAACTTTAATCCGGCAAAAGTATTCCATTAAGTTCGAGTTGCATTAACCCATATAAAATTACGTTAAATCTATCTGCGTGTGATTGTTCCACATAAAGATACGCGATTTTATTTCAATATTTAACCTTGAATCAGATTTATATAAAAAAAAATCATAAAATACTGGTAACACATTTCTAAGAGTCTCTCAAGGTGAACAATAAAATGATACAACATATCAATGGGAAAACTATGCTGGTACAACCACCAATCATGGTTGTAGATATTTTCTTTATCGGACTAAATTGAATTTTATTGCCAACTATCTGTTTGCTGTGTCTCATCATTAGCATATTGTAAAGTCAAAGTCTTTTATTTTTTCAAATGTCATAGATGAAAATGATGAAAAACCGGATTTTCGTGAACAATGATTCAGTGCGAGCTATTGAGCAATAACCGCACACAAAACACGACCCAAGCACTTCCTAAATGGCTTATTTGGGTGGTGGTTGGTCATTGGATTCCCTTTCACTTGTAGATACTTTACATGTACGAATAATTGTAACAAAGCACACAAACAATAAAATAAAACCAACAGAACCTTCACACTAAAGCCGGAGAAAAATTACCAACCTTAAGATACAAAAAAAAACTAAACTAATTCAAAATAGCCGTATAAACAGAAACAAAAAAATAAGCGAATGAATGCGCTGAATAAATAAAATCGATTTGAAGATACAAAAACAAAAAAAAAAAGATACTCTACTCATAAACGTATCCACAATCCACATTCGCAACGGATAAGTGTATGCAAAAAGCGTCGAAAGTGAAAGTTTTCACTTTTCATCAGACGATGACGACGAGACGGGAGTGTATCTAAACGGGGTATCCGTGTGTGTTTGTGTTGTATCTTATAACAATGGTAAAATAAATAGTATTCTAGGTATGAATTTTTGCTCGATGACCCTACATAGATGCTACTGTGGGACGATAGAATGACGATGATGATGACGATTGTTGCTTGTCTGGTTGTTGAGTGCCCCACAGCATGTCCAGGCAACTCAAGAATTGCGGATCTATCCTGGGTGATCCACCTCCATCGGGGGCGATGTTATTGTTGTTGATGTCTGCTGCTGGGGTACTGGTGAAACAATCAAATATCGGGTCATTGGTGGGAAACAGATGATGATGGTCCGTCGAGTTTATGGAGAGATTTTCAAAATTGAAAATCAACTCATCGCCACTTGGATGATGACTGCTGGTTGCACTACTGATCCCACTATCTGAGAAAACACTGCAACTATCCGACGATGAGGAGGGGCTTATGCTCCCGCCGTTCGTAGCCCCCTTGATGTCGCAAGTCTCCATTAGCTTGCGAGATATCTCATTTATACTCTCGGTGAGGAGGGATTCAGCTGTGGGACTGAGAAGGAGATCGCTGGGTAGTTTCTGCAATTGCTGGTAACTATTGCTGAAGATATCGTCGCCGATGTGGATTCCACTTAGTATATCACCATATCCGGAATCGCTGGAATCACTTAGGCTGCCTGCGTTGGTGTTTTTCATTAGATTCGAACGATTCGAACCGATTACACCGACGTTCTTTGTGGCCCGCTCAAAGTCTGTATTGTCGGAGGAGTTATCCGAGTGGGATCGTCGCAGAGGGAATGCCCATATGCGACTCAGTGGGTCGCATTGCCGGCAGAAGCATACAGATCCTGTTGCAGCATCCTGCTGCTGATGCATTTCGATAGGCGGTGGTTGTTGCTGTTCGATGTCGTCTTTTCTCAGATTACATTCGGTTTCAAAGTCGAAACCATGCATCTGTGGGTGATGCTGTTGATTTAGATGTTGATGGTGGTGATGATGGTGCTGTTGCAAGTTTGTGGGTACAACAGCTGCTTCCGGTTCGATATCCGTTTTGACAAAGTTCACCGTCGACGGTGGCTGCGGTTTGCGATCCTTTTTTCTTCTCTTTCGTGGCTTGATGATTCGTGGCAGACAAGCTGCTGCTGGTTCGACATTTGCACCAATTGGTCCCGAAATATTGTTCTCTTTCGCCTTTTGGTGAAGAGAAAGTGGACCAATATTTGGCTTGTAATTGCAGGTATATCCTTCGGGGGGAACACCAGCTGGATTCATTGCTCTCATTTGCCGGTTGCTGCTGTTGTTCATTCGATTTCTATTATAGGATCCGGTTAGAAGAAGAGGAGCTCCTTGTGCATGCATTGCCAGACGTGTCATGTCGTAATCATTTGAGTGCGGGTCTCTGTTGGAATTGTACATGTGCAGTGAATTACAGGACATTGCTTGCAATGGCGGTGGAGATCTATGTGTAGCAACTGTAGGCTTCCTCTGTCGCCGATTCGAAGATGCAGCTGTTGAAATTAGTGGTATCCCTGCCCAACCGTTGCTCGTATGCTGACTAAAGCACTGAAGCATCGCATAGTTCTGGTGCTGTTGCTGCGACGGCGGCGGCGGTGGCTGATGATGATGATGCGGGTGGTAAGCTAATTTCTGCTGTTGCTGTTGATGATGGTGTTGTTGATGATGCGGCTGTTGCTGCGGTTGATGATGGGGAGTAATTCCATGATGGTTATAGAACAAATTTTGTGGTGGTGGTCTACATCCTGATGATCCCGGTTGCGGTACAACTCGCCCCGATACATGGGATTTCATAATCGCGTTGTCGAAACCGTAAAAAGCATTCCTTTAGCTACTGTCTTCTGATCACAATCACGCACTCTTTCGAAATATGTCTCCGTTTCGAATCTTTTTATTTTCTTCTTCTCAATTTTTTTCTACTTTCATTCACCGTTCAACCGAGAGAGATACATCAACGACGACACTAAAGTTTTGCAACATTACCGCAATGATGACGGCCACACACAGCACACTATCCAACCGAACTAACGAAATTTCTTCAAGCCGTCCTCTTCAGCAAGAGTGCCTCTTTTCGCGCAATGTTAGCAAGCACTTAATATCGCTTCTTGTCCCCGGAGAGAAAAACACTCACAAGACAACAACAAATAAAAACGATTGTGTTACGAAATGTGCTGCGCTGTCGTCTGACACACTAAAGAAGGCGAACAACAAAAAAAAAAAACTCACGACTCGAGTATTATAATCCGCGAAACGATCGACGACGTCGAGAATGTAGGAGCGGCGCGCATGCGATATAAAAGCCGACCGACCGCTGTCAATGTAAGTGGCCAACTAACAAAAAAACTCAACTGCGACTCCTAACCAAGCCGTGAAGTTGAAGATTGAAGATACAAAAGACTGGGGCTGGGTACAGAGAGTGTGGTATGGTTTTGTGCGCTGAAGAGCCATTGAGAGCGAAGCGAGATCGCGAGCACAAAACCGAATGAAAGAAGAACGTAAAACATGAAAAGAAGGGGAACGAACATACGTTCCACAAACATTGGCCAAATTTGTAGCGCACTTACAGCATGTGGTGGATGGTATTGTGGGGACGCACAATGTCGGAACCAAAGTTTTCCACTGGTTAATTCAATTCGAATTATGTAAATATTTCATGATCGGGACTATAGGCTGTCGATAATGAGTCCCCAACCCACACACACACGTTGACCAGTTACGAAAAAATGTGTTTGATAACCTCAGGGCGACAGCTTAACAGTAGTTCTGGTGGCTTTGTCCTCTATAGTTATCTGGGAAAAGATTTCTCGTGGATCTGGCATTAGTTTTTACCTATCCAGTGCTATATGGGGAAACGGTTTTGTGGTAACCTCATGCCAATTTAATTGGGCAAGTGTATTTCTCAAAGCGTAATAAATTAATTGCAAGCGGAATTGCACTTAAGCCAGGTATTTATTTTATGATAAACAATTCGTATCTTGTATTGCAAGATACCATCCGGGGTCATGGGACTTTTGTGCAATAATTTTCAAGTTGACACTCAACGATACTTGTTATCAGCTGTTAACCAGTTTTAAACACACATAAATGGTAGCATAAACCTAGACCCATTTCATTTCATGACTAAGACCTCAGGAAATAAATAAACAAGCATATTACAATAGGGATAGTGAAAAAGCTTTTTAAGACTAAATTGGTTGGTTAGGCAGGCTGGATGGTTGATGTGGCATCGATTTTCGAAAATCGAAAATCGATGCACACTGCTCTCGAGGCCAAAATTTGGGGAAAGATGAGGACATTGAAGATGCTGATCAAAAATCTCCCACAGCTAATCTTGGAGAATAATCGTGTTTAAATTGCGACCAAATTTTAGCCAGTGGATAATTTTTGACATTAGTGTGGTGAATATAGACTCCAAAATTTCAACCTGCGTCACTATTAAAAGGAATCTGATGAGGACACTTGGTAATGTCCCAAATACCTATAATTCTAACCAAAATAGTGGTGTCTGTACACAAGTTGTTATTGTAGTTTCGATCATTCAATTCATAAAGAAATGCTCTTGAAATTCGTTGGGAAATTATTGAAAATATGGTTAAAGTAAATTTCCATATAATCCAAATGACACAAAATAAATGTCTAAAATTTAACAGTGGATAAAATAATGCCACGATTTGAACAGAATCGCACTGAGGCAATATGATTTAGGCTATACAAAACACTAGCCCTAACACGTTCCCGCAAATGAATTAGATTTTCAGGAGAAATTATAGCAAGGGTATGCCAGGTGTTCCAGATAGCAAGCAGGCAGTCTCCCTCGGCTAGTATCGGGTTTTTCAACAGGGACGCTACAAAAGTTGAGCGACAGGGACAACAAACGACGGCATATTTCTTGCAGCTCTTCTGACATTTCTCTTCAGTAAAGTTTGCCATTTCATGATGGAAAGATATAATACGATCCAACAACGAGTCGAAATTATTAAAATTTACAACCGAAATTTGGAGTCAGTGGCCTCAACGTTAAGAGCGCTACGTCCAATTTATGGTGTCATAATCGTCCTAGCAGATCAACAATTGAGCGTCTAGTGGAAAAATTTGAATCCACAGGCACAGTACAAAATGTTCCCGTGCTAGTGAGACAAAGAAGTGCCCGTAGTGCCGGGAATATTGCTGCCGCTGAGGCTTCAGTTGAAGAAAGCCCAAATGTGTCTCTCACACGTCGTTCTCAAGCGTTGAGCATCTCTGTGACGTCGTTGTGGCGAATTTTGCGAAAAGATTTTGGCCTACATCCTAACAAGATTAAATTGAAGCAAGAACGGAAGCCGCTTGACCACCAGAAGCGTCGTATGTTCGTGAATTGGGCTGAGCAACAACTTGAAAATGATTCGGATTTTCATTGAAAAATCATCTTCACCTTCTTCGATGAGGCTCATTTCTGGCTGAATGGCTTCGTCAATAAACAGAATATGCGGTATTGCTCAGGCAGCAATCCACACGTACTCCATGAGTCATCATTGCATCCCGAAAAAATTACGGTTTGGTGTGGTTTATGGGCCGGCGGCGTCATTGGGCCGTACTTCTTCCGTAATGATCAAGACCGGCACGTTACTGTGAATAGGAATCGCACCGTTCAATGATAACCAAATATTTTTGGCCCCAATTGGATGATATGGACTTGGAGGACATGTGGTTCCAACGGGACGGCGCCACAAGCCACACAGCGAATGCCACAATCAATTTATTGGAAACCAAGTTTGGAGAACGTGTTATCTCACGAAATGGTCCAGTCGCTTGGCCGCCTCGGTCGTGCAATTTGACGCCTTTAGACTATTTCCTGTGCGGCTACGTCAAGTGTATGGTCTATGCCAACAAGCCAGCGACGATTGATGAACTTCGTGCGAATATCGAACGTGAAATTGCAGCAGTATCGGCCGATTCATGCTTGAAAACCGTCGAAAATTGGGTTCAGCGTCTGGACTTCTGCAAGCGTGCCCGTGGTGGCCATGCAAAAGAAATGGAAATCCATACATAATGGCATCGAACGTACTTTCACAGTACTTTTGTTTTATTTAAAAAAAAAAACTTTTGTAGCGCTCTTATTGAAAAACGCTTTATAAGTCCAGAAAATGTTGACTCGAACAAGTTTTTTTCACGACGTAAGGTAAACTCGATGGTAGTTTTTTTTTCAAGACCGGGTTTATGGTAAAATAAAAATTAAAAAAAAAGAAAATAAATCCTGCTGAGCTTTAGTCAATAATTTTTCTACCTAACGTAAACAAAGTATTCGAAAAAATAGACAATATATACAAATTTATTACACATAATCATTCATGTCACATTTAATCGAATAATTTGTAATAGTCAGCACTATCGAGGTATCCGTCGGAGCGGAAAAACCTCCGATTTTGTACGATTCCGATGATTTTCGGAATATTTCTCCGACATTTTGTAACGCATCCCGGCGAATTGCGTTGAAGTGCGTTCAGGTGCATTTTTCATGCAATTTTTGACAGCTAAGTGACATTCTCTTTCCAATTTCCTGCGACACAAATTCTTCGTTGAATTTATTTGCGAATTGTATGTAGTAAAGTGATTTTTTTTCCGTATGCGTTGAGGAAAATTTCGCTAGGGCAGATTAAATCACTTGCGTCTGTCTGGTCAACTTTGAGAAGACCTGGGACCCCGTATGGTTATAATTTTCTATCAGACTAGCATGCATGAACCTTGCTGAATATGGCTTATAAAATTTTTTTCACAGGAAGTTTGTTGTGAAATGTGGCAACGCAGCTTCGAATAAAGTCATACAAATTAAAAACTCCCCGATATTGTTAAACTTTTATACTAATGATCTTGTAGGTTCTCTCAGACATTATATAGCGTGCGCAGGTTATGTAATGGCGTACAGATCAGGTCTGACAATCGAGGTCATCAACATACACTTGCAGTGTCACTTCGATTACATAAACTGATATTGCGATTATTGGGAATTGAAAATCAATGTTAAAACACGGAAACAATTCAGTTCACAGCCCTGTTGCTTACAGTTTATAGCGTTACCAGAAGAAAAAAACAAAAAAAGTGTTCATTGGACAGCATAGACCTTTGGCGTTAAATATATTTGCATCTACTTGATCAGTTTCTATATTAGGGCCAAGGGCCAAAAAAAGATTGTTTCAAAACAGTAAACTTGACTCAAGGGTGAAAGTCCTACATTCGATCCAACCACGGCTTGTAACGGACGGCAGAATTCGAATACGATGGCGCTCAGCTAAATACAATTGATATTTCGGAAACCTTGGCGGTATTCAACGATCTGAAGCTTCTCCTCCGTCTTAGCAATTTCGATTTCATATCACAATAAAACTGATACTTAACAGCTCTCAGCTAAAATAGCGGTTTAAAATCTCTGAACGATCCGTAAGTGGAAGTCGGATGATAAAAATAAATAAAAGCAATGTTACTCCTTCCGGAAATGTCTTCCAGGAAGTTGATATTTTTGACAACCTAAGATGTTAAACATGTTCTGATGTGATACTCTGGCTATATTTATTTGGATGTTACATATGTCGACTTTAGGTGTTTTGTCTCCTACTCGTGCTTTGTGGTTACGGGTTTAACAGACTGGTCCACATTTTTAAAGCTAATAGCAGTTCCTTTTCTTGCCAGTTCATCAAAACTTTCATTACGTCCGTGTCCAGCGACCCAATTAAAATATATTAGAATGAAAATATTATCTTGACAACTTCAACCTTGTGATCCTGCTACCATGGCTACTAACGATCATGACCAGCTGTCTACGGTTAGTACATATCCCCAAGACATGGACGGAAATAGAAGTTGTATTCATCCACAAAACAGGAAAGAGCTCTCACATAAATACGAAGGATCTCCGTCCGGTCAGTCTGTCTTCTTTTCTGATTAAAACCTTGGAAAGACTACTTGATCTACACCTCCGTACTATTTGGTATAGAATCGACTACACTCTCCAACTCAGAACATGCATACTGCAAGGGTAAGTCGGTTGAGACACTAAGTGAAAAGGAGTATAATATGGTTGCCTTCCTTGATATAGAAGGAGCTTTTAATAATATCAAAGCAGAAGCAATTCCTAATGCACTCTCCGATTTTAATGTGGATGACTCCTCGTAGCCTTATACTATTGTAAAAGGCAATCGGAAAGAAATGGGGTATGCAACCACATATATCCTTCTGGCTTTATGTGTCTGTCATTAGACCCATACTCCTGTATGGTGTCTTAGTCTGGTAGACGGCTCTAGAAACAGCCTCCAACCGCAACCTACTAGGTAAACTTCAAAGATCAGCTTGCATATGCATTAGCGGAGCTCTTAGAACAATCCCCTCTGCAGCCCTAGATGCTAGCCTACATCTAGTGCCCCTAAATATCTATGGCCGTAGAGACTGAGAGCCTCGTTACAATCAGGGTGAAGTCAGTTTTGAGCATAACAATAAATCAATTCACATCAATGGACCCGACCATCATAGCGTTTTCCAGATGGAAAGAAGCCTTGTCCTGGCTGAAAAGGAATGTAATGCCCACGATACATATTAGAATCTTCAGTGACAGCCAAACGGTAATCAAATCCCTTGAAGCAATCTCGTTCAATTCGAAATCAGCCCACGAATGCCGATTGTCTCTTAACGAAATGGCGGAGCATTTTACAATTCACCTCTTTTGGGTGTCGGGTCACAGAGACATACCAGGGAATTGCAAAGCAGATGAGATTGCCAGACAGGGCACAACCCTCGATATTCTACCGCCAGTAGATATGAAAGGTATGCCGTATACGCAGATGGATAAATGGCACAACAAGTCAAATATCCAGGCAACTCTGGCCCAACTTTAAACAGATTTTTTCCGGAATTGTTCGAAATCGGAGAATATTCTATCGGGGTATCCGTTTCGATTAGTATTTTATATTTTCCGACAAAATGCACATCGGCGATATGCGTTAAGTCGACAATTTTTGACAGCTATGCGTTGAATTTCTTCCGAAGTTGTCCGACGAAGAACTGCTGCGGAATCAAACGAACGCGATTGTATGCATTTTTATTTTGTTCCGCAACGGATACCTCTGACCTTAGTTTCGGAAATTGTTCGAACGGATACCTCGAACAGAATCCTGTCGAGATGAACAAGGAAATATCGTAGTTGAGAAACAATCGACGCTGAGGATATGGAAGAACCACTTCTGCAATTTGTGAAACGGCGATGACGAAGAATCACATTCCGCTGTCAGGCAGAACGAATCGTTCCATATTGGCAACGACAGCGAAAACTGCCTACCACCCGACCTGAGTGAAGTGAGGATAGCAAAATCTAAATTGAAGCTTAATAAGGCTGCCGGAAATGACGGGCTTCCCACCGAGCTTTATAAAGCCGGCGGAGATGACTTGGTAAGTAACACCCACCATCTCATTAGCCGAATCTAGTCGCAAGAAAGTATGCCTGAAGAAGGGAACAGCACCGTTTGCCCTATCCACTGAAAATGAGACCCTCTAAACTGCGCCAACTACAGAGGCATAAGTCACCTCAACATCAAATACAAGATCCTATCTGCCGTAATATGCCTGAAACCGTTTACCAACAACCTGATCGGCCCTTATCAGTGTGGTTTTAGGCCAGGAAAGTCCACAACCGATCAAATCTTCACACTTCGGCAGATCCTGGTAAAAACCCAAGAAGTCCAAATCGATACCCACCACCTTTTCATCGATTTCAAAGCCGCATGACGATTTCATTCCGGACTGTAGCGCCATTTAAATAAGTAAGTAAAAGCTGGCAATGTTGGCTAATCACAAAGCATAAAATAGTCATGCGTGGCACAGAAGACTGATATGGGAAGGAAGCTTCCCACAGTGAAAGATCTAATAAAATTAAGGCAGAATATTCGACAGAGTTAGAACCCACAAATTTCTGATTTGACGGTCGAAACTGGTCGAAAATCTATTGAGGCTCGACGTTAATCAGTTGAAAATTTCCAATTGATCTTGTACTACCTAAATGTACAAAAGTCTGCTTTTCTGTTCGAGCAAATCTTCCACAATCTTTCAGCAATTCCCTGTGAAACCTCCAGTCTTCAACGTTTAACTTAACTTGTTCTAATAATTAAAAGACAATTTGCATCTTTCTTCGTCTTCGGTACGTTGGTGTGCAAGATGTATCCTCGACAGAGAACACCGTGCAATAGACAAGAACTTAACACCACCTAATCGTGGCAGTCTTTTCTTAGTCGGCTCTGTGCGGGTATAGATAATTTTCCACTTGATGGATATCGGTTACAAGGTGTTCTCCGTTTATAATGATCTAGGTTTGGTTCTCAATCAGGGCTTGACTATGTATACACCGCCAGCCATAATATTCTACTTACGGCGCAAACAAATGAAATATACTACCGGTTTTTTGTTTGGCTCTTTGCAAACGAAAATTCATGCACATTCACTGCAATTATTTACAGAAAGCAGAAAATCACTGCAAAGATGCACAAACATGATGCACGTATGCCGCGCCGCTGTTTGCAAATTGCCATAATGTCAGTGCACCTTTCTTTTCACATTTTGCATTTTCACGGAGCAGGGAAAATCGGTCAACGGGAACCATGCACCATGGCATAGGCAGCATTCAACGACTCTGATGCTGCTAGTGGTGGTGGTAGTTGTGGTGGTAGTGGTGATGGTGCATGATGAAAAACTTTCTCTTTTCTTTTTCCTTAATCTCCCCCGACGAACGGCGTCGACCACGACCAGACCAAGCCATCTCACAGCTATAGTCATCGTCGTGGTTGTTTTCGTTTTCATTTTCATTTGCAAATCTCTTGACTACGATAGAAAGATAGATATGTATCTTTCTTTACCCTGATCGTTGCTGTGGTTAATGGAGGGATCTCAACGGATCAGCAGCACCGCTCAACATATTCACGGTTAAATGCATCCAACGAGCACAACGAACATCCAATCTAATGAAAGTGCTTCGAATTTCAGTTGAGAGCGCAGTTGATGTATTTATTTATTTTTTTTTCTGTTTGTATCTATAACCAGCGTACGATTTTTTTAAACTGGTTACTCTGGCTGGTGGGTTGCGATTACCGTTGTTGTTGTTGGTTGCGGTGGTGGTGGTGGTGAAAAGGGAGGACACAGCATTAAGTGCTATCCATCCATTCACAATTACTTTCGATTTTCATGACTTTTTTAGTGAGTGGTTGCTTTGTCTTTAAGTGAGGCGCAAACAAACAATTAGATAGCTTTTCGAATGGTTTCGGATCGTGACGAAATCTATTCTTAGGCGAACGCGCGCACACCGCAAATGTAAACATGCCAACGGTTTGTATGTCGCAAGCGCACGCAAGCACCACGCCAGTCTCTATAGCTTTTACTATGGAAATTCGATTACAAAATCGTATAGGCGCAGTGTGATTTTGGAGCCAACAAATTGTACCAGCGGTTCCTGGTGGGGAGCACTACTGGGCCAAACGACTTTGTGTAAGTTGCAGCTTAAAACATCTTTTGCATATGAAGACTATATGAAACGTGAAGTTAATTGATTGCGTTTCTTTGACACCACTAGACGATTACATAGCTGATTGAATAAATTAAATGAACAAAGTGTCAAGCTAATCCATGGTGGTGGGCTTTGAATTGGCATATTTCATCAAGCAAGGGAAATGTTTAGTCTTTAAGGTGGCATGTGAATAATGATAATTTATGATGAAATACTAATTTTAAAGTCTGGAATATGGACCCTGCGGGGTTTGCTATTATTAAAATTACATATTTACAAGGTCGCCATAGGATTCCATGAAAACAGCACGTCTTCATCATGCTAATGACCACTTAAACCGAGTTTCAGCCTCCAAGAAGCGTAGATTGGATTTGAACTACTTGCACTAAGGCAGCTCTTCCTTTTTCAACACATCAGAGGGACATTTCCAAAGATGAAGTGAACGGTGACAACTATAAACCTAGTTAACAACTTATAAGACATATTCGACTTACAAGTCATCCGGAGTTTCAACGGTTAGTCAGTCAGTCCTTTAGAGATGGTGGCGGATGATCCAAAGGTCCAAAGAAATTTTAGTCGATACCCATCACCTTGTCATCGACTTTAAGGCCGCATATGCCCATAGCATCCTCCGCCTGAAGCTCTATAGGGCAAGGGTCAAATTCTGTATTCCATCTATATTGAAACAGACGTGTTCCCTCCGTTATTTTGTAACGATATATCACTCCAATAACTATGGTTAGATAAAACCTTCTACTGAAAGTTTTTGTCTAATCGCTGAGATTTTGAAAGAAATAAGCTCCAAGATGAAGAATCCTTCTGTATGATAAGGCCGGGCAGTTACAAAGAACATGTTTTCTTCCTCTTCGCACATACAGCTCCTGCAGAAGTTGTTTGAATGAAGGCCTAGCCTTTCTACGTACCTAACTATAAGATGGTGTGCAGTGATGACACCTACGGTGGCGAAAATGTGCGGTCTAGTGAGCTAAATTAGTCCCTTTGATGTTCCTCAGTCCAACTTTGTACAAATTTGTTTGGTTATTTGACACGTTGTTCCAAGACTCTATCTGAGCTTTGATTTGCTGTTAGCATGCTGGAATGCCTATTGCATCCGTGTCGGGTACGGGTAGTCCCTTTTCTGGCGAGTTCACAAGAGCCTTACAGTTTCCTGTAAGTCACTATGCTCAGGCACCCAGCATAGGTAACTGCCTGATCTAAAATCTTTTTCAAAAGATGAGCGGCAATCTAGGGTTGTCTTTGAGTTTGTTGAGACCGATTTCAAGGATTTGATGGCGCTTGTCTGTGCCAGAAGATATTGCGTTCTCTTTCGGTCCAGCTATGGCTTCTTTGAACGCCATGCGTTTCGCCAGGATCACGCTGCAGTGGTCAGGAAGATGGAAGGATAGGCTGAGATTTTGCCTGTCGGAGAAGACCACAGCACCCACTCCGTCATTTGTTTTAGAGCCAAAAATTGATCAAAAATTCCCATGACGATCTGTTTGGGATTGTAAAAGTTTAACGTGGTAAGGGTGTGATCGGTGTTTTCAGGAATATGTATATGTTCGTCAATTTGTATATTTTACCACTCTTGGATAGCTGAGTTAGCTGCCATTAGATACTCTTATCAAATGATAACTATCTTTCATTTGATTATTAGATAGATAGTTTTAAATTGAAAAACAAATTGTTTACTTTTATTAGATGTGTCTTACTATTCCACAAAGCCAAAAGGATTAAAGAGCTTCACCCTACTGGGAAAAGTGGTCTCTAAAATCTAAAAAAATCTTGTTGAGGAAGGGGAAGAGAGCAAACCTCATAGTTTTCTTAACTATGCAAAATCATTCCCACCAATCCACCTACTTAAACCAGACGGTCAATAGACTACTCCAGCTTGGAAACTATTGACTCTCTCTGGGCACACACTTAATTTTCTGGTAGCTTATCCAAGCCTATGAGTGTCACCAAAAGCTTCAAACCCCTTAAATCGGCTGGATCAGATGGTATTATACCAGAGTGCGTGGAGCCCGTAATAAAGAGAATATTGCTGCAGTAGCAGAGAGTATTCGTCAAGATCATGATCAGTCAATTCATTGTCTGTTCCATCTGTTATGGACCGTCTTATTGATTTTAGAGCGTGACCTTGGTATAAAAGCGTATAAACTACAGCTCGTTCAATAATTGAAGCTGACTGACTTTGCTTTACGTTTCGGTTTGTAGGCCTTGTAGCAACTCCAAATTGATCCAATTTTATCGAAAAATTGTTTTCAGCGATGAGCTCATTGGTTAAACGGCCACGTAAATAAGCAAATTGCCGTATTTAGCCGATGAATATCCAGAGGCATTCCAACAGCTAGTAATACAACCCCACCAAATGTGCACTGTTGCGGTTTATGGGCAGGCGGCATCATTGAACTATATTTCTTCAAAAATGCGAAAGGAGCACGTATCACTGTGAATGGAGATCGCTACGGAGCGAATTTCCGATGCCAAAGATTCAAGGTTTGAAGAGGATGTAGCTACATGCCATACAGCTAACGAACCAATCGCTTTGTTGAGAGAAATCTTTGATGAAAACATCATCCTAAGATATGTTCCTGTCAATGGTCCGCCACCAATGTTTTGATTTGATAGCATTAGATTACTTTCTACGGGGATATATGAAATCTATTATTAACGCCGAAAGACTGATTGAAGCTTTCGAAGCCAACATAACTCGTGTTTTTCATAAAATACCGGCCGATATGATTGAAAGAGATGTCGAAAATTGGACCCATAAAATGGATAATTTAGGAGTTAGTCGTGGGCAACATTTGAAGAAAATATCTTTAAACATAAAATGCCATCAACCGAACTAACACCTTAAATATGTTTGATTTAAAAAAAGGCGGGAAGCTCTTATTGTATCACACTTTAGGAGCCTTTGACGATGTCAAAGCGGACGCAATCACTAATGCACCTTCAGATTCAATTGTAGATAATTCGTTGGGAGTGGTAGTTGCCGTCTCATCAGCACTTAGATCTGTAAGATGTGGCTCTACACAACGGGGCATCCTCTTCTCTGAGAAGGCAAAAGACGACGTTGTGGTAATAGCTGTAAGTAAGTACATTCATGCCCTTAAGGTAAGTACTTTAATAACCTTAAAGCAAAAAAGTCTCTCGGACTATCCAAATGGGCCAACAGATGTGGAATTGTCGCAAACCCTTAAAAACCGAATTGGCCCATTTAAGCAGGATATACAAATAAATGCACGTACGCCCTCCAAAATGTAATTTAAGTTCGCGTAATCAGCCAATTACCTGGGTTTGGTCTTGGATAACAAACAGAACCGGGTGGGTACTTATATTCAAGAACGCGTAAAAAGCCATCGTAGCCCCTATACACAAGCTACAAGTCAATCAGGAAGAAATGGAGTATGTAACCACAAATCACTTTCTCTCTTTACGTGTCCATCATTAGAACCAACCTCTTGGATGGTGTCTTATTATGGTGGGCGCCTTTAGAAACAGCCTCCAATCGCAACTTTCTGGGAAAAGTTCAAAGATCAGCTTGCATATGCATTGACGACGCTTTTAGAACTACCCCGCTCGCAGCCCTAGATACTATCATACATCTAGTGCCTCTATATATTTTTGGCAAACAGACCGCAGCTTGTGTCAGCTGTACTCAGTATCACAGCTTAGACTGTTTTATACACTAAACTCAAGAATCTGGAGTGGTTACAGATGTATTCTCCGAGATGCTTAATATAAGCATATCCTGCTGCCTTCCTTGTTCATGACAAATAAAAAAGCCTTGCTCTGGTCTTAGGTGTATTGTGATATCCACGAAGAAGATAAGCATCTTCAGTAACGCATTGCACCATTCACCTCTTTTGTGTGCTGGTCAGAGATATCCCAGGTAAGTCGTAAGGCGGATGAGCTTGCCTGTGTGGGCACTACCCTTGATATTCTACAGCCAGTGGAAATGTTAGGCATGTCCCCCGCTACATATAAATTGTCAATCAAACTCGATGTAACCAAGAAAGCAAACCACAGATGGATAAGCATCACTACGTGTCTAATATCCAGGCAACTCTGAACCAGAAACACTATCTCTGCTTGATAATGCTGGATAGATCAAACATGAAACCATCATTAACATACAGTACACAGCCCGTTAGGCCTTGTTTTTTTTTTCAAATGCGAAACAACACAAAAAATGCAGACATATTGTGAAATTTTGATTATCAATCTAAATAACCATTCTTGACACTCGCTTCTAAAGGTTATCCCTTTCAAATGTTGGCCGTTATTAAGGCTCGAACAGAATCATTTCGAGATGAACAAGAAAATACCTTAGTTGAGATGAAGTCGATGCTGAGGATATGGAAGAACCACTTCTGCAGACTGTTAAGCGGCGATGACGAACAACATTCCGCTGTCAGGCAGAACGAATCATTCAATGTTGGCAACGACAGCGAAAACTGCCAACCACCCGACCTGAGTGAAATGAGAATAGCAATATCTAAACTTAAGCTTTATAACGCTGCCGGAAATGACGGCCTTCCCGCCGAGCTTTATAAAGCCGGCGAATATGACTTGGTAAACAACACCCTTCAACTCATAAGCCAAATCTGATCGGAAGAAAGTATGCTTGAAGAATGGAACCTCAGCATCGTTTGCCCGATCCACAAAAAAGGAGACCCTCTAAACTGCGCCAACTACAGGGGCTTAAGTCTTTTCAACATCGCCTACAAGGTTCTATCTGCCGTAATATGTGAACGCCTGAAACCGTTTACCTTATCAATGTGGTCTTAGGCCAGGAGAATCCACAACCAATCAAATTTTCACACTAAGGGAGAAAAACCAAGAAGTCCAAATCAATACCCTCCACCTCTTCATCGATATCAAAGCCGCATACGAACGCATTTATAGAGACAAACTATACAGAGCCATGTCTAGTTTTGGTATACCGTCCAAACTCGTCCGTTTGTGTAGGATGACGATTGAGAACTCTCGCTGCATTATCAGGGTCGGAAACGACCCCATCGACATATTCGATATTTATCCAAGGCGCTGTCATGTGACTTCTTCAATTTGATTATTGAGAGGATTGTGCGAAACGGACGAGCCAACACCAGAGGCACAATTTTCCAAAACACGTCGACGATATTGACATCACTGGTAGGACTCAACGTCACGTTTGCTAGTATAGAGAAGGAATCGGCAAAAATGAGCTTAGCAGTAAATGGGAGCAACAACAACGAATATGACAGAGCGTCACCTTGACAGATATAACCTTGAGGTAGTACGGGACTTTGTCTATCTCGGCTTCGCTACTAACTCTGACAACAATATCTCGTCAGAAATTAAACGAAGAATTACTCTTGCCAATCGCTGTTTCTTCGGGCTAAGAAGGCAATTCAATAGTAAAGCCCTCACTCGAACTACAAAGGAGATCTTATATAAGACCCTGATCATCCCAGTCCTGCTCTACGGCGCTGAAGCATGGACCGTCTCAAAAGCGGATGAAAAATCCTTGGTCGATTCAAGAGGAAAATTCTGCGAAAAATCTTCGGTCCCGTTCGCGTTGACGGACTATGGACACGAAGATTCAACCAAGAACTATACGAGCTGCACAGCGACATGCCCCAAGTCAAAAAAATGCGCATTGGACGTTTAAGATGGCTAGGACATGTAGAACGAATTGAAACCAATACTCCGGCATGCAGATTCTTCCATTCCCAGCCAGACGTCCGACGCAGTAGAGGAAGACCTTGCCTTTAGTGGCGCGCATAAGTAGAAAACGACCTCAACCGACTTGGAGTGCGCAACTGGAGGCCGTTAGCTAATGACCGGGCTAATTGGGGAGGCATGTTGGTTGAGGCCCAGGTTAATTCCGGACTGTGGCGCCACTTAAGTAAGTACTTGCTAACATTGAAGAATATATGTTACTAAAACATCGCGAAAAGGACTTGTTAATCCAAGTCCCAGCTTTAAATAAATCACACCTTTTTGTGTTATATATTTATAAGCTATAAGTAAGCTATTAACAACAAAGTTCCTGAATTGTTAAGGCTTAACTTTGTTGTTTATACCTTTAATCCATTTTCATATAGAATCAATTTTTTTTTTATCTCGCAAAAACCCAGCATAATTGAGTCGCCGGATCCCGCTTAGTGGATTTTCTCAAATTATTGAATGGTGCAATTAACCGGGATTACTGTATTCAAAATTGTGGCTTTCTAGCCCTTCTAGTTTCCTACATACATTTTTGACACTTTATTTCCATAAAAGGCACTTTGAAACCATTTTTTCAGCTGTTTTTTAAGACTATTGAATCATTTCTAAATATCGTCGAAATATACAACGATCAACGGGGTATACTTTCAAATTAAAAATTATTTCCAATAAATGCAATCGCCTTCTCAAATCAACATTGTAAAACACAACTTACATGACAAATTGTCCAGCATATACGTTAGAAGCTTCTGTGTTCCATTTGGCTCGTTATATATTGATAAAAATTCCTTCTGTAGGGGGTTTCCGAGAAGTCCTAGTACATGTAGATGAAATAGCTTTCCGATTTCATAAGGGAGAACACGCAGACAATTGTGATTAAGGAGAAGTTCTCTGTTAAGACACAGACACAAAAATCGTCTTGAAATTGTTAAAATATACGAAAACCCCCCACTAAACAAACCTCAGTTGAATAAGTTCTCCTAGTTCAGCTGGCAGACTTCTTAGCTTATTACTAGACACATCCAAGGTGCGAAGATTAACTAACAGTCCGATGTCGGAAGGCAACCTCATCAAATGATTATCGTTTAGGTAGAGTGCAGTCAAATGTTCAAACTGCCATAGCGAAGGACTTATATTTCGCACATATCCTGTGTAAATATAGAAAAAATTAAATGAATTAGTAAAATTTTAATTCATAATTTTACATCCGCAAGTGTTTACCTGTTATCTCGATTCCAGTCCAGGAAGTCTTCTTACCAGAAGCAGCTTCCTCTGGCGACATAATAATCTGTTGTCGTCTGTTACTGCTCTCATATTTGTCCTTGCTACGAGACATTTTGTAACTGTTGCCTGAATGAAACGGAAAACCTTTAAGGGATTTTTCAGTTTTAATCTCGTTTTGAAGCTGATTTTACAAATGTTTATTAATTTTTTTTTTTTGAAATGCGAAAATTAAAAGAAAATATTTTGCATAAAGTTTTAGCACTCAAATGAGACTACGCAAGATGTTTTCCTTTTGAATTATTAAAAATGTTAAACTTTATTTAAATTTTAAGAGGAAATTATTTTTTTTTTAATTGTAAACAACAACAAAAGATAATTATGTAAAAAAAATATAACCTTTCATAATAACCGGTTGTTGGTAAGCGTGTCTGCAAAATATTAATATATAGATTAGTGAAATAAAATAAAAAAACAAAACAAAACGAAAACATAACAAAAAAAATTTAACAAAACAAAAACAAGCATATTCCATATTATTTAATTGAAATAATAGGAAAAAACAACAAAACTGACTACACGTAAATAGTTATTATTTAATAAAATAAAAATAAACTCTATGTGAAAGCCAAACTTAAATTCAAAGATTTAATTTATTTATGTCTGTATGTATTTTTGAATTAATTCGTATTTTTATGTATTTTTTTTAATTAAAGCAAATAAGATGTAAGCAAATTTAATTTAGTACAGATAGTTGGAAAGGATTTTTTTTTTTGTTTTTGATAAGAGCTTCTGGTTTTCATGTAAAGGACGAGGAAGCATGCTAAAAAATGAAACGAAATTGAACAAGTACCTGTTTCATGTGCTAAATCGGAATAATCAAACTTTTGTGATGGATAATTAATTTTAACATTTCCGAATAAACCTAGGTTTCTACGTGCCTTTAATTTGAAAGACAATACTACAGTTCTTCTAAAGAGTCTTCCAATAGGGACCGAACTTAAGCAGTTGATAACGTCCGTATTCTTAAAGCAAAAAGGTGTTTTTTTAGAGGTATAGAAGTACCGATAGAGATAACTGTCAAACTAGCTGTCATACTAATGAAGTGTGTTTCACTTTTTTGTCAGTATACTTTGACAAATAACCATGGAACAACGTTTAGAAATCTTGGAAATTTATATTCAAAATTCACGGTGTGTTGGCCAAACTTATAGAGCACTTCATCAAGTTTACGGTGCGCATTATCGCCCATCATAACACCTTATATCAAAGAGTACAGAACTACATAGATTACGCATCACAGCTAAACATTTTGTAGCCGTTTCAGACGCGGGCGGTAATTGCGAAGGGGAAATTTCGTTGATCGTATGCGTCGGCATGGCTGTTGTTTTATGTTCTGATAGCAATGTGAACACTGGGGTATCAATATCAGTACCCCAAATAGAAAATATTCGTTGTATGAGATGCGCACTCTATGTAGTTCTATACCCTTTGCTAATATATCGGGTTTTTCAACAGGGACGCTACAAAAGTTGAGCGACATGGACAGCAAACGACGCCATATTTCTTGCCGCTCTTTTGACATTTCTCTTCAGTAAAGTTTGCATTTTCATGATGGAAAGATATACGATCCAACAACGAGTCGAAATTATTAAAATTTACAACCGAAATTCTGAGTCAGTGGCCTCAACGTTAAGAGCGCTACGTCCAATTTTTATGGTCGTCATAATTGTCCTAGCAGATCAACAATTGAGCGTCTAGTGGAAAAATTTGAATCCACAGGCACAGTACAAAATGTTCCCGTGCCAGTGAGACAAAGAAGTGCCCGTAGTGCCGGGAATATTGCTGCCGCTGAGGCTTCAGTTGAAGAAAGCCCAAATGTGTTTCTCACACGTCGTTCTCAAGCGTTCGGCATCTCTGTGACGCAAGAACTGAAGCCGCTTGACCACCAGAAGCGTCGTATGTTCGTGAATTGGGCTGAGCAACAACTTGAAAATGATTCGGATTTTCATCGAAAAATCATCTTCACCTTCTTCGATGAGGCTCATTTCTGGCTGAATGGCTTCGTCAATAAACGTCATACAGCAATCCACACGTACTCCATGAGTCATCATTGCATCCCGAAAAAATTACGGTTTGGTGTGGTTTATGATCAAGACCGGCACGTTACTGTGAATGGGAATCGCTACCGTTCAATGATAACCGAATATTTTTGGCCCCAATTGGATGATATGGACTTGGAGGACATGTGGTTCCAACAGGACGGCGCCACAAGCCACACAGCGAATGCCACAATCAATTTATTGGAAACCAAGTTTGGAGAACGTGTTATCTCACGAAATGGTCCAGTCGCTTGGCCGCCTCGGTCGTGCGATTTGACGCCGTTAGAGTATTTCCTGTGGGGCTACGTCAAGTCTATGGTCTATGCCAACAAGCCAGCGACGATTGATGAACTTCGTACGAATATCGAACGTGAAATTGCAGCAGTATCGTCCGATTTATGCTATGCGTCTGGACTTCTGCAAGCGTGCCCGTGGTGGCCATGCAAAAGAAATCGAGTTCCATACGTAATGGCATCGAACGTACTTTAACAGGAAGTTTTTTGGAGTGAGCACAATCCTCATGAGACTCCATTTTATCCCGAATTTAAAGACCCCATTTGTCTTTAAATCTGAAACCGAAGTCAACAATTCCGTAAATGGCTTACGCTACAAGCAAATGATTCGTGATTTGTTTATTCATTATGTCATTGGAAATCATTTGGAAGACAAATGTTTCCAACATGATGCCGCAACATGCCATACTTTGTTGAGCCAAGCGTTTGGTGACCGAATCATCTCATAAAATGGACCTGTGAATTGTCCACCTCGATCGTGTGATTTGTCACCTTTGGACTACTTTTGGTGGGGTAACGTCGAATCTCTTCTCTATGCTGATAAACCAACAACGATTGATCACTTACAATCCAACATTCGACGCACTCTTATTTTGTCAAATAAGACCGGGTATGCTCGAAAAATCCATACGGGCTCAGTGGCGCAATGGTTAGTGCGATGAACTGCGGCGCAGATGGTCTGGGTTTTTTTTCCCAGCCGTAGCAACACCGAAATGATCCCCTTAATGGCCCTCTTCTCGTGAAGATCTGATAAATTATCCGAGTAGTATCAATTATTAAGAAAAGCTTAACTCAAATTCGCAGTTCGGAGTCGGCATAAAACAGAAGGTCCTGCAAGAAGTACACACACAGGAATGGTTTGTATTTGTTTTGTATTTGCTCGAAAAAATGGTGCAAAATTGAACCTTCAGGATCTCGTTCAAAGGGCGCAGTTAAGGAGGTAAACGACCATGCTTTAGAAAAGCTCGAAACTGACTCACAATTTTATCGAAAAATCATCGTCTGGATGAATGGTTATGTCACCGATCCAACAGCTCCCAATGCCAATGTTTGCTGTGAATTTGGGCTGGCGGCGCCATCGGTCCGTATTCCTTTAAGAGCGACGTTGATCTGGGTACTCATTCCGTAAAATGATTACCGTTGGCATTCATTTTGAATGTTTGAGTGAAATGAGTGCCTAGGCCATCACCGTCATGAACGCTATAGGTCGAGTGCTACCATAATATGGACACCAACCACGTATGGTTAAAACAGGACGATGCTACATTGGAAATCCTGCACGAGCAATTTGAGGGCATGGTCATCCCACGTGGAGGTGATTTTAACTGGCAACCGATATCGTGCGATCAGCGGCCCTCAAAACCACAAAACCCATGCCATTGGTCAAATTCAGACTGATTTATGGGCCACAGTCATCGTAAATTGGATATTTCGGATGCGCGCCACCCAGAAAACGATGTTATATTCCATACATATAGCATCGATAGGCCTTTCAAACGAATAAAAAAATTTGATGATATCTCACACACTATGTTTTATTTTAATCGCTTAATGAAAAACCATTTATTTGTCAACAAACCCGCCTTTATTTGTCAACAATCCGAAATATTGCCAGTGCATTTTGAATAAGTTAATCACTCATATTTGACAAATGCCTGTGTCAGTTCAAGTCATGTTGTCCATACCATGCATCAAATATTCATTGAATACATTTATGAAGACAAACTTAGCTGCATGAATGCGGTATTCTTACAAAAATGAGTTCATAATAAACAAATGTCAAAAATGTATTTGCTTGTCTACATATAATTGGAAAGTGATGTCTAGACATACTTTGAAAAACAGGAGTTCTTAAGGAAACATTTATAAATTTCCCGATGATGTTTTTCGAAGTAATTTCTGTCTGTCTAGGTACCTTGAGATCATAAACAGGATAGGTGTAGTCGAACAACTAACAAAAGCCCTAACCGCTTCAAAGCAGATATTACTGCCATTCAGGAAATACGATGGGATGAAAAAGAGGATGGAAAACTGTGACATCTACTACGGGCCGTATTATAGTGAACAGATACTGCGAATTTTGGGTTTTGTATTTGATTTAAGTGCCAGACTTAGGCAAGAAGTCTAATATTTTCGAAACATTAGCGAACGCATTGTAACCATCCGCATCAAGGTCAGTCAAATTCACCAATAGAAAAGGATTATATTGCGAAAGGAAAGTCGGGAGATTTTAACGCAAGAGTATGAAAAAAGGATATCTCAGTATTGTCGGAAAATACAGTCTACACGACATCACGTCTGGCAACGGAATAGGCTAATTAGCTTCTCTGCGGAACCAAATGCCGCTTATATTCAACACCTGATTTCCATACCTCGATATTAATAAGAGGCTTTGCCGTTTCAGTCCAGAAGAGTTCACAACTGATAAAATATTCTCACTTTGGCAGATCCAAAAAAAAAATCAAGAAGTCCAAATTGATACCCTTTACCTATTCATCATTTTTAGAGCCACCTACTACAGCATTTATAGAGACGAACTATACAAAGCCATGTCTAGTTTTCATATACTGCCCTCGTCCGTCTGTAAAGGATAACGATGGAGCCTTCTCGCTGCTTGATCATGGTCCGAAACTACCTCAACAAAATATTGGATACCAAAAAGAAGATTTAGGCAAGGCAATCTCATTCCTGAGGGGATAATGCTAAACTCCCGAGACAACACCAGAGCCACAATCTTCCGTAAATCGGTGAGAACTACTAGAATACGCCGACGTTATTGACATCATTGATCGGACTCAACGTTATGTCATACCCACGTTTGCTAGTACAGAGACTCTTGCTTCTCGGTATAAGAAGGCAATTTAATAGTAAAGTCTTCACTCCAACCACTAAGGAGGGGGGAGGCATATTGGTTTAGGCCCAGGATCATTCAGGAATGTAGCTTCACTTGTAACCACAGTCCCATTGAGGTCACTATAGGAAAATTTAACGCAAAGCTCAAGAGGCCGCTCAGAAATCGACGAAGAAAGGCAGTTACGATTGTCCATACAGGATAAAATCTAGTTTTGGCTCGTCCACCTGAGCAGGACAACGGTATAGGATTCTCGCTCTTCTCGCTACTCATCAAGGTCGTCGATAATAGGGATTTAGCTAATATGGGACGCTCTCATATGATTTATCCCACATTGTGCTTTCGATGATTTTGCAAAACTCCGTGCAAAACGACGACATTGAAATTATTAGTTTGAGGTTATAAAGAAGCATTTGTGTAACAGCCCTAATTGTAAAAGTTTGATTAAAACGATAGCCACACACATAAAACAATTTGTAAGTAAAATACAATTTATAGTTAAAAGTATTTTGGAATTTTTTTTTTTGTTAATTCATGTTAAACCGTAAATGTATGGTTTATTTGATACTCTTTGCCCTAGTTGGTCATATTTTCATCTTTTGACCTAAAACTGTACGAAAAACAATCCGAAAAAACAAACGGCGTCAACAGGAGCAAATATGTGTCGCATTTTTCTGCCTTTATTACGAAAATTAAACTTCCTATTATGTAACAGGGGTTTATTGACAGAAGGCGCGTGAGTTTTGTCAAGTTTCTATGTGTTTATACCCTATCCCATAGGAGTATATTAGTTTTGACATTAAGTTTGTAACATAGAGAAATAATTTCGGTAGATATACCTTAAAGTATACGGACTAGCCATATTATTTTTTTTGTAAAATATTAAGAAAATTCGAAAAAAAAACGTTCGATGTAAATATTTTGAAAACAATATGTACATGTGAATTCAGTGAATTGGTGAATGGGCTCTCGAGAGACTTGCTGAATTGGGACTCATCGCTGAACCAAAACAGTGGATCGTTTTAGACCAACATTTGGTTCAGCGATGAGGCAATTTTCTGGATCGATGGGTATGTCAATAAGCGAAATTGGGGTATATGGACCGAAAAACAACCCGGAGACGTTCAAGCGATACATCCACTCAAAACACAGTGTGGTGTGGTTTATGGGCATGTGATATCGTCGATCCGGATGTCTTCAAGAATGAGGTTGGCGCCAATGTTACTCATTTATGGGGTTTGTTATCGCTTCATGATAACGGTTTATGTTTAGCCTGATCTTAAAGCCCGATATCTCGACAACATTTGGTTCCAGCAAGATGGCGCCACTTGCCACACAGCCCATGAAACATTGGATGAGAGACTGCTTCGGTGAGGAATTCATTTCACACTTCAGACCAGTGAATTGGCCAACAAGATCATGCGTTATCATACGTTATGATTATTTTTTTCTTCTTTTGGAGCTACATAAAGTCGAAGGTGTTTGTGGATAAGCCAGCTACGATTGATCGCAAGATACCGACAAATATGCTCGAACGTGTCATCGAATTTGAAACATCCGCAAACGGACGAGATACCGTGCAGTTGCGTCCAACATTTGAAAGGGATTATCTTTGAAAGGTGAATGCCAAGAATGGTTCTTCAGATTAATAATAAAGATTCACGGTATATTTGAATTATTTGTGTTATTTCGCATTTAGAAAAAAAAACCATTGGTTGATCATCCTTTATATTTGTTGGGGCTGTTCGTTTGACTAAGCTCGAGGTCCTGGTTCAAACCTCAATTATGCAACTATAGAGTGAGGAAAGCGACTTAAAACCATCGAATCTTGGTTATGCCATTCATCATGGTCGACGTCGTCGTAGGCGGTTAAATGAGGGAAATTAAGCTGTACAGGCCAGCGTTGCAAGACCACCAACAACATCATGTCTCGCACGTTCCTCCAACGCATAGATCGTGCTGATTTGAAGTTATTTCCGTACATTAATTAAACAAACGGTAAGTCTTTTACCGATTGGCTTATGCGAATATTGTGTTTTTTTCCAAAATTATCATGAGCGATTAACCTAATTATCATTTTGACGGGATCCTAAACAAAAATATTGCTGGTAGTAGCTGTTGGTGGAAACCCTTTAATAATTCACAAAAAAAAAACTCTAAACTCTCTTAAACCAGCGTGTGACTGTTTGAATTTGAGTTTGTGACGATGCTGAAGCAGATTCAACCCTTAATATATATTATAATCCAATCATGATAATGTTTATTTTTTTTTTGAATTCCAATTCTAACTTATAATGCCGTGTACAATTTTTGGTACCAACAGCGAGGCGCCAAAGCTCATACAGAGTGGTATATTAGTTTTGATACATAGTTTGTTGCATAGAGAAATAATTTATCTGGATGTATCTTAAACTATATGGATTGACTCAGAATCGCGAACTGAGTCCATTTAGCCATGTCTGTCCGTCCAATTGTCGCCAGTTTTTGTGTCATAAATTCTGAGCTAGAATGATGAAATTTGGTACACATATTCTTTGTTTTTCTGCGACATTAGTTTAAGAAATGGGGTACGGAAAGGGAAAGGGTATTGATCAATTCGCACAGCGGGTTGTGGCTTTCTTATATTTTTATTTGTTTGGCTTCCACGATTACCCGATTTAAAGCCCACAAACAATCTTCCTGTATGGCTAGATTAGGTTCGAGTGGCTGCCGGAGAATTCGCAGGCATTTTTTAGTCCATTGCGATACCATCTGCATTTTTTCCCATCTCCTTGTTACCTGTGATAAAAAAAACCATTCCCAGCTTTTGGCCTAGCCTTTCTGACTGCCTCTATCCTATCTGCCGTAATACGTGAACGCCTGAAACCGTTTAACAACAACCTGATCGGCCATTATCAGTGTGGTTTTAGACCAGGAAAGTCCACCACCGATCAAATTTTTACACTTCGGCAGATCCTGGAAAAAAAACCAGAAGTACAAATCGATACCCACCACCTGTTCATCGATTTCAAAGCCGCATACGACAGCATTTATAGAGACGAACTATACATAGCCATGTCTAGTTTTGGTATGCCGCCCAAACTCGTCCAGTACAATTACTAGCATACATACGCCGAAGATATAGACATCACTGGTAGGACCCATGGTGATGTCATAGCCACGTTTGCTAGTATGAGAAGGAATGGGTTTGGCAGTAAATGAAGGCAAGACGAAGTATATGCTGTCAACACGAAAGGACACACAACATCGACGAATTGGAAGGAACGTCACCATTGACAGATATACCTTTGAGGATGTACGGAACTTTGGATATCTCGGCTCCGCTATTAACTCTGACAACAACATCTCATCAGAAATTAAACGAAGAATTACTCTTGCCAACCGTTGTTTCTTCGGGCTAAGAAGGATATTCAGTAGTAAAGCCCTCACTCGAACTACTAAGGAGATCCTATATAAGGCCCTGATCATCCCAGTCGTGCAACGTCGCTGAAGCATGGACCGTCTCAAAAGGGAATGAAGAAATCCTTGGTAGATTTGAGAGGCAAACTCTTCGAAAAATCTTCGGTCCCGTTTGCGTTGACGGGCTATGGAAACGAAGATTCAACCAAGAACTAAACGACCTGTATAGAGACATGCCCCTGTTTAAAATAAAACTACGCATTGGAAGTTTAAGATGGCTACGATATGTAGAACGAATGGACACCAATACTCCGGGTCGCAGAGTCTTCGATTTCCAGCCAGACGTCGGACGCATTAGAGAAAGACCTTGCCTTAAGTGGCGCGCACAAGTAGAAACCGACCTCAACCTACTTGAAGTGCGCAGCTGGAGGCAGTTAGCTAAGGACCTGACTAACTGGGGAGGACTGTAGCGCAACTTAAGTAAGTAGTATGCTGCGCTAATAATCTTTGGCATGCAGAGATAGGAATACCTATTACACCCGTGTCGTGTACAACTGCTAGTTTAGTCCCATGTTTGGCAAATTCATCAGCCTCACAGTTATCTGAAATATCACTATTTCCAGGCACGTAGCAACCCTAAACCCTGAAACTGCTTCGACATCTCTTACAGAGATGAGCGGCAATCTAGGTTTGTCTTTGAATTTGTTGAGACCGATGAGAGGGATTTGATGGTCGCCTGGGTATCCAGATACTGCATTCCCTTTCAGCCAGGATAATGAGTTTTTGATCGCCATGAGTTCCGACTCGAACACGCTGCAATGATCAGGAAGATGGAAAGATAGGCTGAGATTTTGCCTTTCGGAGAAGACACCAGCAACCATTTAGTCATCGGGCCATTTTGCACAGTTGATTGTGGCCTGGAAAGTCTTATCAAAGTTTAACCTGGTAAGGGTGCAATCGGTGTTTTCAGGAATATTTGTATGTTCGTTTAGAATTTTTGATTGGCCAGTTTGTATATTCGACAACTGTTGGATGGCTTTATGGAGTTACCAGCCATTTGGTTGGCGAATATACCTATGAAGAACTCATTGACTAATTAGTGCAAGCTGAATTGGAAGACCCCAAATTTGTACACTCGCAGAGTTTACACGAATCTCCCTCGTTATTCAAATATAAGTTTAGTTGCCACCGGGAGCTTACAAGTTTTAAAAAGGAGCACCAGTCCATTATGAGCTGTGAGCAGTTTAATGAGTGCCTGTTTCCGTAACCTGGTTGTGCGATAACAGTATGAGAATGAAAATATTACGACTATGGTCCGAAGACATTTCTTCCATAAATTTTATTAAATCAACAAAAACAAAGATAATGATATTGCAAAAGATAAACCATAAAAAAAACGATGTTGGGAATGCGTAGGCAACGATTATATAATTCATTGTCAAAATGCGTGTTCTTGATCCAAGTGCTGATAATTCTGAAACACACTTTTTGAATGGGCACAAAATGACTATTTTTTATGTATATACATTTGTCTACGTACAGCGTTAACAACTCATCGTAATAGACACGTAGCACGAATAAAATCTCCAAGAAGTCTTTCTTAGTTTTAATCACCCGGAAAGGATTGACAAGACAAAGCACATGAAATGGCTCGCATTTAAATTTTACTGCATTTAGAGAGTGAGACCAACTGGTTATTGTGAGGATATATTTAGGATAATGTTGCTACAAAATATATGAAATTTCTCATTTAGAGGAGGAACATGGAAATGGTTATACATCCTCAATATACAGAGCTTTCAGTAATAGTCAATGCACTGGGTATGCAGACAGATTTGCTTTATCAGAGGCTTTGGGAACCAAACCAGAAGTGTAAGTGTAATGCAAATTAATAATCAACTGAGCTATTATATAGAAGCCGTCTTTATTCTAAGGTCTATGTATTCTTAAAGGTTTTTATGGAATTTTTCATAATGTGGTCCAAGTGTTGGTCTGTCTAAGAAAAATTGGACCGAAATAAATGTCTATAGGAATGCCTTAAACATTTGTTTATTGATCTGATCGTCTTCAGATTGGTCTTAAAACAGGTCAATTATTCACGCAGAACCAAGAACAAACTTAAGACGTTCACTCTGATGCCCAACTACGTAATTTTCCATTTCAAAGCCAACTGTGCCAGGATTAACGAAAAACCTAGATTTATTTTACAAAACTCACATCGAGGCTTTAAAAACTGTTTTTACAACTCACTATATAGCTACCAATAACAAAAATCAGGCTTTCGATTCCAAAATTGATAAAGAAAAACCCAAGCAAGCAAACATTAAGGGCATAGCTAGATCCGACATCTCTCATCACAAACCAATTGATGTTTCTTCGGAATTAGAAAGAACACCAATAGCGAAGTTATTGGTTGTAAATTTGTCCGTGGTATAATGATATTTGCAAATTCTAGGTAGGAAAAATGAGAACACACAACATCTCCGCTTAGGGAAATCGAAGAGCATCGGCCAAGAAGTCAATTCTACAAGAAAGCTAATCAACTGGCAGCTGGCATCAAAGAACGAACATATACTCTCCGAATTAACAATGACAACCTAGTCACTGAGACGCAGAGAATAGTAGATTTGCAGGCATCATTTCCAGCAGCAGCTTTATGGACGTAATGTCGAATGCCACATCTCTAGTATACTAAGAGATAACGCTACCTCCCAACATTGAAGAAGTTATAGCAGCCATCAAATGGATGAACAGCAGAACTCATCAAAAAAGTAGGTGTTGAACCAAACCATCATCAAAGTCTGGATGGATGAGAGCATGCTCGGTGACTGGAACATCAGCTACAAATGTTCCATGTACAAAAAAAGGCGATCCCATGTCTTGCACCAACTAACGACGCATATCCCTACTAAATGCCGCAAATAAGATCCCATCCAACCTACAGTGTGAACGTCTGAAGCGTTTCTGCAACACCCATAGCGACAGGTAGCATCGTCTTCTGACCCTACAGACCAATTTTCCACGGTCAGTTTTAACTGCGCAGGCGGCCTAAACAGGCAAACCAAACAGTTAAAACTGCGTGTGTGTAGCCGGCTTTAAGCTCCGGTAAGTATGTGAAACCAATCAATTTGTGTGTTTTTGTCTTTCGATAAACACGAATCTACTGTCTCCGCACATGTAAATTTCACTTTAAACTGACATGACGGCCTGAATGCCTGATGCTCCGGATTTTCTAATAACAGGCGGGCTGAACAGGCAAAACGATTAAATTTTTTATTTTTCTCCGACCGCCTCGCCTGCTCAGGCCAAAAAAAAACTGACAACTTTATCATACACACGTTCATTTATAACAGCGCAGGCGGCCTGAACAGCAAACCGGACAGTTAAAGCTGCGTGTGTGTAGCCGAATTTCAAGATCATTTCGACTTCAAGGCCATCTTTGATAGTTTTCATCACCTTGAGCTTTATAAAGCGATCACGGAATTCGGGATATCATAAAAGCTGATACCGCTGTGAGGCCCGACTGCAGATGACAAGCGATGCAACGTTCAGTTTGGAAACAGCTCATCCGAAATTTACCATCTTCCACTTCCGCAGAAGTTCTATGTTACGACTTCTTCAATCTCGTGGAACAGATAGTGCGTAGGGCAGGAGTAAATACGGAATGGAATATCTTCAACAAATCAGTCTAGCTACTGGGGTACGCAGACTATAGCGAAATCATTAGTCGCTCCCAATGCGCTGTTGTTGAAGCATTTACGACAACTGAGGAAGAGGCAAAACTCGTCGGTATTGTAGTAACGAAGACAAGAGAATGCGACAAGGAAGACCGAAACTCCGGTTTAAGGATCAAGCGATCGACAAACTTTAATGCTGGGATATGCTCTACGTTTAGTTTAAGGTTTGATCAGGGCATTAGCTTATCAAGTAATGCTACAACAACTCACCACATAACCACGACAAAAATCAGTCATACAATTTCGAAGCATTTCGGATCAATGGCTTTTCATTCCAAAACTGCTAAAAAAACCCACACTAGCTAAAAGTCATTTAAAGCCATACATCAGACAATAACTCATGGACCAGATCGCTGCTGACTTACAACAAAATCGACCCATGTCTGAAGCGGAACGCAACTGGTGATGAAAAGTGGATCACTAATGACAACCTCAGTCGAAAACGAAAGGTGGACATGAAAGTATTGACGGCCAGGAAGGTTTTGATGTGTGTAGGATTGGCAGTAAATCATCTACTACGAGCTTCTCCCATACGACAGAACTTGTAATTCGGACCTGTCAACAATTGGACAGTCTGACGGAACCAGAAGCGGCCAGATTTGGCAAATACTAAAGGAATTGTGGTCAGAGCAACGATAGTGACTCGCCAGGAGCTAAAACCAAGTGATAAACACCTATTTCTGAGGCTAGTTAAAAACGACTGTCCTAGTTTTTTGCTAATGGGGACGAGGGCTTCTATGGAATAACAATTGAAATACAAGTTATAGAACAAACTGTTTTTGTTTTCTGTTGAAGAAGGTGCACTCGTTCTATCGTAAACGTCGTAATTGTGAGCGTAAACGTAAAACAGTCCGTGGCTACATAAGGGATATCAATATGTCAGTTTTGGCTTTGGGCACCGTCAACACTCCTGCTACAGTTTACGTTGTACTGCTGAACGTAAGCCAGTCTGTGGTATTTGACATTTTCCGCAAGTAAGAGAAAACAATTACCCGGATTTACCGATACCGTTGCACCACGTCGTTTCTGACCAAAGAGGGTCAGCGTTGGATGGGCCGGGGCAAGTTGTACAATTTCACCAAGGAACACACAAAGGGCACCTCCAACTCGCTAAAAATATAAAGTTTGGTAACACCTATTTTTCTCCAAAGAACGTGCTAACGTCTATCATTGAAGAAGAACCGTCAAACCGCATTCAAGGAAGCTGCCGCTGATTACACCAAATTGGAATTCAAGAGGGATATGTTGAAACGTTTAGCATCAATGAGGGAACCAAAGAATTCCATTTCAAGCGCGAAGTAAATTTTTCCACAAGATCTGACCTAAATTGTTCCAACTGTTGTAGAAAAGCTGTAATTGCACGTTAATCAAATGGATTTTTTCAACTATAAAACTATAATCCTTATATTCAGCAGCAAACTTACATGGAAGTAGGACACAGGCCTTGGAACTAACGAACATACATATTTTATTTTGGTTAAACATTTTTCTTAGAAACATTGGATAAAGTTAATGAAGAACATACTTATAGGACTTAAAGAGTTCCTGACCGCTGTAAATTTAAGAAACATGACTGGAATATAGATTCTAAGTGACGGCAATCTTGTCACCGATGCGAAGTTGAAAGCTGTTAATTCAAGACAAGCGTCAAGTCAGTTAAAACAGAATCCACCTTCCACTATTGAAGTGATCAGTGCCGCCATCATAAAATCACAAAAAAAACCATCGCTTCTAAACCTTCAGAAAATCTTAAGCACGAAGCTAATACGTCGCTAGGGTGAATGTACCATTTCGCTACTAAAATAACGTGGTGCTGCTTAGCGTCTACCAACTATTGTCAACACACAGTTACTATATGACGGTCTACCATATAAATGTCAACGCTAAATGACAATTGACGCCATTTAAAAAAATTATGGCACATTCAGATTGTTTTTGATCATAAAGATTTGAGTATAATGATTGAACAAGTGACGTCATTCACCGTTGAATTACGTGTGCCAAATGACGGTGTCGGAAATTTTTAAAAACAAAACTTCGCCGGCACGTACTAAGCGGTATCACTTCTGGTCTCGTATATTGACAAAAGACGATATTAATTGCCTTAATCTTGGAAAGTTCATCGTATTTCAAGTTTAGATTTATCACATTTTCATTGACATCAAGGCCGCGAATGCGATCAGGATCCAGGCGTTATGGATTCTGACCGAATTCGAAATCTTTGAAAATCTATGGTAATCCCTGTGTAGGAAACAGCAATTATTATTTTTGGCTAGCACTCCTCTCATAATGATGCAAATAACCTATAGTTCCCCCTAGTATGGTTGTAAAAACAGATTAGTCCTTGACGAGTCTATTGAGGAATAAATTTTTACTTTTGGTAATCCCAATGGCTATCTAACACCCTCACTCCTGGGTTCTACATAACCGATCGGCTTTTCAAACCTGTAGTTAGCACACCCTAAATGTAGTCCTTTATTCTATCTCCGTTTGTTTTGGTCTGGAGGAAATTCCTAGTGGGCAAGTGCAAGTGCCACAGCTTCCCTTTAGCTTGAGTTTAAAATCAGCCGTTCTACATAGAAACGTAGGTTCCGAAATTTTACAAGAGTATACTACACAAAACGACGTTCGTATCTGCACCTGGAATGTAAGAACATTAAACACAAGAGGTATATGCGACCAACTAGCGAAAGCCCTAAACTGCTACAAAGCATACGTTACTGCCACCGAGGAAATACCATGGGACGAGCCGGGGCAAAAAGAGGATGATGTAGATGACATCTACTACGGACCGTGTTATAGTGAGCAGAAACAGTGACTATTCGGATACGGATTTGTTGTAAGTGCCAGACTTTGGCAAGAAGTCTTATGTTTCCAACACATTAGCGAACGCATTGTAACAATCCGCATCAACGCCGAATTCGCCAACATAAGCCTTATTTGTGCTTACGCCCCAACGGAGGAAAAGATGATATAGCTAAGGATTGCTTCTATGATCTCCTTGACAAAACCTATGAGCGACTTCAGAAGTACGATGTTAAATTCGTGCTGGGAGATTTAAACGCAAAGGTAGGAAGAGAAGGCATCTTTAGCAGTATTGTCGGAAAACTACTCTAAACGACAACACGCCTGCTAACGGACTTAGGCTAATTCAGTTCGTTCCGAAAGAAATGCCACTATAGCCAGCACACGGTTTCCTCACCTCGATATCCATAAGGGGACATGGCGGTCTCCAGATCAACGAACGGTTAACCAAATTGATCACATTGCGATAGCAAGACCTTTTCGCAACGCGTATCCCTTAACCTCTTGATTAACACCATACTACCAACATTGAATGCTGAAGAACAATGGCAACGATGCCAACAAACCATTAGATCAGCCGCAAATGATTTGCTAGGTTTCTCGCGCCCACCAGCAAGCAACACATGGTTTTATGCGGAATGCCGACAGATGCTCGCAGCCAAAAACGAGGCCTACAAGGCTAAGCTGCAGGTGAAGACAAGAGCTGCCGTTGATCTCTATAAGCAGAGAAGAAGGGAAGAACACCGGCTTTTCAGAAAAAAAAGAGCAAGAAAAGCGCGCGACCGGGGATATAGAGAGGTGCCACTCCAGGAAAGATGTTCGCAAGTGTTACCAAAGTTTAAAACGTCAAAGCCAAGGAACAGAATCTCTCGAACAGAATCCTGTCGAGATGAACAAGGAAATATCGTAGTTGATACACAGTCGATGTTAGGGAAAACCACTTCTGTAGACTGTTAAACGGCAATGACGAACAAAAAAATTAAACGGTTTTCTCTTTAGAACCGTTTCGGAGGAAGCGGCACTCGTCTTAGCAGGTATGATGCCCATTGACATCCATGACGACGAACTGAAAATAGGCGAAGATATGGGCAAACAGAATTGAGAACAATTGAGAGTCTACGACAACAGAACACCAAAAGGGAGAGTAAGGCCTAAGAGGCTAACCAGCCCCTCGATGTAATATCTAAAGGCGTTCCCGCTGTAAGAGTGGTAGGTAGTAGACTGTACGAATGTATTTAAGTATGTAGCCGCTTCCGGAGTTGATTAGTCAATGCGAATCGTGCACGAATCATATTTTGAAGATCTCACGTGGAGCATACAAAAACAAAGAATAACTCTTGCCAAACGCTGTTTCTTCGAACGACTAAGGAGACCCTTTATAAAACCTTTATCATCCCAGGCCTGCTTTATGGCGCCAAAGCAAATGGTTATGAAAAAATTCTTGGCCGAACGATTCTTCGTTCCCGTTTGCATTAACGGGATACAGGTAACCAAGAAATTTATGAACAGCAGCATAAGGCAAAAAAAACACTGCTCATTGGACGTTTAAGATGTCTAGTACATATAGACCTAATAGACACCTACACTCCAGCTCAGTCTTCGGTTTCCAACAAGACCTCGGACGCAGCAGATGAAGGCATCGCCTGAATTATCGCGCATAAGTAGAAAACCGACCACGACCAACTTAAAGTGCGCAATTAAAGGCAGTTAGAGAGGGACCCCGTTAATGTGGTTGAATCATTCCGAATTGTAGCGCCACTTAAGTAAAAGTAAGTAAATAACTGGTAAACAAAAATAATTACAAACCAAATCTCCAACCCTTCAAGTTCCATTAACACTTAATCGTGCGGCCTAGAGTAGGTAACAGGATTTCGTGCTGACATAACATTTCGCAATAAAACTAAGTGAGTACGGATTCGAAATGCTTTCGTGACAAGCAATGCTTCGTGTATCCTTCTTGACCTTTGAAACTAAAAATTAGGGTAACAGGAAAATTATAATTTATTTTGGCCATCTTTTTCAAATAGTACTGTGGCTCATTACCTTGATTGATACAACTGTATTGCGATATCTCAGATGAATTATTTTCTCATTGAAACATCTAGCTGCACAGTTTAATTATTGAATAAACACTTCAAACGTATCCAAACAAAGCCATCGTCATCACACTGGCCAAATAGAACAGACTGTCGAAGGTTTGTCATCAAAACTCATCATCACTGCGTCCCCCCAAAATTCTTGAGCGAAAAGAAAACCAACCAAAAAAATGGCGAAGAGTATCAAATGACCCCAAAGGCATATGCAAAGGCAATCCACTGTGGAAACAATATGGTTTGACATAATCCCGATTATTTCGGCGCACAGGTTCCCCCTTGCTGACGGTGTGTCACCACCATTAAACAACGCAAAATAAACCAAAACACGACGAACTCACTTTTTGTTATTTTTATGTGTAAAAAATGAAGATTACTAGAAATGCAAAAAAGAACCAAAAAAAAAAAGGTGGCAAAAGGAAAACAAAGAAAAATGTTTTGCAAACCTTCATCTACTTTTACCGAAAAACTTTTTATTTTTATTTTTTGTGTTTATATTTTGGAAAATTGATGCTCGTTTATATTTTTGTTAGAATTTTTTTTTGAAAAAGAGGGGAATTAAAAGTTTTTTTTTGAACGGAATTAACTACACAATCTCGTGTACTTGTATCATTTGCACTTATTTACTGTTTTACTGAACAAAAAAAAAAGTGTTCCTTCTTTCTTTCTTTGATTTATTTTGGCGTTAACATTTGCAGAGGAAGATGGATATCGGCATACAGTACCTAGACATTGAATAAATTTTTAGGTTTTACCACACTCCGTTCAAAATAAATTAAATTTCTTAAGCTTGTGTCTTTCTTGTTTCCGCAAAAGAAAGTTTTTTTTTTTCGTTTTTTTGCACTGTAAAGAAATACGTTTTTTTCGATGTCGTATTTCTTTTTTCGTTCTTCCTTAACCACACAATTTTTCTTTTTTTTTAAGCTACTACTGCTTTTGTCACGAATTTTTTTTTTGTTGTTTTCTCACCACATACGGACGTGGGGAGGTGGCGTAGGATTTGGGAGAAATAAATTTCTTTACACTTTTTTATTATTCATATATGATTTGATTTTTTCCCGGATTTAAGTTTGAATTGTAAAAAATATATATGTATATATTGAGATGTTTGGCGAAACCGCAATACGAATTAATTTTTTTTTTTTGGTCGTCTATTTTGGTGAAATTTTTATTAGAAATATGACACAACACAGCCACACAAAGGAAAATTCACCACGAGAGATGTAATTTCGGAATCGAAACAATGTTCTGTGGACTTCGCAAAGCGTTTTGCAATGCTTTCCTCTAGTTAAACACTTGAATTTTTATGTTTGTAATTAATAGCACAATTAGTTTATTGTTTTTGTAAATATTTTTCTGGAGGAATAGTTCATTGCACGAATTACGGAGTCAACGCTGTGGATACATGTCGCGTCGCGTACACTGTGGCCTGTTACTTTTTTGGCTTGGTAGTTGTAATTGGTGGTGAGAATGTTTTTATTGTGGATTTGTCAGATGAAGTTAGGACTTGAACCGAAAACTAGAGGAGATACAAACCAATTTCAGCGTTTTGTATTGTGTTCAGGCGAGAAGTGGGAGAATGCTCGGACTTGGTACAGCTGCTAAGCATTATGGTTAGATAACATCAGTGAAAATTGCGTGGTGAGATTTTGGGTGGTTATCACCAGTGAATATAAAACTTTAATAAAGCTTATATGGCGCAGCCTGTCACATATAACAAAAACAAATACAGCCTTAGGCCGCGTTAAAGTTGGGGTTAATCTTTATCCACTGGCTAATTTTTGACATTTCTGTTTTTTTGCTGTGCCAATTGGATTAAATGGGATATTAATTTAATACTGTTTTCATTAATTTCCCAAAAGAATTAGAAAACAAAATTCCTTTCTTTTTAATTTCTTGCAATAAAAAAAATCCATTCGGTATTTTTTATCCAGAAAGATCATCAAAAATCCCTTAATTAATAATTATTGTGTGTAATAGAAATATTGTTGTACAATTTGTGCTGATGATTAAAGATATCCGCCCTATTTTGTTCATGTTAATCATGATCATAACATTTTTGAAACCATCTTCTTTAAAAATTCAACTGTAGTTTTTTTTAACGATTTGCATTTTATTTTCTGATTACAATATGTTCCGAACTTCTTATTTAATAGTCTGAATATTGTACTATTTTCCCGCCACGTGTGAACACTGTGGTAATGACGATTAATCCATGAGAGTCTTTTTCATCTCTTTCACTCCTTTATAGGTATACCAAACCTCACAAAATAGCCACTTGAAAAAATTTAATGAACTGTTGAGCCAATTAAAATTCTATTCACCATACTAATGTCAAAAATTATCCAATGGCTAAAATTTTATTGCAATTGACACATGGCCTTAATTTGATTTATTTTAAATGGAGTGAGTGCCCGACTGGGTCGTATGCAAATTTTTTCTGTCACGCCGTAAAATCACGACCTAAACAATCTCAAAAGCAAATAAACTTTTTCTTATAGAAAGCAGATATTAACAACATTAACTGAATTTTAGGGTAATTTCCACATATTTAAAGAAATGCAAAAGATTGTAAAAAGATCCCTACGATAACACTTACCAATAAAAACTTTTTAAAAGCTCTCAAACCAAAAGTTCGTCAACAGAAACCCCAGAAAATAGTTGAGCTGGTATCCAAACAGGAGTGCTGGTAACTCTGAACCCACATCAATTAATGGAGGGTTGAATCTTGATTCTTGAAAAGTATGCCGAGGCCCACAGCCCATAGCCAATCCCATCAGATATCAGATGTGCGCTGAGTAGGACGTTTTGGGTTGGGTATACGACAGATGCAATTGAAATTCACTGTCGTGTAAACCCTTTTCATATGGGGCTCTTTCGATTCCCAGTCAGACGTCGGACGCAGTAGAGGAAGACCTCGGTACAGCTTGAAGTGTGGAAATGGAGGCAGTTATTTGAAGACCTGGCTAAGAGAAGAGGCATATTGGTTGAGGCCCAAGTTCATTCCGGACTATAGCCCAACTTAAGTAAGTAATAATATTGTAGAATGAAGCCGGGCTTCGAAGGATAAAACACTTTTCTGTTTTATGTTTACCAATAATTTAATGAAACACACTCTTATATCTAGAATTATATTATTTACAAAACGGTAATATCTTTATTCTCGTTTAACAATTCAAATAGGCTTATTTGAAATCAAATGCTAATGATTAAATTCGCGAACTATTATCAAAAACAAAAACAAATTCACTCAGTGAAAACTATTCAAATTTCAAATCAGGTTCAGGTCACAATTTAGACTAACTCGTTGGTTGTCGCTTCATCTCTATTTATACCACTCCACATACAGGATGGCATATTCGCGGAGGTTCCCGCAGTTTATTGATTGTTCGAGAAGTGGTTTTGACAGATACCACTATTCCAGTCATTCATTTCAGTGGGCGGATCCAGTACCACTAATGAACGCTAAATGGATCTGTTCGATTTTCGCACATCAGGGTATGTTCGCACACTGCAATCTGAATTTATAACAAAACATATATTCCCCAGAAGTTCAGGAGCAGAGCTAACAGTCACCTCCATTGATCTACAGACGTTGTTGTAGCTCCATAATGTAGATTCGCCTCACCTGAGAGAACAAAAATAAAAAAAATCCACTTTGAGATTTTACTCAAAAAATGTCAACAGATCTTAAATCACGGGAAAATCAAATCATAGCAGGCTTGTCAAACTATTTCAATTATCAAATCAATTTAGTTGTGATTGTGAGAAGAAAACAAACGAAAAAATAAAATAAAAGAAAAAATAAATAAAAATATTAACGAACATCGAATTTAAGAAGAAATCATGCCTTACAACGGGGACAATAATCCACTTCAGGTATTTTTGTGTAAATGCGTATTATTAATGATTTTTTTTATTTCAGAAATGTTCGGAGATAATATATTTCATTTGGAGGCTCTTCTATGCGAGCAAGACTCCACGAGCCATAACGTTGAAAACTGAATCGGAATCAGAAACAAATGTAACAACTTGTTACCAAAAATGGTAATTGAATTATTGATGTATATATATATTTCCTTTGCTTAATTGTTTGATTATTTGTTGATTGTTAATTTTTTTATTTTGTCGTTTTGAGTTCATAAATGTTTTAAACATTTTTTATATTCTTTCCAACTTTCTTCGTTTTTGTTCAATGAAGTTTTTTGGTATTTTGATATTTTCATGTTATTTTAACTTTTTTGACAGTTTGTTTTGTTAGTGGAAACGAAACAAACAAACAAAGGCCAGTAGGCCTGGGGAAACCACTTAGTTTTGCACAGACTAAACGGTCAAATAATTTAACGTCGGATGATTGGAATCACAAGAGAACGACATGCCCTTCGCGTAATGGAAACGAAAATTCAACCAAGAACTAAACGAGCTGTGCAGCGATATTCCTCTAGTAAAAAAAAACTACATATTTGACGTTTAATATTTAACACACAAATACTCCGGCTTGCAGAGTCTTCGAAACCTAGCCAGATGCCGCGCCCAACGCAGTAGATGAAAAAATTGTCTTAAGTGGCGCGCATAAGTAGAAACTGACATCAACCAACTTTTAGTGTTCCACTTGAGGCAGTTATACTTCGTCCAACATAAATTGGCAGTAGGTACCTACAGGTTATATAAGGATGTTTGTCTCTCCTTCGTTTTCCGCAAGGTGCTATTCAAAAAAAAAGCTATTCTATGGATTTCAAATTAGCAAAGCAATCTAAAAAAATATTATGTAGGCTGACTGTCCTTTTTTAGATTGAAATTACATTTAGGCCTTGTGTCAATTGCGTTAATGGGGGTTGAACTGTAACCATTGGTTAATTTTTGACATTTCTAGAAGGGTAACCAAAATATTGGGTGCGTTCCGGATTTCAGTTTTACCAAGTCAACTTTGCCGGTGCACTGCTCTCATTGGTCAATCGCGCGACATTTGAGGGGAAATGACTGACCAAACGAGTTGAAAATTTACACATGGGACTTCAGATTTTTTTTTTCTTCGACCTATCATGCCCACAACTGATATGCCCACCCCTGGTTTGATGAGGATTGCCGACAGATGCTCGCAACCAAGAAAGAGGCCTTCAAGACTAAGATGCAGGTGAAGACGAGAGCTGCCGTTGAGCTCTATAGGCAGAGAAGAAGGGAAGAACACCGGCTTATCAGAAAGAAGAAACAAGAACAAGAAAAGCGCGCGATCGAGGATACTGAGAGGTGCTACTCCAGGAACGATGTTCGGATGTTTTTCCAAAGTGTAAAACGTCAATGCTAAGGATACAAGACTTGAAAAGAATCCTGTCGAGATGAACGAGGAAATATCGAAGTTGAGACACGGTCAATGGCTGAGGATATGGAAGAACCATTTCTGCAGACGGTTAAACGGCGATGACGAACAACATTCCGCTGTTAGGCAGAACAAATCACTCAATATTAGCAACGACAGCGAAAACTGCCAAGTGAAGTGACCTGAGTGAAGTGAGAATAGCAATATCTAAGCTCAAGCTTAATAATGCTGCCGGAAATGACGGCCTTCCCGCACAGCTTTTTAAAGACGGCGCAGATGACTTGGTTAGTAACATCCGCCAAGTCATAAGCCAAATCCCTTCGGAAGAAAGTATGCCTGAGGAATGGAACCCCAGCATCGTTAGCCCGATCCACAAAAATGGATGCTCTCTAAACTGCGCTTACTATAGAGGCATGAGTCTTCTTAACATCGTCTACAAGATATTATCTACCGAAATATGTGAACGCCTGAAACCTTTTACGAACAACCTGACGGGCCCTTATCAGTCCACAACCGATCGAATTTTCACACTTCGGCAGATCCTGGAAAAACCCAAGAAGTCCAAAACCATACCCACCACCTATTTATCGATTTCAAAGCCGCATACCGCAGCATTAATAGGGACGAACTATACAGACCACGTCGAGTTTTGGTATACCGCCCAAAAAATCGGTGGAACTACTAGCATACGCCGACGATATTGACATCATTGATAGGACTCAACTTAATGTCATAGCCACATTTGCTAGTATAGAGAAGGAAGCGGCAAATATGGGTTAAGCAGTTAATGATTGCAAGGCTAAGTATATGCTGTCAACACGAAAGGACACACAACATCGACGAATTGGACAGAACGTCAACCATTGACAGATATAACTTCGAGGAAGTACGGAACTTTGGCTATCTCGGCTCCGCTATTAACTCTGACAACAACATCTCATCAGAAATTAAACGAAGAATTATTCTTTCCAACCAAATAAGTCAGTAGTAAGGCCCTCACTCGAACTACTAAAGAGATCCTATATAAGACCCTGATGATCCCAGTCCTGCTCTATGGCGCTGAAGCATGGACCGTATCAAAAGCGGTCGATTCAAGACGAAAATTCTGCGAAAAATTTTCGGTTCCGTTTGAACTGACGGGTTATGGAGACGAAGATTCAACCAAGAACTATACCAGCTGTACAGCGACAGGCCCCTGGTCAAAAAACTCTGCATTGGACGATTATATGGCTAGGACATGTAAAACGAATGGACACTAATACTCCGTCTAGCAGAGGTTTCCATTCCCAGCCAGACGTCAGACGCAGTAGAGGAAGACCTCGCCTTAAGTGGCGCGCACAAGTAAAAACCTACCTCAAACAACTTGGAGTGAGTAACTGGAGGCAGTTGGCAGTTCCGGACTGTAGCGCCACGTAAGAAGAAGAAGATGAGTGTGACTAGCGCTAGTCTGTGATGGAAATTTATTTATTTGTGAAGGATTTTTGACGGGCTCAGTGGCGCGATGGTTAGTGCGATGAACTGCCGCGCAGAAGGTCTGGGTTCGATTCCCAGCCGTAGCAACACCAAAATGATTTTTCACTGGCCCTCCTCTCGTTATGATCTGGCAAATCATCCGAGCAGTATCAATTCTCAAGAAAAGCAACACCAAAATGATTTTTCACTGGCCCTCCTCTCGTTATGATCTGGCAAATCATCCGAGCAGTATCAATTCTCAAGAAAAGCTTATCTCAAGTTTACCGTTCGGAGTCGGCATAAAACAGGAGGTCCCATTATCGTGCAACCAGTACATACGCACACATGATTGGTTGTGAGAAAGCTCGGCCCTGGGTACTAACGAGCCTGTTGCGCCAAAAATTTGTATTTGTATTTGTAAAGGATTTTTGGAAAGAGTGGAGTTTATCGATTCGAACGGTCGTTTTTTATTTAAGGGTCGCCCATAATGCATATCTGTAGCTGATGTTTGAATCTGAGTCAGAAGTTAAAAACCAAACAATCCGTAAGCGCTTAGACATTGTGTATCTGTTATGGATAGGTTTATGTTGTTAATGAATTTGTTCTGTAGGATGGGGTTTGGATGGTAATCTAATTTTGCAAGGGTGTGCTTAGCTAGATCTGTTAGCTTGTTTAATATAGGTTTGATTTTTGATTGGTCATAAAGAGTTTCGTTACTGTAATACTTTTCTGACCGTCTTCTATATTTAGTAATACATTTTCTGATGATTGAGCGCTCAAAAACTTGGAGTTCCCGGGCAACCGTTGGGGATATTTGAAAACAAATAGAAAAACCGTAAGCAATCATAGGTCTTATGAGGGTTTTATACATTAACAGCTTAGTTATTTGCTCAACACGGGAAAAGTTTAGTAGTGACTTTAATTTTGCAGATGCGGCCTTGCAGTTTTTATGAATTTTTGTAGTGTGAATGATAATTTTCCATCGTTCACGAAGGGTCAACCCCAGGTATTTGACCTCTACTTTGCTGAGTATTGTATTGCCTTTGATGTTGAGGAGCAATTATTTACCTTTCCTGACGGCTAGATGATGTCCTTTCGTGGAAGCATTTCTAAAGCAGACGAGGTCACATTTCTGCGAGAGTTCCTGCTTTTTCCGCAATTTATAGCGCGGTTTGTTATTATCGGGCCAAATCAAAGGGCTTAGTTCTTTGAATAGAGGACCGTTGTGTTAACGTGTCCCAATAAACGTTTTTTATGTTTGTGTGCAAAAGTTTTCGCTTCATCCTTGACCGCGGTAATATCCAGGTCCACGGCGCATTGACGAATTATCTTAACATTTGGTTTTCAAAAGTTTGTAAAATATTTAAATTCGTTTCACTGGTACATACGTCCAGACTGGCCCTAGCACTTGCTTGTATAATAGCAGCTTATTATCAAGGTTAACCTTCGAATATTTTCCGAGTAACCAGTACAGTTCTCTGTATTTGTTGTTAAGTTCTTCGCATTCCTTTTTTGTATGCGACTTCAATTTTAATTTTGCATCGAGTCTCATTCCGAGATATTTCGCTTCATTTGCAAAAGGGACTCGAACCGCATTGAGAAATACTGGCAAATTATTTGTCAGTTTATACGAAAAATCTACATGATTTGCTTTCGTTAAGTGCAATCCAGGATTTTGTCCATTCAATAACCTAGTTAAGAGCGTTTTGTTATTTCATATTTGTTTCCTTTATTGTTGTGCCAACTGCTATCATAGCTGTATCGTCAGCAAACGTGGCAACTATTGTATCGTTTGTTTGTAGGATATCACGTGTAAATAGGAGGAACAAAAGTTGTCCAAAGACGCTTCTTTGGACAACTTTCTTTGAAATCCGAAAATTCGTTTCCAAGTTTCAAACGGAAGAGTCTATGCACAACTTGTCTTAGCTTGCATTGAAGGCTTCTATGCCAAACTTTGTCAGAAGTTTCCGACAAGTCAAGAAATTCGGCTGAACAAATTTCCTTTTCTTCGAAAGCTTTCTCAATGACATCAGTAATTCGATTAACTTGGTCCACAGTCGAATGTTTACTTCTTAACCCAAATTGATGGTCAGGTAAAAGGCGTATCTGATCAATAATGGGTTGTATGCGACCGAGTAATATCCTTTCAAAAACTTTTGAAATCTGAAATAGGTCTGTATGATTTTATTTCATTCGGTGATTTTCCTGGTTTGAGAACCATAATCACTTCCGCAACTTTCCACTGTCTTGGTATGTATTCTAAACTAATTGCTGCATTTACAATGTAGAGGAGTTTAGTTAATGCTTTAATTTCTGTGTTTCCCGTATAGACTCGGCAATACTTGCATACCTATCTAGATTACTATCGGTTGTAGTCTCGAATAAATTAATGTTTTTTGGACCATCAAATGGTTTAAATGTTTCCTCAAGATGTGCGGCAAAAACGTCTGCTTTTTCCTTATCGCTTTTCGCCCAAACGTCTAGAGTTACCCTAATTAGTGGCACAGCGTTTTTTGGCCGTTTTATGACTTTAATTGCTTTCCAAATTGAATAATTCGATTCGTCTCTAGCCGTTAGGCTTTGCAGATAAGTTTCTACTGCATGGTATTTAAAGTTTTTAATCGAATTTGATAGCATGTTACTCAACCGATTGAGATGTGTTTTATCTTGCGGGGCACGAGTTTGGTGCCATATTTTTCGATCTTTTCTTTTTTGCCTTACCAAAGAAATCGTATATGATGGTATCATCGGCGTATAGGATCGACTTCGAGCTACCGACTTCAATGGGGAAATCGTGTAGGAAGATGTTGAAAAGCAGGGGACCAAGGATAGAGCGTTGAGGGACTCCTGAGGATACTAAAACTGGGGATGGAATCTGTTTGTATAAATGAATTTTGAGATAATATTTGTGAATTGTGCTGGAAAATGTAGGTCGATGAGCTTTGATAAAAGCAACTTCATGCATGTATCTCTCCGTTGACGGAGTTACCAGACACCAGCTACGTCAGATACGCATTCTGGGCGGCCCTTAGCCTTTAATTTTATGATTTCCTGTTGGGAAAATATGTAACAGTACCTGTTCACAGGCAGCAAAAGTTTCAGAGAAAAAATGTTCAACATGTATTAAGAGTGAAAATCGATTGCGAAATGTATGTCCTCATCCTAGTGATCAACCGTGTATAAAGGTGAATAATGCAATCACCTCCTGTTCGATAAATAACCCTGCTACCATCTTAAGCATTTCAATATCAAGAAAAACTCGTTTTAAATTAATATTTTTACGTGTTTATTTCTATGCAAGTCTTGTAAAGAAATAAATATATAGTACACACATTTATATATATTATAAAAAAATTTCCTCTTAAAACCTAGCTTCTTAAATAAATGTTTTTTTTTTTAGTTTTGCTTAGAAGCAAAATGCATAAAATATTACAGCAATGTTCATCTAAAAACAAAAATTCAAGAAATAAACAAAATAGTTTTTTTTTGTAGTTGGTCATTGTGCTACATACTTAAAAGTTACTTAAACCTACTCGACAGCATTTAATTATTATTAAACAGAAGAGTGTATATATAAACAATTTAGGAAATTTTTTGTTTGTGAATAATACTTTTGTACAAAATTCATCAATGTACACTTAAATAACAAAGAAATTAAAAAAAAAAAACAAACGAATTTATATAAAACAAATTAAAATAAAAAATAAAAATAAAAACATATAAATGCAAAAGAAATGAAATTGCCTACGGAATTAAAAGCTTGGAATCACATTTATTTTCTATTTGACCGCTAGACGGAGAACTACTGTAGTGCGTGTTGGAATGAAACAAATCCACGTTCCCGACTTCAACTTGGTTTAAGGTTTCTTATGTAGGTAGTTGTATATTATATATAAAAAAAAGTATTTTATGTAGGTATGTTTATGTATTTAGTTGCCTCTGATGACGTTCTTAGGATGAATTTGTTGTGATGAGTTGGAATTGGAATTCAGACCTGAAAGTAATCGTCTACGTCTCCATTCTCGCTTGGCGTAGCACTTTCGTTGGTACTTAAGAGCTTTGAGTCGGTATTGGAATGCTTGCCGTCCATGCTGGATGGTGTGCTCACTGGCATATCCGAGCTGACGGTGGTGGTAGCTGTATTGGTGGTCGATTCGGTTTGTAATCGCTCGTAGGCATTCTCCAGATCAAGATATCGTACGGACTCGTAATTGGGATCAGAATCACTGCCTGTCAACGACTCGTAATTGCTCGACGGTATGTGATGACTGCTGCTGCTGAGTGTCGTTGATGTATCACTGCTGTTGGTTTTGATGATGAGCACTTGATCGGCACTACTTTGGCTGGTTGACGGCGAGTTTGGTGGTCGATCGGATGCATTCGGCGGGGGAGGAGGTGGCTGGGAGATTTTCGAGTATAAATCCGAGTCTATCTCGTAGTTGTTATTGTTGAAACTTATAGTTATGCTCTCTTTGCACTTTTGTGCTTCAGCTATGCTTGCGTAGTCATGCAGTTTGACGTGATTTTCTGCAATCGGTTCGCCAATGCGACTGTATCCAGGAATATCCTCGTCAATGTTGTTCCTCTCCTTCACCTTGCTGTAGCCATCGATCGTGTCATCATAGTCAATGCGGGGTTTTTCGAGAACTTTTGCATACCCATCATCTGAGCCGGTTGTGCAGTACTTGGTAGGATGTAGTACTTCGTAGTTTGGATCATAGTCAGAAGTGGTTTTTCTTTGGGATTGATTTTCGCCGGTCTTTACGAGAGTTTCGTAGCCAGGATCGCTGTTGTTGGCTGATGATTGATCCGGTAAACTCTCGTAACCTGGTTCAATTGTTGATCTTAAGTCTGCATCAATGGGAGGAGGATTATTTATAAAGCTTTTTATATCAGCCACGGGCAAATGCGGCGGTGAAAGACCTGTAATTAGGGTTGGCGATTAGTATTTTTTTCTTTTTGTGGTTGTCGGGTGAATTATGGTTAAGGAGTGATCAACGGAAAAAAGTCAAACACAAGAATAAGCATAAAAACACAAATTGAAAGAAAATATACACACGTTATAAAAATAAGATTTTGTGGGCTTATAGAGGTTCGAATTCGAAACGTGGATGGGAACTACCCAAAGCCGAAGAAGCAATTATTCGTATTTACGATGAAACTTTATTTCCAACAGAACCCGGGCCACGATTACCGGTTCAGTTCATTCGGTCATTTACTTTGTTCTGCTTCAAAGTAGAACTATCTCTTCCATTGGTGCTTGGAACCAACAAATCACTTCGATATACTTAGGTTAGGTTAGGCTGTAGTGGCTGCACACTTAGACCATAAAGATCCATTATCACCACGTGGACTTGCCGACTAACCTATATTCGTTCGCCTAATTGAACCATTCAGAGCTGACTAGATATATCGCGTAGAAGGTTTCCGACATTAATATTAGCCAGCTCACCTAGATTTCCCAACATAAGCCTTTTATGCGCAAAATTTTCGATGGGGGAAAAAGTTGACGCTTAACGAGCTTCTATACGCTGCTTGGCAAAATGTCAACACCAAATACTCTGTTTCGACTTTGGAAGTGCTATCTCTGGGAACGGATCTAGGCTAAATGACTTCGCTGTGGCTAGCAACACATTATTGTTTCCCTTACTTCAGGACATGGCGGATTGTGGATTAACTAACCGTGATTCAAATTAACTAAATTGCCATCGACAAAAGATACGGATTTGGATTTTGACCGCCCGATTTGAACATTCAGAGCAGACAACATTGCAAGAAGGTACGTTCTGGTACGTTTTTGCAAGCAAGGTATGGAAATGAAGAAAGCAAAATCCAAGTTAAACAAAAGGGGCTTTGGGAAATGGCTGCACCAGCGTAAAGTGACATCATACATCTATTTGTTACTACAACCAAGAATAGTGTAATAAGAAAACGAGCTTAAACGGGGAATACTAAAATTTAAGCATTTTTTTATAATTTGCAAGGTGGGGCAGAAGATATTTCATTTAATCGAATCCAAAGAGATCGCTATTCCTATGGCTCCTAGAAGTTTTTTTTTCACACGTGTTTGAATCTAGGAGGTGCAATGTTATTTTTAATGCACCAGACCAGACGTGGGTGGTGAAATCACGCTTGGGGCGTATAAACGCTGGCCAGAACCAAAAGGGTTAAATATCTCTTATGTCGATTTGAATATGTGGTCGTTCCAACGTAACTAAGTTGGAACTTAAACTTAATGGTTTGTTGCCAAGCCCTGTAAAATGCTTTTGAAATATCAAGCGCAACAATATTGCATCCATTCGAAGTAATTTCCGAATCGAAGGTCAGCTATAATCGGTACTTAGTTTGCTTTCAAGGTCCCCGTTCGCGTTCGATGAATTCCGCAAAAATTCTTCGTCGGGAAACTTCGGAAGAAATTCAACGCGTAGCTGTCAAATATTGTTAACTTAACGCATTATGCCGCTGCGCTATCGTGTGCAGTAAATTCTTTCAGATGATGTGTTGGAACGGAAACCTCGGTAGGGAATTGTCCGCTTTCCAACAAATCGGATAACATTTTCTCCCGAAAGGATACCTCGATAAGCCTGTCCACTTTTCGGTGAGATATGTCATTGAATCACCAGTGGATAAGTCATTAATAAGTTTTCGTGTTTCGAGATATTTCACAAGTTGACGATTTATCAGCGTTTCCATGACCTTGGAAAAAAGGGAGAAGATTCGCTTTTTTTAGTAACCACTGAGCAAATGCAGTCCTGATAAGTACGATGGTTGGATGTTGCAGAACAAGGACAAATTTTGATTGGCATTAACTTGGAGATACCCATTCGTTGTAACTTTGACTACACATCAAATGCGCTTATATTACCTCGACGTGGTAACCATCAGAAACTGGTGTCATCCATCCGGACTTTACTTGATGAACTTATAATTGCGAGTGTTGATAACAAGACGAAGAACAGAAACACTATAAACAGCCTGGTCAGAATGAATGGCAAGGCCTGCTGTCTTCAGGTGAACACTAGCTCCTGGACAAATCTTATGAGCGAATACCAAATTGCAAAAACACGTCTGACAAAGGACCTAGGCTAATTGATTTCGCTGCGCAACGAAATGCCACTATAGCCAGCACACGGTTTCCTTGCCTCGATATCCATAAAGGGGCTTGGCAGTCTCCAGATCAACGAACGGTCAATCAAATTGTTCAAAATGCGTTACCCACCACCTATTCATCGATTTCAAAGCTGCATACAATAGCATTTATAAAGACGAGCTTTACAATTTTGGTACTCTGCCCAAACTCGAGTTCCCATCCTGCACAGGCTGACGTCCGTGCATTTGATAGATATGATTTTGAGGACGCTATTAACTATGACAACAATATTTCGTCAGAAATTAAACGAAGAATTACTATTGCCCGCTGTTTCTTCGGGCTAAGAAAGCCCTCATTTGAAAAAGGAAATCCTCCGCCCCTAATCATCCCAGTCGTGCTCTAAGGCGCTGAAGCATGGACCCTATGAAAAGTGGATGAAGAAATCATTGGTCGTTTTAAGAGAAAAATTCGTTGGTCCCCTTTTGGGAATGGCTATGGAGACTAAGATTAAAGCACGAGCTGTACAGCAACATACTGTTACAGATTTCTAGATGTAGAGCAAATGAACACCAATACTCCGGTTTGTAGAGTCTTCGGTTTCCACTCAGACGTCGGACGCAGGAAGAGGAAGACCTCGCTTTAAGTGGCGCGTAAAAGTAGAAACCCTGTTGAAGTGCGCAATTGGGGGCAGTTATCTAAGGAACGGGCTAATTGGAGAGGCATGTTGGTTGAGGCCCGGGTTCACTTCGAGGAACTGCAGCGTCACTTAAGTAACTTAGTATGTAAGAAGATGGAACTTTCGTGAAAGTGCAGTGGTCTTGTGACTCGTGCATTGGACTGATATGCGCGGGTACCTTGTTCGAATTCCGAAAGTGACAATACCTATGTTTTTTCACTGCTCTGCCTGTTGCGAAAGTCTGACAAACGTCCTATCTTCCCTCTTCTCTATGGCAACAATTAATTACTTCACACACCCACAGATAAAGGAAGACGCTAGGCTCGGTTTAGGCCCTGTAATGCTTGATGGTGATCAAGTAGAGATACTTTTTTCAATAGCCTTTTTTGACAGATCACGTGTGAGTCGTGTCATGCTGTCATGTTATTTTTGTTTAGTATTGTTTGGCATTTCATAATGGAAAGACTTACGCGTGAACAACGTTTAGAAATTGTTCAACTTTATTATGAAAAATCATTAAGAAGAGCGGCCGTAGCTGAGAGTGTACACGAAAAGACCGTAGAGAGTCGATTCGGCGCCGTTCGCAGCAACTCGGACTGACGTATGGAACGACTTGGCGCATTTTACGTCAAGATCTTAAATTGAAAGCGTACAAAATACAGCTTGTGCAACAACTGAAGCCGCTCGACCTTCCCAAGCGACATCGCTTCGCTTTATGGGCTTTTGAAAAGTTCCAAGAAGATCCGACGTTTTCGAGGCAAATTTTGTTTAGCGATGAGGCCCATTTCTGGCTCAATGGGTATGTAAACAAACAAAATTGTCGCATTTGGGACGAAGAGCAACCTGAAGAGATTGAAGAACTGCCACTTCATCCAGAAAAAACAACGGTTTGGTGTGGTTTGTGGGTCGGTGGAATCATCGGTCCATATTTCTTTAAAAATTATGCCGGTGCGAACGTAACCGTCAATGGCGACCGTTATCGTGCCATGACAACCGACTATTTGATTCCTGAAATTGAAGCTCGTGATCTCGGCGACATTTGGTTTCAGCAAGACGGCGCCACTTCCCACACATCGCATCAATCAATGGACTTATTGAGAGAACATTTCGGTGAGCACATAATTTCACGTTTTGGGCCGGTCGATTGGCCACCAAGATCGTGTGATATCACACCGTTAGACTTTTTCTTTTGTAAAGTCAAAAGCTTATGCCGACAAACCCGCTTCGATTCAGGCCTTGGAGGAAAACATCACGCGTGTCATTCGCCAGTTACCAGTCAAAATGCTCGAACGAGTGATCGAAAATTGGACTCAAGGGATGGACCATCTGCTACGTAGCAACGGCCAACAATTGATAGACATAATCTTCAAAAAATAAATGCCAAAGAATGTTCTTTCAAATGATAATAAACATTCTCCATTAAATTTGAATTTTCTGTGTTGTTTTCTTTAAAAAAGTAGGGAACCTCGAAATGGATCACCCTTTATTATTATTACTGGGGAAAAGGCGAGGAACACGGAGTATGGAAGGTCACACATTCATGAAGTATAATCAGACTGTACATGAAGGATAATTAAAGACCAGAAGGTAACCAGTGAATCAATGTTAGTTTAACCTTTGTCTGAGAGTTCATGTCGCGCTGGGCGAATCACAGCAAAATAATCGAGCTTCAGAAATGATAATAAATAAAATCAGAGATTATTAAAAAAACGTATATATTCAACGTTGTCTCTGTCAGAGAGACTAATCGGTTATAAAGAGAGTGCCGAGAAGCTCAAAGAGTACGAGAAGCGTCGTGCTACTTTCTTGAGTTTACTAATATCATCACTCAGACATTAGTTACTATGGATCTTTCTAAACACATGCTTGACTAGCTTTTCAATTTAACAGAGTCTTGTCTAACAGCAATACAACAGACACATAAAATATGATTACCTCTATATATTGTTAGTCACACTCAATAATCCTTACATCATACTAACTTTTTGTAAGCATACATTTATATTTCATAGCTGAACTCCGTAGTGCGTCGTGTATATGGTCATTCTGCGGCGACCTGTATATGCTTTAAAAGATAAATAAATAAAAGCCATGTTAATTGTTCATTTTCGTATTCTATTACAAACATAACGCGATGGCACAATGGAGTTATTCTAATGAAATATTTGAGAATGTGTTTAGTTACTCAAGAGTATGAATCGATATTAAAGAATCGAGAGAGTATGCTTAAAGAAATGAGGTCGCGGGGAATATGAATCAACTAATTGCTGAAATGTTTTGTCAAACCTCTGTTAGGCAAATTACCAATTTCGTTTAAAGTCTTTATGAAAGGTGTAGCCAACATACCATGAGCATTAATATCTGTGGAGAGCATAACAAATGGAGGAAGGGGAAGTGTGTAGGATTAATGAATGTCCTTAGGGTAAAGCCCTTTTGTATTTATAAACTTTGACGAAAGATTGAAAGGAAAAATTATATCGGGTAAGTTAAAATAAATGATGGCGGCGAAAAAGTTTTAAATTTCTGTAAACTGTAATCTGTTGGATCTGACGTATGCACGAAATAAAATTTGAAATTTTTATATGACGTCAAATATATCAATTTTATCATATCACTGAACCGCCACCAACCAATATGGCATAAGCAGACAAATTCCATCATTAAAATTTGAATCAAAAAAGGGCAAAAATTACATCTAGCGAATTATCTCATATGTGTGTATGCAGTTTTAAGATAATTACCCCTATCGAGGTATCCGTTCTTAGCAATATCCGAAACTAAAGTCAGTTACAATCGGAACTCAATTTGCTTTCCAAGTATCTGTCGCGGAACAAAATAAAATAAGCATACAATCGCGTTCGTTCGATTCCGCAGCAATTCTTCGTCTTAACTTAACGCATACCGCCGATATGCGATCACGTGCGTTATATTTCGTCGGAGTATATTGCCGAAATGCTAATCGGAATGGATACCTCGGTAGAAAATTTTCCGATTTCAAAAATTTGGAGTAAAATTTCTTCCGAACGGCGAACAGATACATCGATAGGGGTGAATAACAAGATTTAACTTGGAACCTTTACTCTTTTATCCTGTCAACCTTCCATACCACTCTCAAACACAGACCCACAGAACATTGAAGCAACTTCAGTTGATGATAAATATGGATATTTAGCCCTAGCGAGGTCTCCGTCGGAGCGAAAAATTTCCGATTTTGTACTATTTTGAGGATTTTAGCCTCGAAGTGTTCTTCTGGAAAGCTATTCGGAATATTTCTCCGACATTTTGTAAAGCACCCCGCGAATTGCGTTGAAGTTCGTTCATGTGAATTTTCGTGCAATTATTGACATCTAAGTGCAATACTTCTTCCGATTTCCTCCAGCACAAATTCTTCGCGCAATCTATTTACGAATGTTAGTTAAGTGATTTTTGTTCCGATGACACATGCTTCGAATGGAATTTTAACCTCCGACGAAGTATGCGTTGTCCGAAAAATTGTCCGCTCCGACGGATACCTCGCTAGGGCAGATTGTTAGGGAGATATAACAATAAAGTTGGCTACCTCTAGTCAACAAAGGGATAAACCTCACTTCCAGTATAGAAGAAGTCAGTGCAGCTATCAAAAAACCTGTAGAACAGGAAGGAGAGCCAGTTCTGACGAATAATTAATTAATAATTGGAAACTGGTCTCATCCAACCGGGTCTGATTGATCATATCAACACGAAAAACTGCAACACTGTAAGAAGCCTGACTAAATTGACTAGCAGGAATATCCAGCCTGCTGTCATCAGGTGGGTCCTACAGGTAGAGGTTATGCTTTGGGCTTACTACACATTCAGCCTCGGGGAGGAATGATTTTATTGTTGACGACCATGCTAAAAGAAAAAAACGACAACGACGTTTCTGTCTAACCCTGGAATGTATGAACATTAAATAGAATAGGTGCAGCCGTAAAACTAGCGAGAGCCCTAAGCTGCTACAGAGCAGACATTACCGCCATCCAGGAAATATGACTATGGATCTTGTTATAGTGAGCAGAATCAGCGACTATGCGGAAGTGGATTTGTTTTAAGACTTAGAAGACATTATTGAATTATTGAATTGTAACAATCCAAACAATGGCGAAATTCGCCAACATTAGCCATTTATGCGCTCACGCTATGACACACAAAAAAATTGACAACACGAAAGACTGCTTCCATGAGTTCCTTGAAAAAACGTATCACCGATTATCGAAGTACGATGTTAAAATCGTGATTGGCGATTGTAACGCAATGGTCGGAAGAGGGGACATATTCAGCAGTATTGTCGGAAAACACAGCCTACCCAAGAACACGTCTGGCAAAGGACAAAGCCATCACACGGTTTCCTTTCCTCGATATTCATCAGTGGGATGAAGGTCAACAGATCTTTAAATGGTCAATAAAATTAATAACATTGCGATCGACATGAAGCACGCTTTAGTATTTTGGAAGATAGAAGAAGAAGGCTAAGCTGCAGGTGAAGACGAGAGCTGCCATTGCTGTGAAGAACAAAATCCTCTCATGAATCAAATTTAAGACAACGCATCGCCCTTTTTTGGTATCGAATGTGGCAGTAAGGTCGCTTCCGACGGAGCAGCGAGAATTCTCCATCGTCATCCTACACAATCGGACGAGTTTGGGCGGTATACCTAAACTAGACATGGCTCGTCATGTAATTCGTCTCTACAAATGCTGTCGATGAATAGGTGGTGGGTTTCGATTTGGATTTCTGCTTGGAAAAAAAATTCAAATTTTTGGCGAAACAGGCTCGTTAGTACCCAGGGCTTAGCTTTCTCACAACCATTCATGTGTACGTGTGTACTTCCTTCTGGGACCTCCTGTTTTATGCCAACTTCGAACAGCTGAGTTGAGATAAGCTATTCTTGACAATTGACTACACGAATGATTTATCAGATCATCACGAGAGGGAAAGTGAAAAATCATTAAATTATTGCCACGGCAGGTAATCAAACCCAGATATTCTGCGCGGCAGTTCATCGCACTAACAAGCGATTGAAGACATAGAAAGGTGCCACATAGAAATATCTATACTTAAACTTAAAAAGACAGCGGGAAATGAGGGACTCCCTGCCGAGATTTATTAAGGCGGTGGAGATGATTTGTTAAATAGCATTCACCAACTCATTAGCAAAATTCGGTTGCATGAAAGAATACCGAAGAATGGAACATCAGCATCATTTACCCGATCCACAGAAAAAGAAGATCCTCTGAACTGCGCCAGCTACACAGACAAAAGTCTCCCCAACATTGCCTACAAGATCATACCTGCCGTAATATGTGAACGCCTGAAACCGTTTACCAACAACCTGATCGGCCCTTATCAGTGCAGTTTTAGGACAGGAAAGTCCACAACTGATCAAATTTTCAATCTTCAGAAGATCCTGGAAAAAGTTCAAATCAAAACCGATACCCAAAATTTATCCATCGGTTTTTAAGACTAACTATACAGAGCCATGACTAGTTTTGGGCCAAACTTGTCCGTCTGTGCAGGAGTATTCTCGCAAGGCCTGCAACGACTCACATTCCGTAACAAAAAAAAGGATTTAGGCAAGGCGACGCATTGAAGTGCGACTTCTTTAATCTCATTTTTGAGATAGTTGTGCAAAACTCCCGAGCCAACTCTAGAGGCACAATCTTCCATAAATCGCTGCAATTACTATCGTACGCCGATGATATTGACATCATTGGTAGGACTAAACGTCAACACGAAAGGACACACAACATGGACGATTGGACAGAACGTCACCTTTGACAGATATAACTTTGAGGTAGTACGGGACTTTGTCTATCTCAGCTCACCTATTAGCTCTGACAACAACATCTCGTCAGAAATTAAACGAAGAATTACTCTTGCCAACTGCTGTTTCTTGAGGTTAAGAAGCGATTTTGTAGTAAAGCCCTCATTCGAACTACTAAGGAGATCTGATATAAGACCCTGGTCATCTCAGTCCTGCTCTACGGCGCTGAAGTATGCACCGTCTCAAAAGAGGATGAAGAAATCCTAGGTCGTTTCGAGAGGGAAATTCTTCCAAAAAACTTCGTTCCCGTTTGCGTTGACGGGCTATGGAGACGAAGATTCCGCCAAGAACTAAAAGAGCTGTACAGCGACATACCCCTGGTAAAAAAAACTCCCTATTGGACGTTTAGGGTGGCAAGGATATGTAGAACGAATGGTCACCAACACTCCGGCTCGCAGAGTCTTCGATTTCCAGTCAGACGTCGGACGCAGTAGCCGAAGACCTCGCCTTTAGTGGTGCGCACAAGTAGAAACCGACCTCAACCCACTTGAAGTGCGCAAATGGAGGCAGTTAAGTAAGGACCGGGCAAATAAAGGCATGTTGGTTGAGGCCCAGGTTTATTCCGGACTGTAGCGCTACTTAAGTATGTAAGAAGAACTGGATTCAGGAAGGTAGTGGAGAAAAACTATCTGACAAAATGCGATTAGCTGAGGTGAGGGATCTAAATGATAAGCCTTTTCTCGGAAGACAGTGATGAGCCACAACTTTTTATTTGTTTGAGAAGAGACCAATGAGTCTTGTTTCCAGGGAGGAGTACGTTGCAATTCTTTTTGCCTCACTTGTTGGTTACGCAAATAAATTATTCCGAGACTATTCTGTGACGTCTTAATATAATCGTGCTGGTCTAAACTATACCAATCCGTTTCTAGACAAAGCTAAAATAAATAATGATGATGATACAAGTTGACTATAAATGCCGTAACACACTTAACTCTAATGGCAAAACATATTGTTAGCTATTGTGCGTCTATTTCAAATTCCACATCAACTTTCTAAGTTTCTACTCAAACAAAACGAAAACTCACAATTCAAACGATAAACGTTAAGCAACTGAAAATTAAAACATGGTACGTGAATAGTCATCTATTTAACACAAACAAAGAAAACAAGAACGGATCAAAAAGAGTTGGCTTACTTGGCGAGAAATCATTCTTTTTTTTTTTTGGAATTAGGTATGGGCTAGCATTCAGAATCACAATTACAAATTCGCATATGCTGTCAGTTTGCAGTTGCATGTGCTGGGAGATTTAATTTTATTTGCTAATAGTTACCCCGTTCGACGAGACGCTCACTCTGCAACATCTGGGCATAGCAGTCCGACTTGCGATTCTCAATTGTACTTGATTTCTCTTTCATTTTATCAGCTGGAATGGTTTCGTAGCCATCGTCTTTTGTTGAATAGCTGTTGCTTCGTTGTCGTCTAATATCTGAGAGATTATATGGGAAGCATATCGAAATGGAATACCAGTGTTGTTAGAATACTCACTTGAGGATGGCGCATCGTGCATTATATTTATCACATAATCCTTAATATTTACATTTTCGTTAGTAATCTTACTCATCTCTAGAGTGGAAGCGTTGTTCTCCATGAGTCTGCGTCCGAGCACAGGCGAATTGTTCTGCGAGGATGAGGTGGTCGAGAATTTGTTTTTCTTCATTACCTGGAAAGGATGTGTCAATGGTGTTCTCTCAGGCTGGTAATGGTGGAACCTACCTTTGCGTACATTCCTTCAATGTCTTTGGACGGGCTTAGATTCTTCTTTTTGGAGGGGGAATCTTCATTACTGCTTCCATCCTGCGGAAGTGTGCATTCGATCACAGATGCGACAGAGTTCCGGCCCGAGGCTATAGAGCACGTTGATGTGAGATTAGAGTTGCTACTTAAGAATTGCTGATTCTTGGGCGTTGGTGGGAGTGGAGAATTCGCTTGGCGTTTCTCTGGTTTCGGCGATCCTAGATTTCCCATTGAACTGTTGTTAGACGATGAGGATGCCTGCCTCGAGTGCATTTGGGCGCGTAAGCTATCAACCGGTGGAGGAATTGGCGTACAATCAGATTTACTGCTGGTGCCTGTGGTTCTGACACTGCTACTGGCACTCTCGGCACTGTCTTGCATTCGAAGGGTGGACGAGGTGCTGGTATTTATTTCAACGGCCACCACAATTGGATTTGAGGGCTGAATTTGGGCGTACGTTTCTGAGCCACTTGTATAGATTTCAGCTGCTACAGCGCGATTGTTTGGATCCTCAATAGCTGCATAGGTTTCATCTGTAAACGGGATTATTTATTCAATAGTGATACTTATGGTAGAGCAACTATCAAACCTGAATCGTCAGATACGGTGGCGTAGTGGGAGTCATTGCCCTCCTTAATCAAACGATTGTGTCGAGCCTTGGACTGGGCCAAGATGTTAGCCAAAGGCTCCCGTACACTTATGCTAGTGTAGCCTTCTGCAAAAGAAAGTCAGTCATCAATGAATAAAAACAGCTTCTGCCACTTACTTGAGGAATCCTGAGAATCTCCACTAAAGTATGGTTGCTGGACAATGGGGGGTGTCATGTACGGCAGATCTTGACTTGCAGATACCATACCTGCTATTGCCGATGCTGCCGGAATCATCTCTTGTTGTACATCTGATGTACTGCCCAAAAGACTTTGATTTGATCCGCGGTGAGATTCCGTATGATCGTTGGAAAGAACTCCAGTTGCTTCGAATGTTAATTGACTGCTGCTACCAGCTACCGCGGAGCTTGTGCTGGGTGCATTCAGCTGGGCATAGGGATGTTCCATGGTGCGTACCTTTTGCGAAATAGAAAATATTTATCGGAATGTCAGAAGATTGTGCTAAAGTGATGAATTTGTCGACATACAGACTTAGCCGATACAATCTTTATGTACAGGAAGAAAGATTCTAAAATGTAACCGCTTTTGGGGGACCATAAGCAAGGCCAAACAGATTTGAAAGAATAATTTCAGAAGCATTAAAATTGCATCCGGGAGACATTTAGATTAAAAACAGGTCGATTCGGACTCGAGTGATGAAGATAGAGAATGCTACTGTTTCATCAAGACCGGGATCACATTTGCCAATAGAATCAGGCGACATGTCCACCGCCCTGATTAATAATAATCTGAATAATCCACATTATCCGGAGCTTTGGAAAATAGTGGTAGTGCTTCCTATAATGTACAAGGAGGAGAATGGAACAAACGCAGTTTATGAGCCCTACCGAATGCTAGCAAAGTATTCCATAAAGAGCTCTGTTATGTAGAAAATCAATCAGTTTGGTTTTCGAGCGAAACATGGCACTATTTAAGCCGCGTTCAAAATGATGTCCGATATACAACGGAACGGCTTCTGACTGTTAAAAAGACTATGGTCTTCGGACTCTGACTGTTAGAGGAAATGGTTTTCATGCCGTATGACTTTATAATTTTTGCCCAAAGGTAGTAAAAACTTTTGGTCGTTTGTAAAAAGCATTAATAATTCGACCTCATCTTTCATCCTAACGCTCATTTACAATGAGGTTCCAGCTGTCACATCTCTATAAAAAGTAAATCTTCTCGCTGCTCATTTTGCAGCCAATCCCACGCTGCCGGATTGCGCCCTATACTAGAGAACATAGAACTATCTATGGGACCAATCCACTTCCGTACTCTTACAGTCGCAAGAGTGTTGATCGATCTTGACATACATAAATCGGTTAGTCCAGATGGCATCTCCCCCATAATTCTGAAGAGGTGTTCTTTGACGCTGGCGAAAACAGTGCGTAAGCTTTTCCATCTGTCCTATTCACCAGGACTCTTTCCGAGTCAATGGAAAACCGGACAACTGGACTGGACAAATGCAGCCATTCCTTAAAAAAAAACAAATCTTCTTCTCCTTACAACTACCGACCAATTTCACTTACCTCCCTTCTTTCTAAGGTCATGGGAACGCTGATAAGCCGTCAGTTTATGAAATAACTTGAATCACGAGAACCCCTCAATGACCGTCAATACGGCTTTCGTAGAAAGAGGTCCACTGATGATTTGATGTCATAACTCACCGAAAAGTGGAACCAATAAATCCACCTTGGTGGCGAAAAAACGATCGTTGCAATTGATATTTCAAAGACATTTGACAGGGTTTGCATCAAGCCCTTTTGACAAAAATGCGTGCTTTTGGTAGATATCCACGATACTCTTCTTCAATTAGAATCGACCTCTTGAAACGCTCAATTCAAGAAGTTTTGGTCTGTGTTCCCCAAGGCTCCGTTTGTCTCCGACACTATTTCTCATTTTTACTAATTTACTCTTGTCTGCAACCTCTAATCCAACCCATTACTTCGCTTATGACAGTACCCTAAGGCTGCGCGTACAGTAGTGCGAGAAAGCGATGCGATGCAAGATGCGATTATTAAAAAATTGTACCACACAACACAAGCACTGAAATTACCTCTGGGATTTTTCTTTAAACGTGAAAAAGACATCAGAGGAGTTTGTGTGCCAGAAGCATGCGAGAAGCTTGATTTTGTCGCATAAAAAATCGCTACACTGTGCGCGCGTGCATAAGAATATATGCGAACAGTTTTCACATCGCCTCGTTTTCTCGCACTACTGTACGCGCAGCCTAAGCTTTTCATATTCGTTCTCGAATTCACGCCCTTTACCTTTGGACGTGTAACAAAAACGACAAAACATGTTCATTAAATTCCGACCTTGACAGCATAATTAATGGGGTAAATCTAACAGAGTGGAATTAAATGCTTCCAAAACGGAATGGTGTCTTCTGTCTGCCAAGCGAAACCAAATTTTACAGCCATTATCCATGAATGGCACTTGCATCGTCGAAACCGAAATGTTTTCCATGCTCGGTATGTGTGTTAGTAACGACCACATATTTGAAATCGCTAAAAATGCAGCGAAATGTCTAGTTTCCCTTAACCGATGCATGAAATATTTCACCCCTTTCAGGTGCAGCAAAACATCTTTCCACCTTCTAGATATGATACAAAAGTGTGCGATCAAGTTGATAGGAGGTCCAACCATAGCGAACCACAAAGTCTCGCTCGCTGCCCTACACTCTTTTACCGCTACTACAAGAACAGATTGCTCTATTGAAATAGCCAGATGCATTCCACCCCTTCAATAATTCAACCGTAATACTCGCCGTGTCATAAATGCTTATCAGTTCACCTCAGTTCACCCTCAAGCCTATCTTCGGGTGTACTATGAAATATAGAAATTCATTCCTAAATCGAACAACACGAATTTGGAATGCATTAACAAACTCAGTATTTCCTCTCCATTAGAATCTATAGAAATTCAAAACCAACGCACATCGGCATCTCCTGTTTTCTACTCTCTATGTCCTTATTGTTTTTTATTGTTCTACAAGTCTTTTCTGAAACAAAACATATATATCATGACAAACATACTCAGATCTACCGATTTATTTTTACACAAATCGATAACTGGAAGCTGAGGCAAAGTCACACTGGTTCTGCTTGTTTCGTGCCATCTTGATGAGACCCTTACCGCCCCAGGTAGTACCCCATGAGTTCTTCGCCAACCAGTATTCGGATCCATCTTCTTCGGTGGCATAGCCAACAACAAGGACACCATGATCAAGTTGTTCGGAGTCGCAGTTGGGCTCTTCATAGACAATCTATTTGTAGAATTGGAATGATTCGTGAGAGGCATCACTTGCAACAGACACTGGGCAAATGGTGGCGACAGCCTCCATCCAATAAAATCGAATAAAAATCCACGAATCCCTTATTTGTGGCTCCAATCTTGGTTTTATCAAAGCGGCAGGAACTATCAATAGCTTCGTAGGGATAGGCTTTTTTGGTATCAAGGCCACCATTGTCTTTGATGTTACTGAATGCTTGATCCATGAGACCACCATTGCAACCGTTGTTGCCATAGGTAGTTGAGCAAGTTGGGACCAGATTTTGTTCGGAAAGCGATAACAAAATTCCGGTCTGACGCAAGTGTTGACCTTCTAAGGCACCTGTAGTGGAAAATGCCCAGCATGAACCACAATGACCTCGATCCTTAACTGGGGTAACTGTTCCCTTGTTTCTCTCTCTAATATACCATTTTTGATAGTTTTACATTAGCTGGACTAATGAAACTTACACCTGTTCTACTGGCGTACAGATCAGGTTGGACAGTCGAGGTCATCTACATTACAGCGTGACTTTTAATGCCAGATATCGTTTTCAACTTGACCTCTAGAATTAATTCCTTATGTAACATGTCCCCAATCATCAGGCTAATCATTGCTGCACCGTGCGATTTAACGAAGAACTATCCTACATTGAAAAATACTTTTGATCCTTTGAAGGATTAAGTCTTATAAGATGGGCCTTAGTAGAATAAAGTGGAAAATTTCCTGGCTGCAAGAGCTATCGACAGCAGACTGATCGTCGGGCTTAAGTTTGAACGGTTGTTGATGTTTGGAGGAAAGGCAAATGTTGCTACTCTAACAATATATATCAGAAAAAAACGCTTTTGTCAGGCTTTCCATGGCATTAATTCACATCGACTCTATAATGTTACTGCAGATATGAAGGGAATAACACCGGCTTTTCAGAAAGAAGAAAAAAGAGCAAGAAAAGCGTGCGATCAAGGATATAGAGAGATGCCAGTCCAGGAACGATGTACGCAAGTCTTCATAGCCAAAGACACAAGGCTCGAACAGAATCCTGTGGAGATGAACAAGGAAATATCGTAGTTGAGACACAGTCGATGCTGAGGATATGGAAGAACCACATCTGCAGAATGACGAACAACATTCCGCTGTGATGCAGAACGAACCATTCAAAAATGACAACGACAACGAAAACTGCCAACCACCTGGCCTGAGTGAAGTGAGGATAGCAATATCTAAACTTAAGCTTAATAAGGCTGCCGGAAATGACGGTATTCTAGCTGAGCTTTATAAAGCCGGCGGAGATAACTTGGTTAATAACATACACCAACTCATAAGCCAAATCTGGTCGGAAGAAAGTATGCCTGAAGAGTGGAACCTCAGCATCGTTTGCCCGATCCACAAAAAAGGAGACCCTCTAAACTGCGCCAACTACAGGGGCAAAGTCTATTCAACATCGCCTACAATATCCTATCTGCCGTAATATGTGAACGTCTGAAACCGTTTACCAACAACCTGGTCGATCAAATTTTCACACTTCGGCAGATCCTGGAAAAAAAACCCAAGAAGTCCAAATCGATACCCACCACCTATTCATCAATTTTAAAGCCGCATACGACAGTATTTACAGAGAGGAACTATACAATCGCTGGCATGTAATTTCTTCAATTTGATTCTTGAGAGGATTGTGCAAAACTCCCGGACCAACACCAGAGGTACAATTGTTTAAAAATCGGTGCAACTACTAGCATACGGCAATTATATTGACATCATTGGTAGGACCCAACGTGATGTCATAGCCACGTTTGCTAGTATAGAGAAGGAAGCGGTAAAAATGGGTTTAGCAGTGAATGAGTTTAAGACTAAGTATATGCTGTCAACACGAAAGGACACACAACATCGACGAATTGGACAGAACGTCACCATTGACAGATATAACTTTGAGGTAGCTCGGAACATTGTCGATCTCGCCTCCGCTATTAACTCTGACAACAAGAAATTAACGAAGAATTACTCTTGCCAACCGATGTTTCTTCGGGCTAAGAAGGCAATTCATTAGTAAAGCCTTCACTCGAACTACTAAGGAGATCATATATAAGACCCTGATTACCCCAGCCCTGCTCTACAGCGCTGAAGCATGGACCGTCTCAAAAGCGGATGAAGAAATCGTTGGTCGATTTGTGAGGAAAATTCTTCGAAAAATCTTCGGTTCCGTTTGCGTTGACGGGCTATGGAGACGAAGATTCAACCAAGAACTATACGAGCTGTACAGCGACATACCCCTGGTCAACGCATTGGTTTAAAATGGCTAGAACGCAGAGCCCAGCCAGACTTTGGACGCAGTAGAGGAAGACCTTGCCTTAAGTGGCGCGCACAAGTAGAAACCGACCTCCATCAACTTGGAGTGCGCAACTGGAGGCAGTTAGCTAAGGACCGGGCTAATTGGAGAGGCCCAGGTTCATCCGGACTATAGCGCCACTTAATTAAGTTAGTGTAGGGTTACTGAAAGAAAGGAATGGTATCCAAGTATTCTGTCATTGCTTCCGTTGCAAAAGCTGCACCGCTTTAGCTAGGCTGCATTTAATCAAAATAAAATTGACACTAAAAAGCCATACACAGAAGTTCCCAGAGTCTAAAGTTGTTGATTGAACAAAAATCTTGCCAAGGCAATAGGTAATTGGTAACACCCAAAAGGTTAATCCAATAAGAAACAATAATATAGCTAGGATTTGAAGTGTCTTTTGTACAAAACACAACTAGTGATACGTGTTCGTGGGGAATTTTCGGGTTCTGGATGTGATCACCCTTTTCTATTCAAGATCATCCTTTTTTTACAAAAATTTTCAAACAGTAGCGCAAGGACTGTCAGTTTTAATTTTCCGGGTTTATTTTGTGATCGATATTATTATTTTTTTTTTTCAATTTACGTTTTGGATCACACTAGAAGAATATTCAACAGTTTACCTACCTTAGCATAATCGTGTGGAGAGTTTTTCACCCTGGAATATGGTGAACTAACATCATCTGCCTGACTGATAGAGCTATGCTGAGACACACTCGTCTGCTTCTTCAAACTAGGATTCGCTGTAAAATCAAATACTTACGTTAATTACTTCCTCTTAAATAAAAAAAAAAGCATACACTTACGACTTTTGTCCTGATTTTTGCCCGCTAATTTATCAGCAACAGTTTCGTACAACTCTGATCCATTGTCGACAGTGTAGTTAACTGGGATATCCGGCAAACTTCTATGCGGAGCACTACTAGCTCTAAAAAAAAAAAACACACACACAAACAAACAATTTATAGAAAACACACTCCAATATTTTTTTCCAATTACATACCTCTTCTCGGAATCTCCATTCGATATTGTTGAGAGATTCAAGTCATTTTGAGACGTTGTATGATCGGCATTGTTTGTAATTATTTGATCATCGGGATTCTTTAACGTAACCGATCCTTCCATGCCCATGAACTCATTTCTTTGAAAAAAAAAACAAAAACAAAACATCCGAACATATTAGGAAATGTTTACAATTATATTTTGAAGAAGAACGAGAAAACAAAACGAACAGACAACACAGACTACAAATTTTACACACGATGCACTTCACGAATTGTGGGTCATCGACGTTAGAATGTGTATAATACGAGACTATGGTACTTTCTCCGCACCGTTCAAGGGGATAGTTAGAAAGGGTTTCGTAATTGTTTCCAAACCACAATCGCACTGGCAAAATAACAAGAAAAAAACACACTTACTTGGGGACTCTTTTTTTGCAACAGAGACAAGCTGCCAACATCATTATAAGTGTTAATGTTACATTTATTGTCATAAACGCAATGTAAAACGATGAGTATTCCATTGCCGTATAATTAGTTGCTAATTAAATTGTCTGCCATTTCACGTCGTTTTTTTCACTATTTTTTCTCGCAATTTTTACGTGATGTACGCGATGCAAACATGTTTATCCTTTTATTTTATTCACTTATGAGATTTAATAGTATTTAGCCGATGGTTGTTCGAGAGTAATGTGTATCGAGAAGTTCTTTTTTAAAATATAAATATTACTTGGCAAACGAATTTGTAATTCTTGGCACACCTTCCACACGAATTTTGACATGGCATCAATGGGATGTCATAACGAAATGTCTCGTAGCTACAACTACAATGTATGCGGTGTTGATTGGGAGTGTTCAAAAGGTGGTACGATTTTATTGTTTACGATATTGGCTAAAGAATTGAACAGAATTGAAACTGTACTTGTATTTTGTATCGGTTTCAAAAAAAACAGAAAAATGACTTGCTGATGTATCGAATGTTTGTCAATAACTGATTCCGTCAGCCATGGTATGTATGTATGTCGATTTTATTTAGTAAAAATAACTATTACACATCATATAAAAATGTATAAATAAATAATTAAAAAAAGCTTCTTTACATAATATATACAATGCAAATTAAATATTTAAAAAACTGTATTTCTAACATGGGATATGAAAAGTTTTTGAAATCTTCTTAAGATCGTTTCATTTTTTTCAGGAGGCAATTCATTAAACAATTTGAGACCACGATAATTGAGCATATTTTGGGTTCTAGAGTCTCTATACAATTGAAGCTTAAAATCACAGTTCTTAAATTATACGGTTGATTGTCACCTATGCGAGTTAAATTCGACGTTAAGCATTTAGGCACCATGTTGTGTTTCATTTTAAACACAAACAATAGTGTAGAATAGAATAGTGTTAAATAGAATCCGCTAGCATCCACGTTATTGCCTAAAAATAAAATCGTGGAAATGAATTTAAAATCTGCTTTGATAATCGTATTGTAAATATTAATAGCACATATTGTAGTTATATTTTTGCGTATCCTTTTCAGGAACCCAATATTCTTCGACACATTTTTGTTACATAAGTCTTTAAGGGCTTTAAAAAATTAGTTTAATTAATTAATAAATTAAATTAATTAGTTCATCTTATTTGATTGTCATAAAATACATTTCAAAAGAGAAAACATTCCCCCTGAGAATTTGCTAAGCAGTGCATACTAACTTATGCAGCACTTATTAAGCATCCCACATATTATTATTCATAAGATATTTCCCCACCGATAATAGCTATAGGAAAAATAGGAAAATATATCAGAATTATCCGCTGTACAGTTACTAATGATTAATGTTAAGATCACAAAAATTACTATAACTTTGTTTAAAAATGAATCAGTGGTAGCCCTGATGTTTAGCCTTCTGTGATAAACTTACACAAACAAATTAAAGTACGCTAATGCACTATTCAACTAGCAGACACGTTTAGAGAAATATGCAGCCTCTGTTCAACCTTGCATACGTTTTATGAATAAGTTTATAACATTTAGAGCCATTATAAGGGCTGCATATAACCAAATTAAGTTCCCAATACTCAGTTTTCTTTTAAAAACTGCTTTTTCCTAAGAAATTTAGTCCAAAAATCATATATCAAACAGAACTTTCTTATTTATACGAGGTATGGACAAAGAAAACAACCTATTTGAGCTGCCCCAACGTAACTTTCAAAATAATTATTTTTATTTTGAAAATAAAAGCGTGATTATCTTTGACGATTATCTAAGACACTCCTTCACTATGGTCAACGATTATCGTTTTGAAAGTTACGAAATGAGTACACAGGTCATTATTGTTGATGACCATTCTAAAGGAAACGAAAACATTTTATGTCGAAAGACTGCAATCACATTTTTCAGGATCTTTTAACCTAAGCTTTTTTAAGCCTTCATTCGTAAGCTCTATACGTGCTTTGCTTCAGAATAACTTCTTGCAATGTTCTACCGAAACATCTTAACTTATGTTACGTGTACTTATATCTCCTGAAGCTTAAAAACAACCTTACCGAGGTTCATAACTTTGGTTATGCCTGCGGAAATTTTAAACAGGCTTCTACCCAAGAAATCGACTGCAAAAATGCTCAGCCTCCGCGCACAAGTTCTATAAAGGGCCTACAGAAATAATTGCTTGTGGAAATTAAATTTTATTGCCTTATATTGGAATAATTGTTAGTTGGTTAGTTTCAGCAATGTTTTACGAAAGTGTAAAACGTCAAATCCAGGTGTGCAATGCTGGAACAGAATTATATCAAGATGAATAAGAAAATATTGTAGTTGGACACAGTCGATGCTGAGGATATGGAAGAACCACTTCTGCAGAGTGCAGACTGTTTAACGGTGGTGATGAATTTCATTCCGCTGAATTTCATATTCGCGGCGATAGCGAAAACTACCAACCACCTGACCTAAGTGTAGTAAGGAAAACAATTTATAGAGACTAACTATACAGAGCCGTGTCAAGTTTTTGGTTATCCAGTCAAACTCGTCCGTTTGTACAGGATGACGATAAAGAATTTTCGCTGCTGCATTAGAATCAGAAACGTTCCAAAGGAAACATTTGATATAAAAAAAGGATTTAGGCAAGGCGATGCACTGTCATGTTGCTTCTTTAATCTTCTTCATTCATCTTCAGATTCATCTCGGACTGCAGCCGCACTTAAGTAATTAATTGACAAGAATTCACAAGCTCTGTCCTTATTGGTCAATCGACCAGCTTGATCAATGAGAACAGAGCTTCATCTACTAGATCAAAAACAACGCAGTACTTGCAACTACAGCTCTAAGGTCACAACGCTTTGCTTACACTAAACCTAAGGTAAACAAAAATTGAAAACGCTATAAGGTTAAATCGGTCAATTGATCAATCAAATTTGAGGTTCATATAAGATATCATTCTTTCTTTTTACCGGAAGATATTAAAGTAGACGTTATTATTTCTTAAAAAACATCAGGTGATACGGCTAACACCTTAATCAATAACAACTATGCAGTTACATTATTTGAATCTTAAACGATATACGCATTTTATGATTATAGAAGTACTGAATTCATTCGATAGCACTTTCAGCTTGAAGTGTATTTTTGGAAAGCTAAAAATAGTAATAACTCAACACTATTTTTATTTATTTTATATATCGAATTTTTCGTGAGAATCTTCAGTATATTGTAATATTTCAATTTAGTAATGCCTGGCAGACTTGAATGCACGTCATCTGAGAAACACGAAGGCGATGCAGTGTGCATTGTATTCACAAATAATCATGCTTTTAGTGGCGGGGCTGATGGCAAAATAAAGGTAAGGTAATGTTTACTTTAAAATGTAAAAGCTTACAATATTTTTGTGTGTACGTTTTTTAAGGTTTGGGACCCCAGCCTCAACTTGAAGAAAACTCTTGATATGCATGAAGCTCATATATATGCAATTGCTATTAGTGGTAGCGGTAAACTTTACTCAAGCAGTTGTGACGGATCTGTCAAATATCTGAAAGATCCCGTCAATAATGAAACATTCGAAGAGCTTGTGCGCTGTGATGATGCCATCCAATCCATGTACTGCGATGGAGACCTTCTATATACCGGCGATGATAAAGGAGTCGTTACGAAATGGGATAATGACAAAATAGTTTTTAAATACAACATTGTCGAAGAAGTCAAGTCATTAGCAGTTGAAAAAACTCTTATCTATACAGCAAGAGACCTAGACGTTGTCGTGTCTGAAATATCAACTGGAAAGTCTGGAAAATACTCCAATAAAGCAGTGTTTCCTGGAAGGGCGCCCATTACGGTCCTTGGTCCAATGGTAGATAACAAAAGGACATTTTTAGCCTTTACTGATCGTACAGGAAAGGGATTGGTTTTGGCTAAAAACCTACCTGGAGAAAAGTTTGCTATTATCTGGGAGAATCTTGTAAGAATCCTATGATATTTGTCTATTTTGCTAAATTCACTTTTTTTTCTGTTTTTAGGACTGTCACGAAATGATAATTAACTCGATTTATGGTAACGAAACTCTCTTGTTTTCTGGTGGATATGATGGTAAAATCAAAGCCTGGAGTGGTATTGATAATTCAAAGCCAACATTGATTGGTGAAGTAGATGTTGGAAGCTGTATTAATTCTTTGTGCTTCGGTAATGGTGCTGTTTATGCTGCATGTTCAGATGGGATGATTAAGAAAGCTTCATTTTCATAAGGCTATTTGTGTATTTTCAGTGACATAACTTGTCTTTAAATAAACATTTTTATTCGATTTGTGATACTACTTCAATATACTTATTATATATTAAAGTTTATAATAAATTAGGCAATTAAATATAAATATTTTTTGCGTTGCGATATCGTCATAGAAATTTCTATTTGGGTGTACAAACACACAGCGGTAGAGGGTTTCTGATCAAATTAATTGCGAGCGCTACAAATGACAGCTATTCCGAACTATGGATTATTTATTATTAAGGCAATAAAATTGAATTTCTACAAGCAAATATTTCTGTAGGCTTTATATAGTACTCGTGCGCGGAGGTTGAGCATTTTTGTAGTGGTTTGTTTGGGTAGAAGCATGTATAAGACATTATGCGGGAAATTTCACAGGCATAACCGAAGTTATGATGGTACAACCTCTGTAAGGTTGTTTTTAAGCTTCCGGTGTCGTGTGTACCATTCCCATACGTTAAAATGTTTCAATAGAACTTCGCGCGAAGTTGATCTGAAACTAAGGATGCATAGAGCTTAAGAATGAAGGCTTAAAAAAGCTAAGGTTAAATGATCGTGAAAAGGGTGAAAAGATCGGTAAAAGGTGAGTAAATCGGGAAAAAGGTGAAAAGATCGAGAACCTACCGGAGAATGGCTCAACACGATTCAGGGACTTCGTTGTACGTACTGGTCTTTCATGTCCCAGAAAGGCTTTTTAGAAGTATTTAAAGAAATCTACCTAAAAGTGCGCCAAATGTTTCCCCATCAGACATAAAACACGTAATATTACCGTGAAGGGAAATAGATTCGATAGTGCTTTATCGAAGTGAAATTGTTAGTTGGAATTCTATACAGTAACCCAATAAATACTGCCCTATCAGACAAACTATTGATTCAAATGCCAATTCAGGCTTTTTGTATATCGTTTTAAAAAGCTGATGGAATAATCTAGGATAATAAAGTCATACATTACAGGTTAAGCCCACCCTGGCATCAGAGATCAAGTATGGAAGAGCAAAGATTATAAAGCCATATACAGATGACGCATTGCGTTTGGGTATCAAGAACGACATCGCTAGAAATGTTGGAACGCAATTTAATCAAACCTTGAAAGAACACCTCCCAAAGGTGGTAGACGACAAACAACGAAACTGAGATGGCGTACCGAATCACGATGCATAGCACTCACTCTATACTCTACATATGTGGTGTCTTATTTGGTCGAGCCTAGTGCAATAATGTTCGGATCCCTAACGGTAGAGCCAACAGTTAAAGATAACTACATCATTGATGATACACCGGAAAGACTACAAGGTATTCACGAAAGGACCAGGAAAAGAATGAGACTACCCAGCGATCGCATAAAAACCAGATACGATATCAGAGCAAAAGGAACTGTATATCAAAAAGGAGATTTAGTGTGGCTGCATAATCCCCATCGTAAAAAATGAATATCAACAAAGCTATTGCCGAAATGGAAAAGCCGCTTCAAAGTTGTGAATGGCATAAACGAAGACGTCTACAATATACAGAAAGGACTACGAAGTAAATTAAAAGTAGTCTATCTGGATCGGTTACATTGTTACGATGGTGAAACTGAGGATACACTTGTTTGGGACGAACATGTTCAGGAGGGGGGCAATATTTTAAAATCTGATTGCGGTTTGAAACACGCACCCTTATGTGTGAACATTTTCTGAACACTGCCAGTCATGCTGGATGCGCCCAGAGCAGTATCTGTCAGCACCACTACTCGAATAATCAAGAAACCGTGGGAACTTCGAAAATATGCCCATCGTTAACAATTGTACGGTACTGTACCGTACTACATATTTGCTTGATTTTTGAATGTCGGTCTACATACTTCATTGTTGTTCCATAGTACTACAACACTGCAAACTTTTATTTTGTTTTAATTTATACTCTTTCGTTTTAATCGATGATTTTTAAAGAGTTAAGTTTTTCAGGTTGGCAGAAATGTTTTCAGTATACTTTGCCTTTGCTTATGAGCAGGAGCAAACTATTATTTAACGAAACAACTAGCCATGTGGCAAAGATACAACCTATAAGTCTGAGCAGGCCTAACATACAGCCGCTACATATGCAAAAACGAAACAAACAAATGTACAACATATCCAAAAAAAAGACTCAATAAAAAATTCAATTCAATTCAGTATACTCATGGAAATACTTTCATCTTTATCAATGTTCCTGCTCTGTGAAAAATGTTCACCGTTAGTTACGATCATATTATGGTCGTCATAATCGACCTGGTGAATTAACAATTCGTTCTGTTATCACCAAATTTACTTTGTTGGACATTTAACCATCGACTCGCATGCGTACAGTGTGTACCGAAGAGAGTATTGCAACAGTAGCGTTCAATGTTAATGATGATCGTGAAATGTCAATTCGTCGCCGTTGTCATAAAATATATAAAATTCAACTTGTGCAAGAATTGAAGCCGAATGACCTACAACAACGTCAAATTTTTGGTGAATGGGCCTTAGAACAGCTCCATGAAAATCCGCTGTTTTATCGAAAAAATTTGTTCGGCGATGAGGATCATTTCGGGCTCCACAGATACCTAAATAAGCAAATCTGTCGCATCTGGAGTGATGAACAACAACATGCCACACAAGAATTACCGATGCATCCCGAAAAAACGACAGTTTGGTGCGGTTTATGGGCTGGTGGCATCATCGTCCATTTTTCTTCAAAGACGACCGTTGAAGAAACGCTACCGTCAACGGCGAACGATATCGAGCCATGATACGCGACTTTTTTTTGCCCCTGTTGGAGTTGAACTTGGTTGACATGTGGTTTCATCAAGATATGTGCACCATGCCACACAGCTCGTGAAACAATGGAAATGTTGAAGGATTAATTTTTTGAGCAGTTTATCTCTCGAAATAGCCCTGTGAGTTGGCCGAAAAGATCTTGCGATTTAACGTCTCTTGATTATTTCTAGTTTGGTTATGTTAAGTCGTTAGTCTACGTGGACAAGTCTAACAAGAACACGAACACTGCAATAAGCTGCAGTCAATTTGAATTTCGACTTGAACGTGACTTGAATAGTGTTAGCCTAGTTGATATTATTTGAAAGTTATAATAGTCCGCGTATTTGTTCGTTGGTATTGTATATAATAGAATTCTAGTTAAAAGAGTAGTGTGTTTAAATAAATTATTGTTAACCTTATAACAAACTTCAACTACCGTTACTACTTCTTTTGTTAGTTCACTGTTACTCCAAGTCAAAAAGTGATTCAGGATTAAAACGCTATTCCAAATGTTAACTACACAAACTAATAGAAAAATTAAAAAGGCGCTTAAAGGAAAAATAACTAAAAATAAAAAAATTCTAAATTAGAACCTCAATGAGCTGATACTTAAAATGTATTCAATAATAAAATTATATGAACATCAATTTTCCTTACACTATACATCCATTATTTATTCATAGCAAATGAACTCTCAAAATTCACTCTATTCTATGTTTTTCTATATATAAACTTGATTACGTCATTATTCATATAACCCAGCTGCTGAACACATCCTAGAATAAATGCGATGACTTTCTATATGACAGTTCATTTCATTATTGCTTTTGCTGGGGTCCACAAGATTCGTGCCGTCGTGTATTGAAATTATATTTTCTTTTATTCTTTCGTTCGCGTAAAGAAAGTGTCTAGAATATCTACACATCTCGTTTCCCAAATTCGCCTTAAAAATATTTTTCCCCCAAAAAAATGGGTTTCATATACAGCATGGGAATCCGGTTAATGAACTTGATGGTAGTTTTTCTCATCGTCATTTTGTTACCCGGCGTTCCGCCACGGACCACTTTTCCATTTACAGCATTCAAGTAAGTTCATCGACTTTTGTTGCTTTTTCTTAATTTAATTTCTTGGAATAGTTTCATATAAACAAATTCATTTATTTTTCTTTTGGGAATTAGCGTAACTCCAGCGAAAGAACTCAAAGGTGCACTCGAACTAAACTATCACCTTGATGGTGCAGAGAAAATACTAGAGGGACGTGTCTATGGTCCAGAACATTTGATCGTTCGAAAAAATGAAATTTATACTGGTATACACGGTGGTGAGGTGATTAAACTAACACAAGACCATGTTACACATGTAGCCAAGTTTGGACAACCATGTGGTGAGGAAATCATATTTTATGTAGCATTCTGGAATCATTTACTGGAATGTATATTTTATTGTAGAGGACATCTTTGAGGAAGCACGTTGTGGGCGTCCTTTAGGTTTAGCTTTTGATACACTTGGAAACAATTTGATTGTCGCCGACGCTTACTACGGATTGTGGGAGGTGGATCTATCGAATGGAAAGAAAAAGCTTCTCATTTCTCCCCAACAAGAACTCGATGGCAAAGTTAAACGTAAGGCAAAGTTATTTAATTCTGTTGCTGTCGACAAGAAGGGTGATATATACTGGACTGAATCGTCATCTGATTTCTTATTGGAGGACCTTGTATTCTCGATCTTTGCTAATCCCTCGGGAAGGTAAGTAAATTTTGATGTTAAAGTAATGTAGGTATGTTTCTCCGTCTCTTTTAATTAATAACCGGATGTATTGAATTATGCTAATTACAATTTTAGAGCTTGTTTGTAGTTAAACTTACATGGTGCTCAAATTTTAGGCTTAATTGCTTAGTAACCCTTACTTTTCAATATTTGTGTGCATTATGGATGCACAAATAGATTGGATTTACAATCTCGATGTGTCTTTGAATGTAATTTTTCAGTGTTCGCTCCTCTGTCTAAACAAGGAAATATTACTCCCCCGGGTTTGAATATGTCTTTTTTTTCAAGCCTAACGATGTTGATTAGTGCTTTCCCTAATTTTCTTTATGGGATTGGAATCCAATCAATTTGAATCTAATAGAGTTAGTAGGCGCAGTGAGACAATGGTTAGTGCTATGAACTGCCGCGCAGAAGGTCTGGGTTCGATTCTCAGCCGTAGCAATATCTTAAATTATTTTGAGAGGAGGGCCTCTCGTGATAATCTGACAAATCACCCGAGCAATATCAATTGTCAAGAATAGATTACCAAAACTTAGTTCGGAATCGCCATTAAATAGGAGGTCCAGCCAATGCGCAAAAAGCTAGTTGTGAGAAAGCTAGGCCAGGACACAAGATCTTATCCACTTTCTAAACCTCACAGGCTGGATCTAGAGACAAAAAGGCAAATATAAACTACTTGGGTTCATGCCGAACTGCCACTTCTATCTACCCTACCTAGACCCTGGGTACTAACGAGCCTGTTGCGGCAAAAACATTTTTTTTTTTTCAATTAATGCAAAAGGTCAGCCTTCATCGAATGGATGCGATATCTTAGCGTTTACAACACTAAAGTTAAATTATGGTCACCCGATGTTAATACATATATTTTTTTTTTTTCAGATTATTCCACTATGACCGGAAAAGGAACGAAAGCACCTGTCTCATTGACGAATTGTTCTTTGCCAATGGCCTTGTAATTAGTCCAAACGAGGAATTCATCGTTGTTGTTGAGACTGGAGCATCACGCTTGCTCAAATACCACTTAACTGGCCCCAAGAAGGGACAACATGAAGTATTCGTTGATGGTTTACCTGGAACACCCGACAATATAACACCTGATAGCGAAGGATTATGGGTCCCACTTATCACTGCCAAGGACACTGATCACCCATCAACCTTTGCCGTTTTCTCAGAATTCCCAATGATCCGTATGTTTGTTTTGCGTTTGCTCGCTCTCTTGGAGATGCCTTTCCGTATGATCAACAATTTCTACCCTAATGCCCTGGCTCAAAAGTTCATTCACTCAATTGGTCATGTTGAAGTAATTTTGCCGTTAATGCCAAAACGCTCAACAATCGTTCGCGTTGACTGGAACGGAAATATTTTAGGATCTCTTCATGGTTTCGACAAGTCTGTTGGATATGTCTCGCATGTTCTTCAACTGGAGGATCAGCTGTTGCTGGGATCACCTTACAATCGTTTTATCGCAAAGGTTAAGCTGCCAAAATCGCCACAAATTAAAGTACGAAATGTTCGCACCGAGGGTAGCCTTAATATGGAGCCCGTTACTCCAGCCCCAAAACCAAAGCCAACACCAGCACCAACTGCTGCACCAACAACAACCACTACAACGACTACTCCACGACCAACGACAACTACAACTACTCCGAAGCCAACTACAACCACACAAAAGCCAGTAACAACAACCACCACAACACCTAAGCCCACAACAACAACTACCCCCAAGCCGGTTACCACAACCACTCCCAAGCCAGCAACAACAACAACTCCCAAACCAACAACAACTACTCCCAAACCAACCTCAACCACAACCCCAAAGCCAGTAACAACAACACCTAAGCCAGCAACAAAACCTACCCCAGCACCAGCACCCAAAGTACCATCAACTCCACGCACCCCACCCAAGGACCCCGCTCCAATTGTAGAGCCGATTGTCGAAGATACCACAGCCCCACCACTAGAAAAGCTCAAGATAATCAAAAAGGGTGGCGGACAGGGTGAGCTTTAAATAAATTGAAAAGAAAGTCAGCCCTGCAACTGGCAGTGCAACATCATGCAAAAAAAAAAAAAAACGAAATCTAATCCAGTTCAGCACTATTCATGAATGAATTCCGCATTCCTATCATTTAGACACGCTCACACAACGAATGCAAAACAATTTATTTAAAAAAATCGCTTTAGCTCAACTCTTAACCCTTCGTATTACAAATCCCCGCGTTGTTAATGCAAACACTGGCGTTTATCTGTAATTTCGGATTCGGAATGTGTGATCTTCTTTGAGTTTAACTTCTTTTTTATACACAACTATTAGTGTATATAAATTTAAATGTGTATTAGAGCGTGGTCATTTGTTAACAAATGAACTTTTAATTGTAAAGTTAATTTGACTATTTGTAGGCAAATATTGAAGTAATTTTTGTTTTCGTAGAATTTCAGGGCCTTTAGTCAATAAGTCGTAAGAATTTGTAATTGTAATTACTAATTGCAAACGCTTTATTGAAAGTTTGAATACATTCCATATTCTGAGGAAATACATACAAAAAAAAAATATGAGAAAAGGTAGGACAAGGTCAATAAAGGTGTTTTAATAAAAATAATCATGTGGTGTTACTTTTTGTTGAATATAAGAATTCGAAGAATTACGGAGATAAGAATTCGCAAACATATGTATAAGGTGTTGGTGTTTGATTTTGTTTTTGTTATTTCACTGATAAATGCATCAAAAGTATTTAGATATACAAAATTTTGATAAACACCGGTACACTGATAAGGGGGTTAGTTAGCTTTGACGTAATTTGTCGCATTGTTTTTGAAAATTGCGTTGCTAGGTGATCTTTTTCATTGCACACCAACTTGGTTTAACTCAAGCCGTACCTCGAATCGAATGAAGAAGGACCGTGGCAACATTGTTAACTGTTGTGTTGGTTTCTCTGGTCCAACAGCAAGAATTCCCAAGATGAAAAACTGTGACATCTACTACGACCGTAGAGTAGTGTGCAGAAACTGCGACATAAGAAACCAAGTCAAGGCCAAATTGGTCAAGTTTAGGCTAAGGTCACGCACTGAGCGGCAAGTGACAGCGACATCGCTCAGCCTACACGGTTGTACGCCTGGCAACGGACTTAGGCTAATTGACTAACAATAGACAATCGGTTTCCTCACCTCGATATCCATAAGGAGACATAGCGGTCTCCATGTCAACGACCGGTCAATTATATTGCGATAGACAAGAGGCACGCATTTAGTATATTATATGCCCGCACATAACGAGAGGTTAACTCGTTGCAGCCAAGGTAGGAATGCAGATATCCACCATGCCATAATAACGTTAAATACAAAAATATAAATTTTTGGCGCTCGTTAGTTCGCAGGGCCTAACTTTTTCACAACAATTTGGCCGTGCTTGTGTACTTCTCGCATGATGGCGGGACCTCCTGTTTATGCCGACTTGACAATTGATATTTCTCGGATGATTGTCAGGCCAGCATCAGAAGAGTGCCATTGAAAAAAAAAACATTTAGGCGGCGACCTTCTGTGTGAAAAGATTTAATGTTGAAAGACTACAATCGCAATAGACCGTTAAGTCCCTAACAGAACGCGTATCCCGTAACCTTTCCATTAACACCATACCACCAGCATTTAATGTCGAAGAATAATGACAACGATACCAACATGCCATTAGATCAGCCGCAACTGATGTGCTAGGTTTCTCGCACCCACCAGCAAGAAACCCCTGGTTCGATGAGGAATGCCGACAGATGCTCGCAGCCAAGAACGAGGCCTACAAGCCTAAGCTGCAGGTGAAGACGAGAGCTGCCGTTGAGCTCTTTAGGCAAAGAAGAAATAAAGAACACCGGCTTTTCAGAAAGAAGAAAAAAGAGCAAGAAAAGCTCGCGATGGAACCTCAGCATCGTTTGCCCGATCCACAAAAAGGAGACCCTCTAAACTGCGCCAAATACAGAGGCATAGGTCTCCTCAACATCTCATACAAGATCATATCTGCCGTAATATGTGAACGCCTGAAACCGCTTACCAACTACCTGAATGGCCCTTATCAGTGTGGTTTTAGGCCAGGAAAGTCCACAAATTTTCACACTTCGGCAGCTCCTGGAAAAAATCCAAGAAGTCCAAATCGATACCCGCCACCTATTCATCAATTTCAAAGCCGCATTTATATAGACGAACTATACAGAGCCATGTCTAGTTTTGGGTTACCGCCCAAACTCGTGCTTTTGTGTAGAATGACGATGGAGAATTCTCGCTACTCCATCAGGGTTGGAAAAGACCTCACAGACCCATTCGATACCAAAAATGGGTTTAGGTAAGCCGATGCGCTGTCATGTGACTTCTTCAATATCATTCTTGAGAGGATTGTGCAAAACTCCCGGGCCAACACCAGAGGCACAATTTTCCAAAAATCGTTACAACTACTAGCATACGCCGACGATATTGCCATCATTGTGTTGAATGAAGCCGGGCTTCGAATGATAAAACGCTTTTATGTTTAACAATAATTTATTTAAACACACTCTTATTTCTAGAATTATATTATTTAGAAAACGGTTTCTCATTTTATAATTCAGTTACACTTATTTGAAATCAAATACCAACGATTTAATTCGCGCACTATAATCACTTTCCAAAATTCACTTAGGTAATTCACTCAGTCACTATTCAAACCACATACACTATTCAAATCAATTCGTTCAGGTCACAATCTAGACTAACTCTCTGGTTGTCGCTTCATCTCTAACGGGTGATCCAAGTAGAGATACTTTTTTCAATAGCCTTTTTTGACAGATCACGTGTGAGTCGTGTCATGCTGTCATGTTATTTTTGTTTAGTATTATTTGGCATTTCATAATGGAAAGACTTACGCGTGAACAACGTTTACAAATTGTTCAACTTTACCTATTATGAAAATTCACGTTCTGTGAGGAATGTGTTTCGTGCACTTCGCTCAACTTATGGTCAACATAATCGGCCTACTGAGCGTACTATTCGCAACACCATCACCCATTTTTTTATTGGATATTCATTATTCATTATTCTTATTCATTCATTCATTATTGGATAATATTCGACCGAATAGACCACGTCCAGCAAGCTGTGAAGAAAATATAGCGGCCGTAGCTGAGAGTGTACACGAAGACCGTAGAGAGTCGATTCGGCGCCGTTCGCAGCAACTCGGACTGACGTATGGAACGACTTGGCGCATTTTAAGATCTTAAATTGAAAGCGTACAAAATACAGCTTGTGCAACAACTGAAGCCGCTCGACCTTCCCAAGCGACATCGCTTCGCTCTATGGGCTCTTGAAAAGTTCCAAGAAGATCCGACGTTTTCGAGGCAAATTTTGTTTAGCGATGAGGCCCATTTCTGGCTCAATGGGTATGTAAACAAACAAAATTGCAGCATTTGGGACGAAGAGCAACCTGAAGAGATTGAAGAACTGCCACTTCATCCAGAAAAAACAACGGTTTGGTGTGGTTTGTGGGCCGGTGGAATCATCGGTCCATATTTCTTTAAAAATTATGCCGGTGCGAACGTAACCGTCAATGGCGACCGTTATCGTGCCATGATAACCGACTATTTGATGCCTGACATTTGGTTTCAGCAAGACGGCGCCACTTCCCACACATCGCATCAATCAATGGACTTATTGAGAGAACATTTCGGTGAGCACATAATTTCACGTTTTGGGCCGGTCGATTGGCCACCAAGATCGTGTGATATCACACCGTTAGACTTTTTCCTGTGGGGATATGTAAAGTCAAAAGCTTATGCCGACAAACCCGCTTCGATTCAGGCCTTGGAGGAAAATATCACGCGTGTCATTCGCCAGTTACCAGTCGAAATGCTCGAACGAGTGATCGAAAATTGGACTCAACGGATGGACCATCTGCGACGTAGCAATGGCCAACATTTGATAGACATAATCTTCAAAAAATAAATGCCAAAAAATGTTCTTTCAAATGATAATAAACATTCTCCATTAAATTTGAATTTTCTGTGTTTTTTTCTTTAAAAAAGTAGGGAACCTCGAAATGGATCACCCTTATATGGATCGACTCAGGATCGCTAGCTAATTCGATCTAGCCATGTCTGTCTGTCTGCCTGTCCGGGCATTAAATGTTAAGCTGGAGTTTTGAAATTCGGTATATAGACTCTTTATCCGACAAAGCAGAACAAGTGTAAACATTTTTGAAACCCGCCGACTACCACTCGCCTTTTTAAGATAAAATTAGTTTTTGGCCAACCCCTTAGAAATTTTGAAAAGCTGTATAAACAAAATATCTATACAATCCTTTTGCCTATATTTCATCTATACAACGTTTTTTTACCACGCCCACTTTTTGGGGACGTTTTCAGTAAAAAAAACGCTTTACGGTAAAACTTTAAAATATACGAAATGCAGAATCATTGGTTATGATAATATAAACTTTTCGTCGACATATCTTTTTGACCCACGCTCACTCTTTGGAGTCGTTTCATACAACAAAAACCATTTGTATACCCTACGCTTTAACATATGCAGTAGAAAAACGTTGTTTTTTGTCGAACCATACAAGATTTTGAACAATTTGTGGTGATAACGTCAGTTTCAATATTTCTTTGCCAGAAAGCCACATTTTCGGTATATTAATTTGAAGGATGGCATGGGATAGGGGTATTAAACGATCCGCACAGTGGATTGTAGCCTTCTCATATGTTTTTCTCTTTCTTTCTTAAACGAGTATAAAATAAAAAAAATAAAAAATTTTTGCGCAACAGGCTCAGGCTGGGTACTAACCCAGGGCCGAGCTTTCTCACAATCATTCTAGCACTATGGTGGGACCACCTATTTTAGCCAACTCAGAACGACGAATTTGAGATAAGCTTTTCTTGAAAATTGATACTACTCGGATGATTTGTCAGATCATCACGAGAGGAGGCCCAGTGAAAAATTATTTAGGTGTTGCTACGGCTGGGAATCGAACCCAGACCTTCTGCGCGGCAGTTAATCGCAACAACCATCGCACCACTGAACTCGTTAAACGAGAAAGCAATGGAAAATCTCTGAGAGATCCCTAAGTGGAACCTGCCTATTGTTTCTATGCTTGTGGTCTGGGTTTGCATTGTATTTAAAAATAGAGACAATTGCAAAACTGGAACGCATATCGAATTAAAAAAATCCACCCCATGTGTTCCGTAATTAACACCATACTTAGCTTTATTCTGGCCAGTTTGGGCTTCGAACTAATATTTGCTTAACATTAAAGTAAACAAGTAAAAAAGCACGCGCACATTCATAACGAACCCAGCCCATCAGTTGATCAACCAATGCATTCATAATTTCGTAGTGATTTCATAAATAGCACCATGATGATCAGGAATTCTTCAAGGAGAGAGAAATATATTTCCTGCTTTATGTTAAATGCCAAACAAGTTGTCCAAGCCCAATATAGGCTTATAATTGTCGGAGTAAAAATCGGGCAAGGTGATTTGCGATAAATAACATTTACAATCTACAAAGTCTGTCCATGTTAGGTGATTGATACATTTTTTTGTCATATCTATTTAGTTGTCACAGGATTGTCACGTGTTACAGACCAAATATGTCGCTTGTCACCGTCATTTATCACATGGATTCCACACTTGCTTTTTACTAACTGACCAATCAATCAAATGTCGGGTCTAGGGGAATATAGAGCTACAGAGGACTATGAAAAGCAAGTGCACATTAGAAATGTAAACGACTCTTCACACCCAGAAAGTAAATGAAAGTTGGGCCTTAAGGTAACCTTGCAAAGAGTTGGTGGTCTTATTGGACAGCCTTTTTCAATACAATTTAATAAAACACCTCTAAATGCTTGGATAGCTACTACTGCATAAGTGCCGTGAAATAATACCCAGCGAAATAAGACCGAATTTCAACTTTAAACATTAATTTACTTTTATGGTAGAGGAAAAGAGATCCTAAACAAGACCCTGATCATCACAATGATGATCTGTGGCACTAAAGCAAGGAGCGTAACAAGAGTGGATGACGAAATCCACCAGTACTCCGAAAGCAATAGTATTCGCCTTAAGTGGCACGCAGTGGCGCTTCGCTATTTGAGAGGCATGTCAGTTGAAGCGCAGGTTTATCCCTGACTGTAGTGCCACTTAAGTAAGTAAGGGGTGTTTTTTTTTTCGAGGTATAGAACTTCGAATTGAAATAAAAAACAAGAAAAACGGTATAATGTCCAACAATTTAGCTTTATTGAAAGAAAAATGTTATGCCATTAATGTTTATATATGATTTCGTACATGTCTCCGCCGCAAATGGTTCAAATAAAGCCAAGTCTAGAGGTCCAATTTTCATATTTAAACATTAATGGTAGAAAATTATCCTTCCAAGAAACCCAAATTGATGGATATTCAAACGATTATATTGTGTTCAATTTCAATTTGAAGATCTATACGTCTAAAGAAAACATCCTGTATTATTTGTTTGTAGTTGATGGTTGGGTGTTGTAGAACGAGGGTAGACTCTGATTGGCTTTAACTTGGCAATGCCCAGTGTTGTAACTTCGACTACAAATCAAATGCTTATTTTTAACCTCCAAGTGGTAACCATCGGGTACTAGTCTCATCCAACCGGATTTTACTTGCGAAACGATAAGTGTGAGCGTTGATAACACGCCGAAAAACAGCAACACTATAAACAGCCAGGTCAGAGTGGCACGGAATGAATACCCGGGCTGCTGTCCCAGGCGAACCTAGACAAGCTGCTTCGACGTATTCGGACAACATGTTAAACATTAAACAGGAGAGGAGCACGCGAACAACTAGCGGCAGCTCTAAACTGCTACAAGGCAGACATTACTGCCATCCAGGAAATACGATGGGATGGGCCGGACTAAAAGAGGATGAAAAACTGTGATATCTACTACGGACCGTGTTATAGTGAGCAGAAACAGCGAGTGTTCGGATGCGGACTTGTTATAAGTGCCAGACTTAGGCAAGAAGTCCTGTGTTTCCAAGACATTAGCGAACGCATTGTAACGATCCGCATCAAGGCCAAATTAGCCAACATTAGCCTTATATGCGCTCACGCCCCAACGGAGGAAAAAGATAATAAAGGTAAGGACTGCTTCTATGAGCTCCTTGACAAAACTTATGACGACTACCGAAGTACGAAGTTAAAATCGTGCTGGGAGATTTTAACGCAAAGGTAGGAAGAGAAAACATTTTTATCAGTATTGTCGGAAAACATAGCCTACACGAAAACACGTCGGTAACGGACTTAGGCTAATTGACTTCGCTACGGAACGAAATGCCACACAGCACATGGTTTCCTCACCACGATATCCATAAGGGGACATGGCGGTCTCCAGATCAACGAACGGTCAACCAAATTGGTCATATTGCGATAGACAAGAGGCACGCATCCAGTATTTTGAATGTCTGCACATTCCGAGGGGCCATAATCGACTCGGACCACTACCTTGTTGCAGCCAAGGTAAGAATGCGGATATCCACCACGCCACAACAATCCAGAAATACTGCGAACAAATTTAATGTCGAAAGACTGCAATCGCAAGAGACCGCCAAGACCTTCGCGCAACGCGTTTCACTTAACCTCTCGATTAACACCATACTACCAGCATCGAATGTCGAAGAACAATGGCAACGATGCCAACAAGCCATTAGATCAGCCGCGCCAACCAGCTCAATAGGCAGAGAAGGAGGGAAGAACACCGGCTTTTCAGAAAGAAGAAAAAAGAGCAAGAAAATCGCGCGATCGAGGATATAGAGAGGTGCCACTCCAAGGTTCGAACTGAATTCTGTCAAGATGAACAACGAAATATCGTAGTTGTGACAAAGTCGTTGCTGCGCTACTGGAGGCAGTTGGCTAAGTACCAGGCTAATTGAAGAGACATTTTTGGTTCAGGCCCAGGTTCAATCCGGAGCGCAGCGATACTTAGGTATGTTCTCTCTCGATTAACTTAACCAACTAGGCCTGCGAATTTCAGAGGTCCTAAATTTTTTGGAAATCGCAGCTTGTATTTGCTACAACAACTACTATCGCAGCCATATCAATGCCAATGTAACCGTCAATTGGTTTTCTTTAAAAAGCGAGTAAGCGGTTCAGCAATAAACGCCTTGACATGTTTTTGATTTCGCTCCCGCTTGCATTTAAACAAATGAAGCATATGTTCATTATGTATATTATTATAAATATTTGATTATACAATTGTTGCTATTTTGTTTCAATAAATTGTTGTTTTTTTAAATACAAAACAATAATGTACTTGAGTAATTGCAGATTTGCCTTATCCCCTGACTAAGATAATATCACACATTGGACTAAAAGTGATCCTCCTTAAATGTTGGAGGCTTGCTATATGTCTGAGTTACATGATTACGCCATTCTTCATCATCTTGATGGCACTCTTTGAAACAAATTCCGCAAAATAGATCCCCATCACATGTTTGGCATCTGACGACAGCATCTTCATTACATACCGTACACCAGGGCAGCTCTTCTGTAGATTCCGTTGGAAGACTTTTCGGAATGGATGCTGCTAATTCATTCGAAAGAGAACCCACATCGGTAGTGGATTCCGGCAATCGAACTTCGTCGACATACTAAATAAGAGAAATTGAAAATTTTTAAAACATTTCAGACATTTACATCTTTAATCTTATTACCCGTTGGATGATGTTCTTCAACAGTGTTTCATCGTCTTCTTCATTATCACTCGGGGTATTTGGATCTCTTGTAGGTGCAGTGGAATCGGCATCCCTTAGTGCAGCTAGACGTCTTTCAATTTCGGATATGGGATCTTCGTCATTGCCTCCTATATTGTTATCTATGTCAGTCTCGTCAACGAATTGTTTTAGAAGATCATTGATTTTTTCCTGCTCAGTACGCTGATCCGTCGAGAGTAGTATATCTTTTTTGGAATATTCTTTCGGCTCAAACCCTTGTAGATTCGACAATCTTGCTCGGAGTTCATCATCCCCTGGAAGGGCGTGTCCTTGCTTAAGTCCTTTAAGTCTTTTGAGTATTTCCGAATCCAAGTTTCCAGCGATTTCATCTGAGTTGGTTGCTTCAAGTGGGTTATTTGTCGGCGGAGCGCCCAAGGAAATCGGCTGCAGTACTGGATCTAATGCGTTTGGAGTATCAGTTCTGGAAATAAAACATTTTTTATATTCCTAATGTGAAACATGTGAAATATTTACATTTGGAATATCTCGTTTGGCTCCAACTTAATTCTGCTACTTGCAGACTCTGGAATGAAAAATCCTTTGGCAGCCTCAGCAGCAATTGACAGTTTCTCATAGCACCTTAAACAGACTTTCTGTTTTTGATTATTTCGACGAGGAACTTCAATTTCTTTTTTAAGGCATTTTAGGCAAAAGGAAAATCCACAATTACTGCAGCCAGACTGTGAAAACTCAAAACATTCAATTGATGACAAAAAATTGCATTAACTGCAATTGGTAACTGTTTTGTACCTCTTTGCAAAACATTCCATATTTTCGGTTACACGCGTAGCAAGACATTGTGCTATTTCAAAAACGCCACTCAAATATAAAAGCAACCCTAAGGATTTTAGAGAATCTAAATTTATTAAAGAATTTGTTGCTTATTTTTTTTTTGTTTTTAATTTAATGACCCAATGACTTTTGACAACGGCAGGGATGTAGAGAGGTTTTTTTAACGGAACTGGTCGCAATATAGTAAAACATCAAAATTTCAATTACATTATGGCGTTTTTTGCTGGTAAAACAATAAGTTATCGATAGCGTCTAACAAGTGCCAAAATGTACGCTATGACTTTTCTCAGAAGGAGATTTTGTTTCTGGATTGAATTTCATGTAATTCAATAAGAGGCGTGTTTTTTCTCTTTGTTTCAAAATATATAGGAAAACAATTTACGAGTAACATACAACAACACAATAGATTTCATGATGCCTTGATATGATAATTGTCCAGTCTTACACCCTTAGCCTGTAAAGAAAATGTGCTACCAAGCCTATTTTTTTTTAATTTTTATCGAAAACTTATTAAGTTATTTCTTAATTTGTTATAAAGGATAAGGGTTAACAAAAATCCATAAATATGAAAATTTGAAATGTAGCAAATTTCGAATGTAGAGCGATCTGTTAAAACCACATGTCGTTGATATCCATATTATCAAAATCAGAGCCGTTGACGGTCCACAACGTTGTTATGTGGACCGATGACGAACCAAAAATCCACATCAAACAGTGTCTTTTCGGGATGCATTGGACCATCCCGATTGGTATCAACGCAAATTCAACAAATTTGTTTTTTTTTTTGTGGTACCATTTTAGAGCTTATTTATAGCTATTATTGAACGACTTCATTTAAACACAAATCATGATGGTATTGGAATTTTACCTCTATAGATTCTTATAGGAATTATTGAAAAATTCCGTTTCAGTTCGGTGGAATGGCAATCATTACTTCATAGAAATAAATTTTGTTCAGTGAAAATAAGAAATGATTTTCTGCCAAAGATTGAATTTGTAAAAAAGCCACAAGAAGTAAAAGAATATTTTCCATGACGGTTTTCAATGATAGCCCTTATCCAGAAATCGGCCTCATCACTAAAGATCAATTTTCGATGAAAATTAGGATCAGTTTTCAACTGCTCCAGAATACTATTATCGAACACACAGGCTCAAGTCACGGTGAAAAATTCGCAGTTTGTAGTCTGCAAAAGACCGAGTTTTTGTGAGCGACTCAAAATTGAATGCACACTCGCACTAACAGCGGCGATATTTTCGACATATTTCGCACTTAGTCGACTTAACTTAACCAGTGGGATCAAAGTTATTTACCTCACTGCGAACAGTCCTCAACGATTTTTGTCAACGATTTTTGTCACGTGACATTTGAGGGGAAATGACTTACGACACGAGTTGAAAATTTACACATGAGACTTTAGATATGATTGAAACAGCTGATTTTTCCTTGACCTGTCATGAAGATGTTTTGATTTCAGTAAAATCACCCGATAATATAGGTTTAGTGCCCAGTTATAGCTATCATTGAAAACCCTCATTGGACATTTTATTCTACTCGTTGCGGCAGTTTTATAAATTCAATCATTGGCGAAGTGGTGTCAAAGCAAAGCTAATGAATTTTAGAACATGATTATCCAAGAATATTTTAATTTATAATTATAGTTTTCGAAGAAAATCACTTCTTATTTTTTACTGATCAAGATTTATTTTAGTGAAGAAATGTTTGCCATTCCACCGAATTGAAACGGCATTTATCAATAATTCTTATAAGAAGCTACGGGGATGACATATCAATTCCATCATGTGTTGTGGTCTAATAGAGTTGATCAATACTAGCCATAACTGAGCTCTAACTTATGGCGTTTTCTGGGTTTTGATCTGAAATTTGACCTTTTTTGTTACCAATGGACCACGATTTCAGATTGATTTTTTTCTTTGGTTGTATTGTTAAGTTTCCAGTTACACAGATTGTTTGTTTTTGATATAATTTATATTTTATATCAAACTATGCTACGGTTTTAATAGTAAAAAATAGTTTTTTGCAGTCGAAATAATATTAAATCAAAACGAAAATTACTCTAGTCAAACTGAAAACTATCATTTGTAACGGGTGATTTTTTAAGCCTATTTTTTTTAATCGAATAAATTACTCAAATTTGCATCAAGTATACAAAATTTGTATTGTAATCTATAAATAGGCCTTTGCCAATTACGTTTTAAATGTTAAATGTTGTCCGAGGATCCGTTTCAAATTGTCCATTCGGAAAACCCAATTTCGTATTCTGTATTCCACGAATTACGCGTATTATATTATCTTGTAAGGCTTTAATTGTGTTCGGCTTGCCCACATAGACAAACCCCACAAGATGTAATTAAGAGGCGTTAACTCTAATCTTGGCGGCCAACTCACAGGGCCAATTCGAGAGATAAGCTGCTCACCAAATTCATCCTTCATCCTGATGAAACCACATGTCAACCAAGTTCAACTCAGACAACTGGGGCAAAAAAAAGTCGCGTATCATGGCTCGATTTCGTTCGCCGTTTACGGTAACTTTTCTTTCCACGCTCGTCTTTGAAAAAAATGGACCGATGATGCCACCAGCCCATAAACCACACCAAACTGTCGTTTTTTCGGGATACATCGGTAATTCTTGTAAGGCATGTGGCTGTTCATCACTCCAGATGCAACAGTTTTGCTTATTTACAGTATTTTATCCGTTGAGCCAAAAATGAGGTCGATTATGACGACCATAATATGGTCGTAACAAACAATAAACAATTTTCAAAAATTTGCAACCGTTGCGCGTTTGTAGATCTGGATAATTTATTTTTTTACGCGGACCACGGCAATTTTGGTGAGGTTGTATCTTTGAACGCTCTACATGTGTAATATACAAACAAAAACAAACAAACCCTTGCATCGGAATGAACGTCGTCGTCTTGACAAACAAGAAAATAAATTTTACGACGTCAACAAAAATAGTTTTCTCCAGTTTACCACAATTTAACGGACTACCACAACCAATAATCAACATATCCCACCTTCAAACGAAACTTAAAATATCAACAAAATTATCAAGAATAAAATAAAATGTCTTATTCGTCGCACGGGGGCGATATTGTAAATTTAAATGTCGGTGGACAGAGGTGTGTGTGTATACACTTGCAATTATAAGTGTTCCTTTCTCTAATCGAATGCATTTCGCATTTACTTCTATTTTTGTTGAACTTACTCTGAATTAAATTAAATTTTGCAAAAATTTTGTTAGATTTTCCACATCGCGACAAACCTTGACCTGGATTCCCGACACATTCTTCACAGCATTATTGAGTGGACGCATTTCGAGTCTGCGCGATGAACACGGAGCTATTTTTATAGACCGCGATCCTTTTCTGTTTTCTATAATTCTCAACTACCTACGCACTAAGGACATCGACATAAGCAAGTGTGACGTTCGAGCGTTGCGTCATGAATCGGAATACTATGGAATAACTCCGTTGATTAAACGATTGATGCTCTGCGAAGACCTAACACACTCTTCATGCGGAGACATATTGTTCCATGGTTTGCTACCACCACCAACCCTGCCACCAAATGATATTCCCATGAATTCAGCATCATCTACATCATCGAATAACTCAAACTCATCATCCACTGGACAAAATACTCTTGAACAAGCAGCAGCAGCACCACCATCGACCACCAGTCAGAGTCAGCCAGCAGCGCCGACAAATGCACGACCCGGATCAATGGTTCGAGTTCCAGAATTGTCCAGCTCATCAAGCTCGAACGGCAACAACAGACACTCGACACATTCGCGAAACTCTTCGTGGGACTTGCGACTTGCCGGGCGACAAGACAGTAGGCCATGGGCCTCTAATTCGGGTCACTCCCGAACGGCTTCCTTGGACTTGATGCGTCATTCGCGAAATTCTTCAGCCGACTTGAATAAACTGATAAGGAACGATGTTGGCCTGGTCTTCAGTCCGAGTTTATCCTCCAATTGGGTGGATCCGCTGCGAGTGCAAATCATAAAGGCATATCACAACTGGATTTCAGTTGCGTACGCTCATTTTGTGACCTGTTATCAATTAAGAGACTCCACCGGGTGGCAGTTGGTGTTTACCTCGCCACACATTGATTCAACAATTGAACGCATAGCGATGGACTCGAAGGTAAACTTCTCGAGCGTGGATCTGGTTCCTAGTAAAATGATAGCCATATCATATGGCAGTCAGATACGCCTGTGGAATGTACAGGAAGACGGCAACAAGACCGATATCGGTACATTCAATTTGAATGTGCGTGTTGAATATTTCTTCTTCATCGGCAGCCAACTGGTTGCTCTATCGTCTTCGGGGAAGATTGGTGTATGGCACGCGATGACACAGCATTGGCAGATTCAAGATCTAGTTCCGATTCTTTCGTTCGACAGCGCTAGCTCGTTTCTTTTGCTTGGTTGTAATAATGGATCAATTTATTATATAGGTTTGGTTTGGACTTAAAACTTTTATTGGCATGGATGTGATAATGATTCTTTGCTTTCAGACATGCAAAAGTTTCCGCTAAGGATGAAGGACAACGATTTACTTGTGACTGAGCTGTACAAGGATCCCGCATCAGACCCTATCACTGCGATCTCAGTTTATTTGACTTCGAAAACAGCAAGTAAGTTATATGTGGTGACTAGTATTTAATACGAGAAACTGTAAACTTGATTGTATGCTAAAGAAATTGGTTTTGCGATGTATTTTAGTTCGTAATTCCTTTTTACGTTATCTTTATAATTTTTTTAATTATTTATTTAGAGCTGGTATATGTTGAATTTATCGTTAAAGAAATTTCTCTCTAATTCGTGCAAAAGTTGGAATGGAAAAAAATTTTACTTCATTCGTTTTTAGGAGCATACTTTAGCTTTTCCCGATTCGTGGTTTAACTTGAACTGCCTGCGTAGTGGTTGTCCACCTGATATTTGGATTATTAGGAGGACCATTCCGTTTTATGATGTCTGTTCGTTGGTGATCTGCTCACAAATAGATTTGTTTCATGTTGAAATCAAGCTCGTGACCACTTTTTTGTTTGTTTGGACTGTTACAGTGGCACTTGCGTACACCCTGCTGCAATCACATATCGTACACACTCATAGCATTTAATTGTGGTTACAAAAAATTAATTATCATAGTGCGATAGCGTATTCTGTCGAAGAAGTATGACCCGATGACAATGCCGCTCAAAAAGCCTCACCACACAATGACTTTTCGTTTCTTATTTACTTTCTCCGGTGATACGAACTTAGAACTCACAAAATGTACTTCAATATAACTTTTTGCTTATTTACGTGGAGCTATAGTCCGGAATAAATCTGGGCCTCAACCAACATGCCTCTCTAATAAGCTAACTACCTTCAGTTGCGCACTACAAGTTGATTGAGGTCGTTTCATACTTGTCCACGCCACTTAAGGCGAGGTATTCCTCTACTGTGTTCCACGTCTGGCTGGGAGTCGAAGACTGCGAAGCAGATTATTAGTGTCCATTCGCTCTACATGTCGTAGTCATTTTAAAAGTCCAATGCGCAGTTTTTTTTTCGACCAGGTCTATGTCGCTTTACAACAACTAGTGTAGTTATTGATTGAAACTTCGTCTTCATAGGTAGTTAACGCAAAAGAGACCGACGATTTTTCGCTCTAAACGATTTCTTCATTCTCAAAGTTATACAAGATGTTCACAAAGAGATCAACCTATTAGAAGATGCTCTTATTTTTACAAATGGACGCCAATGTCAAATCTGTTTGACACTCATACATTCCCCAAGAACGCGGTATAATGGTGTCTATTTTTTTGCATAACAATTCGTCTGTAGTGTTGGCGCAGCGCGAAATCCGTCGTCGATTCCCGGCCGTCCAACACCGACTGCGCAAACACTGCGCCGTTTGACCACCAACCTTGAAGAGTGTGGTACCACACGAAACGTTGCCAAGAGTGGCCGGCCCCGGAGCGCCCGTTGTGCCGAGAATATCGCCGCTGTTGCGAGCTGTCGCCGGAAACATCGACCAGACGCCGTGCCTCGCAATTAGCCATCAGCCGGTCGTCCCTCAGGCGAATTTAAGTCAAAGACTTGCGCATGTTCGAGGACGAAGTGGAGGATTTTTCGATCAAAAATGGGCGATGATGCTCATTCCCACCTCAGCGGGTACGTGAACAAGCAAAACTATCGCTTCTGGGGCACCGAAAATCCACGAGTAATGCACGAGAAGCCATTACACCCGCTCAAAGTTATTGCATGGTGCGCTGTTTACGCTGGAGGAGTCATCGGGCCATTCATTTCCGAGAATGCCGCTGGTCAAACGACAACAATGGACGATCCTCGCTATAGGGCGATGTTAACCGAGTTTTTCCTGCCACAATTGGACGAGTTAGGACTGGAGGTCAAGTGGTTCCAACAGGACGGAGCAACGGCACACACAGCGCGAACCACCGGATCATCGAATGACATCTTTTGGCCCACCTTGTATCAATGGCGACGTTCTGTCGCAATGGTCGATGTAGTGTATCCTTTCATGTTTACAGCATGTACTTAGTCTTATCCTCATTTACTGCTTAACCCATTTTTGTTTCTGGCGTTAGGGAGACTTATGCCTCTGTAGTTGTCGCAGTTAATAGGGAATCCTTTTTTGTGGATCGAGAAAACGATGCTGGGGTTCCACTTTTCAGGCATACTTTCATCCGACCAAAAGCTACTTACCAAATCATCTCCACCGGCTTTATAAATCTCGGCAGGAAGGCCGTCATTTCCGGTAGCCTTTTAAAGCTTAAGTTTAGATATTCCTATCCTTACTTCACTTTGGTCTGGTGGTTGGTAGTTGGTACGATCTTTCCTTTTTCATCCCGACAGTATTCTGTTCGCGAAGTGTATGGCTTCGACGGTTTTCACGTTGGTAAGATTTGCGAACATCATTCCTGGAGTGGAGGTTTCTTGCTTGTAGGCGCGAGAAAACTACCACATACATTAGATGCTTGTAGTATAGTGTTAATGGTGAGGTTAAGTAATACGAGTTCCGCAAAGGACTTGGCGGTCATTAGCGTTTGCAGTCTTTCGACATAAAATCTATTCACAGCTGTGGCGTAGAAGATATCTGCATTCTTACCTTGGTTGCAACAAGGTAGTGGTCCGAGTCGATGTTAGTCCCTCGGAATGTTCGGACATCCAAAATACTGTATGCGTGCCTCTTGTCGATCGCAATGTGATCAATTTGATTGACCGTTCGTTAATTCGGAGATCGTCATGTCCCCTTACGGATATCGAGGTGAGTGATCCATGTGCTGGCTATAATTGCAATTATTTCGGCAGCGAAGTCAATTAGCCTAAGTCCGATGCCAGTCATGTTGTCGTGTAAGATTAGTCTTCCGACAATACTGCTCAAGATCTCTTCTCTTCCGATCTTTGCGTTAAAGATCGGCAAATCTTAGCACGATTTTTAGATCGTACATTTGTTAGTCGTTTATAAGTGTTGCGAAAGAGCTCGTAGAAGCAGTCTTTCGCTATTTAACTTTTTTTCATCCTTCAGAGCGAGAGTATATACGCTTTAGCTGCCGAATTTGGCCTTTATGCTGATTGTTACAATGCGCTTATGTCTAAGACTTCTTGGCTAAGTCTGGCACTTAAAACAAATCCACATTCGAATAGTCGCTGTTAGTGCTCACTATAACACGTTCCGTAGTAGATGTGATAGTTTTTTCATGCTCTTTTTACATAATATGTCCTGGATAGCAGTGTCTGTTTTGTAGCAGCTAAAGAGCTTCCGCTAATTTTCGCCTTTTCTATTTAATGTTCGCACATTCCAGGTGCAGACACGAACGTCGTGTTCTTTTTTTATCTATCATGGTTGTCAACAATAAAATTATTCCTTTCCAAAGGGGACATTACTATCCAATATCCCCCATCTCTGTTCAAGGGGCCTGCATAACTCTTGAGATTCCTAAATCATCTCTTGCCCGAATATGTCAGAGCAGCTTATTTATACGCCACCGTTGATTCCATCTTGGGAGTTTTTCGCTGTTGAAACAAAGACTATGTGAATTAGTGTGTGTATACATCTTCCCCCTCGCTCTCATTTGCTGCCGCCAAGACTTTACACAGAGATTGAGACCCTATCTACGGTCATGTTACTTGTTACTTTTCACACTGTAGTCACCAAGGGAAGGCAGAAAGTCGGAGTTGGTAGGCATCAACTAGGTGAAAACTCAAGTAGTTGCAAATAATTGCATTGCCTACCATTTGACAACTCTTCCATAAATGTTTGAACTTCACTGTCTTATTGTTTAGACTTTAAGTTGGTGAATTATAAATCACCAACACGATCAACTATTGTGCGTTATGTTTGTCTCCATAGATAAAACAAATTGCTTGTATAAAAATCGGTGGAAATTTTCACGGTCGGTCGGTCATTGGTATGGCTCACATTATTAAGTGCGCGCCCTTTTGCACGTTTCAAACATATAGAGTACACTTTTGTTTTGTTTGTTTTTAGTTCCAAACATGTATGTATTTTGAAAACTTCCTTATTTTCATTGCTTTTTTTTAAACTTCGTCCAAAATTGAATATGGAAAATGTCAGCAACGGAAAGAGAACTTGAAGGTAATATAAACCATAATACTTGTCCTATTTTTCTTTTTCTTGCTTTTTGTAACCTTTGTTTAATATTCGAAGCGTTTTTTTTTAATATTTTTTTGTTTAATCTTCGAGTTTTGATTCATCAATAATTGATTGTAACATTTGAGAGAAGTGTTTTGTTTTTTTTTTTGTTTCAAAATTGTCCACATGTTTATCGCAAAAATATTTTCCGTAAATTACATTATAGGTATTCATGAACATGTCTTTATGTTTCATATTAGGGAACGTGTATAGTCGTTTGTTTAATGTGAAAGTATTGTAATTTTATGGTTTTTATTAGGGAACTTAGGAAATTCAGTTGAGCACTTAAATCATTTAACACATTTCGCGTGTTCCTAGTCCTTAACAATTTGAAGAGCATCATAATTAGTTTTTTAAAAATTTACAGGGTATCCGCCGGGAAGGTATACTACTTTGTTTTGTCGCCATTTTGGTAAACATTAGTCTTGACAGTTCATATTTGGCAGTCTTGAAGTAGACATGTGGCAAATTTATAATGGAAAATATTCGATAAACCAACGTATTTTAATTGTTAAAACATTTTATTTAAAACAATCGATTACTGTGACGATGAGAAAGGTACGTAAATTTTTTGGGAGAAACAACGTGCCAACAAAACGCACTATTTATCGTGTAGTGAATGATTTCGAAGAAAGAGGGTCTGTAGGTGATATACACAAGCATGGACCACAACGTACTGCATGATCGGCTAAAAACAATGCTGCTGCACAAGGAAGTGCTCAAAACAATCCATCAACTTCAATTCGACACCGTGCTCATTAGCTTGGTCTTTAAAGAACAACTTTGGCCACAATTTTGAACAAGAATTTGCATTTGTTTCCATTTAAGATTCAGTTTACACAAGAGCTTCTCCCACAAGACCGTTTAGGCCGCCGTATATATACCAAAAGGATGTTAAAGCCGATGACAACCCCGATTTTCATGAAAAAATCATAATGAGTGACGAGGCACATTTTCATTTGAATTGATATGTGAATAAACATAATAGTCGGTTCTGGGCAATGGAAACCATCAAATTATTCATCAGTCACCTTTGCATCCATTAAAAGTTACAGTCTGGTGTGCAATTTGGTCAGGAGGAATCATTGGACCTTACTTCTTTGAAAATGAAAAACTGCGTAATGGTAACTGTGAATGGGGAGCGATATCGTGATATGATTGAAAACTTTTTAACGACACAACTCCATGGTTTGGGCTTGATTAACATGTGGTATCAACAAGACGGTGCCACATAGCATGCAGACAGGATTGCAATGGAATAACTGCGAGGCCTCTTTCCACAACAAGTTATTTCAAGAAATGGTGATGTTGATTGGCTTCCACGGTCGCCTGATTTGACTGCTCCGGACTTCCTTTTGTGGGGATATCTGAAAAGCAAGGTATATGCAAACAAACCAGGAACGCTTGAGCAACTCAAACAAAATATTCGTGATAAAATAATGAAATGTGTGGAAATGTAATGAAAAATGTGCTCAAAAGGTCTGTCATTTGCGAGACTAACAGAGGCGGACATTTACCTGATATTGTATTCCATACATAATTGCCGACATTAAATAAAACATTTATCAATATAAGATCCATTCTCTTTCATTTATTCAAAAATTATAAACAAACGAAGTAGTATAACTTCCCGGCAGATACCCTGTATAATCACTTGACGGTCTATGACATTTCAAGAAAATATCATTTATAGGATGTTCCTATCCCATCCATGCATATCACTCTTTCTAAGTTGGGCACTCCAATAAGGATGACTTTCGATTTGCAAGTTATAAAGTAGTTAGCTATATTAATTTTAAGTTTACCCGAAATTCGAACTGCACAGCCTAACCGTTAGAAAAAAATCAAATTTTTCGCTGTGGAAAGCGACTAAAATCACATTAAGGCGAAAAAACGCTGTGCTACAAATTAGGGTAACTCAAGACGCTTGCGCAAAAAGATGTGGCATTCAGTCCTTAAATTCATATTAACAAATGTTCTCCCTGAGCTATTGTATGAAATAATTTTCCTGTCGTATCTTGAGAATAGAATATTTCAAGTAAAACTTGGAAAGGACTATTTGAATCCAAAGAAATAATCCAGGTATAGCCAAAGAAATCGCCCTTAGACGACATTTGTACATCCTATTTACACGTGATATTCGACATACAAACAAAACAATAGTTGTCACCTTTGCTGAAGATATGATATGATATTCTAGTAGTTGGCACAATAATAGAGGAAGCGAAAAAGAAATTCAAGACTCTTCTTGATGGCAGGGAACGGCGAAATCCTGACGGATCACCATTAAGGAAACTAAATCGATTCATGTTGATTTTTCATTAAAACGAACAAACAGCTTGTCTTTATAAATACGGTTTGAGTCCCGTTTTCAAAGTAAAATAAATAATAAAATTTAAATGCAAGACACGTGTAATGTAATGCGAGGAATAAATGGTAAAGAACTGTACTAGTTGCTCGGACAATATTCGAAGCTTAACCCTAACATTAACCTGCTAATTCATCTACGTGTGCTTAAACGGTTTGGACATATGGTATACAACTATGGGGTTGTACTAGTGGAACTACTTCAAACATCTTACCTTACATACCACCTTAATCAAATGTTAAGATCATTCGTCAATGGGCATTGGTACATAAGAATTGATGACCTCCGCAGAGATGTCGATATTCCCGCGGTTAGAGATGAAACGAAAACGATTATTAGGACACGTTGACACTACGGTTCTCCAAACTTTTGACAAAACAAACTTCTTTCGGCGCCTTCAAAGAACTAAGCCCTTGGAGTTAGTCTAGAAACTATGTAAAAGCAGAAAATCTGTGAGAAAAGTTACCTGCCATATATTTATAAAAGGTGTTTTTATTTCGAGGTACAAATTCAATATGAAATAAAAAACCTAGACGCCACGGCTAGATAGCATGAAGCCCAATCGAAAAGTGAAATTTTTGACAACTTTATCGAACAACTAAAGTCGTATATCAACAATAACACGGCAAATTTTGTTGAAATCGTCCAACTTCTCTTGTTTATCGGCATAGACTAGTGACTTCAAATATCCCAAAAAAAATTATCGAAAGGTGTAAGATCACAGGATCGAGGAGGTCAGTTCAAAGCTCCATTACGCGAAATTATGCGATACGCAAATCTTCCCGGCAATAAACGGATGATGTTGCGCGCCTTGAGGCATGTTGCGCTAACTAGTTGAAATCAAATTTTTGTCGAGTCATTGCCAATCAACGGAGGAACAAAAAAATCAGAAACAAAGTTTCTTTACCGCTCTCCATTGACGGATTTCCATCGTCCGTAAAGAAATATGGGCTGATTATTCCACCAGCTCATAAAGCAGACCAAAAAGTCAGCTTTAATGGTTGCAAGGGCCGTCCCTACAAAGGCTTATGGGTTTTCTTTACACCAAATTTGACATTTTTGCTGGTTTTTATATCTATTTTGTGAACTAGACAGATGTAGAATACAAGTGAACAAGCCATGGAGCGATACACTGCCCAAGAACGCGGAATAATCGAAGTGGACGATTTTTCGACCAAAATCATAATGAGCGATGAGGCTCATTTCCACCTTAGCGGGTACGTGAACAAACAAAACTATTGCTTCTGGGGCACTGAAAATCCACGAGTAATGCGAGGAGCCATTACACCTGCTCAAAGTTACTGCATGGTGCGCTGTTCCCACTCGAGGAGTCAGTCATCGGGCCATTTTTTATCGAGAACGCCGACAACAGTGGACGGTGCGCGCTATAGGGCCATGTTAACCGAGTTTATTTTGCCGCAATTGGACGAATTAGGACTGTGGTTCCAACAGGACGGAGCAAGGGCACACACTGCGAGAGCCACAATCGATATTCTGAAGGCCAAACAACATCGAATGCTTTCTTTTGGCCCACCCCGTATAATCGATTAGAGTGTGCGATTCATCATCGTATCTCGAATAATTTGCTCACATGGATGATTAGGTACGTCGACCGTAAAATGTACGTAGCGCACGATAAGTTAGGTTTTCAAAGAAAGTTTGCACAATTTGCACGCGTTGTCCTGTCGTTAATCTTTTCAACGTAAAATGGCAAAACGTACTTGCTTACCAAAAATCAACTTTCAAATGAAAATCTGTAGAAAAAGTGTCGCCAGACTGAAAACAAAACCTCTAAAAAACGACCTTTATAAGCTCGTGATTACAAATTTGCTAGATAAGTCGCAAACGTGGTTGCAATACAAATATAAAAAGTGTGGTAGTTTTTAGTGAGTTAAAATCTCACACTAATTGGAGGAGTCGATGATGGCCCTCATAGTGTCTATAGAAGATTTCCAGCAACCCGTGTAAATAAAACAATTTATAACTCATTGATGCAAGGGGAGTGAAGGTGCGGTCGAAGCTATGAATCTGACCGTGTAGTAAAATATTTGGATGTGGAAGTGTAAACGTACTTGCATTTCGGTCAAACGATGTCCGAAGATGTGATTTTGAAATGTTGAAACCTAGTGAAAAAATTCAACACTATTATCTAAAAAAGCCAAATACAAATGACTGATCGTCATTCAACGTCGTCAAACTTTGGAAAGACTATTTGTGTCATGAACGTGACCCAGCCACACCGGTAATTTGGAAAATCCAATTAATCTATAGAAACAGGCGCTGTACAGCGCATGTAGACTAAATTAACACCCGTAGAGTTCTGCGCAGATTATTTTATATGTCGTATGAAAGACAGGCTCTACTATCCATACTCTCAAAGATGATCGAAAAAACAATTAACACCGAGATTGTCGATTATCTAGAAGGGAAGCGTTCGGAAATATGGTTTCAATTATGGTTTTCAATTGGAAATCTGCTAAGATATGGTACCCAGCTATGGAAATATGTGATGGAAAGACATGGATAATCGAGAGCTATTTTACTGGATATTTCCAAGGTTTCGAATGAATTTGGCACATTGCTTTGCTAGCCAAATGGACGGCTGAATGGAGAACTTTCTTATAGAGAGATCTTTGCAAGTTTCCTCAGATAGATTCTCTATAAATAAGAGTTCTTCAAGGAACAATTCTCTCACCCACACTACATCTGGTGCACAATAGTGTTCTTTGAGGACACATATAAATCGATTTTTTTTAGTTTTGCAGAACTCTGATAATGACGTACACAAACGATACGCATATTAGCGCCAAAACGATATTGAAAATCAAATTCGACTGGGTGTATCGCTTAGATTCATATTTGAACACGAAGTAGCAGTTGACACCTTTATCGATACCGTTCAAAAACCGGCATGGAATAATACTCCTCAACAACGCAAAATAGAGAGCTGAAGTAATATCAATTTGAGTAACTGGTATCAATTTCGATTAAAAATTTTAAAAACCATGCAGTAGAAACTTATCTACAAAGCCTAACCGCTGGAAAGGAATCGAATTATTCGCTCTGGAAAGCAATTAGAGTCATAGAACGACCATACGCTGCGCCACCATTTAGGGTAACTCAAGACGATTGGGCAAAACCCGATAAGGGAAAAGCAGTCGTTTTTGCCAAACATCTCGAGGAAACATTTAAGCCATTTGATGGCCGAGCGCAACATGAAAACTTTAATGTGTTCGAGACTACAATCGATAGCAATATAATAAGATATGCAAGTATTGCCGAGCTTAAACGGGAAATACAGAAATTAGAGCCTAAAAAAGCTTCGGGTTATGACCTAATTACAGGAGAACTTCTTAAAATGTTGCACTGAAAAGCATTAACTAAACTCCTTAACATTGTAAATGCAGCAATTAGATTAGAATACATACCAAGACAGTGGAAAGTCGCAGAAGTGATTATGGTTCTCAAACCAGGAAAATCACCGAATGAAATAAAATCTTACAGACCTATTTCACTTCTTCCAATAATTTCAAAAGTTTTTAAAAGGATATTAGCCGGTCGCTTACACCCCATTATTTATCAGAAACGCCTTTTACCTAACATTCAATTTGTGTTTAGAAGTAAACACTCGACTGTGGACCATGTTTCTCGAATTACTGTTGTAATTGAGAAATCTTTCGAAGAAAAGAAAATTTTCTCAGCCGTATTTCTTGACGTGTCGCAAGCTTTTGACAAGGTTTGGCATAGAGGCCTTCAATACAAACTAAGACAAGTTCTGCCTGAAAAATTATATAGAATCTTCGTGTCGTATCTTGTGCATAGACTCTTCCGTGTGAAACTTGGAAACGAATATTCAGAGTTCAAAGAAATATTGGCCGGAAGCGTCCTTGGAACAATCTTGTACCTCCTATTTACAAGGGAACACGTTGGCTGACGATACTGCTATACTAGCAGTTGGCACAACAATGGGGGAAACAAATATGAAATTACAAAGCGCTCTTAGCGAGGTTAATTAATGGACAAAATTCTGGCGGATTGCACTTAACGAGAGCAAATCGATTCATGTAAATTTTTCGTATAAACGGACAAACAATTTGCCAGTATTTCTCAATACGGTTCGAGTCCTTTTTGCATATGAAGCGAAATATCTCGGAATGACACTCGATGCTAAATTAAAATGGAAGTCACATGTGAAAAAGAAATGCGAAGAACTCAAAAATAAATACAGAGAACTGTACTGGTTGCTCGGAATATATTCGAAGCTCAACCTTGATAACAAGCAGCTATTATACAAGCAAGTGCTAAAGCCGGTCTGTACATATGGTATTAAACTATGAAGTTGTACCAGTGAAACGAATCTGAATGTTTTACAAACTTTTGAAAACAAAATGTTAAGATCATTCGTCAATGCGTCGTGGTACACAGGGAACGAGGATCTACGCAGAGATTTGGGTATTCCCGCGGTTAAAGATGAAACGAAAAATATTGCACGAAAACATAAAAAAAAACGTTAATTGGGGCACGTTAACACAACGGTCCTCCAAGTTCAAAGAACTAAGCCCTTAGATTTGGCATGATAATAACAAACCGCGCTATAAATTACGGATAAAGCAGGAGTTCTCAAAGAAAGTTACCTGCCAAACATTCATTACTCGTGATAAAAAAATTGCTAGATAAGTCGGATACTTAGTTGCAATACAATAATAAAAAGGGTGGTGGTTTTAATAGGTTGAAGTCTCACACTACTTTGGACACGTGCTCATCGTGTCTATGAAGATTTCCACCAGCCCACGGAAAAAAACAAAAACCCACTCTATTTCTGGTGCACAATAATGATCTTTGAGGACAACTATTTATAAATCGCATTTTAAGTTTTGCAGAACTCTGATAATGACGTACACAAACGACGCGCATGTTAGCGCCATTGTTAAAAAATTCTCTATAAACGAAGACCTACAAAATATGTTACAACAGGGAAACCCAAAGAACAACGCAAACAATTTCATAATTCTGCACATCGAAATGGAGAACACAGTCGGCAAATCAGAAGAATACCTGGATGATGCATCACAATTGAGTCAGATGTGTCATGGCAACATTATTTAACCTTTATTAGTAGCGTCCAAACTAAGTTACCTTTTTCATTTTACTCCAGCCTCTACATCTCTATAAAGCCCAAGTACTACCAGGTCTTGAATACGTTGCTCATATTTGTAGTTCGGCCCGAAATATACACTGAACTTACAGGACTCTATCCAAAGATGTGAAATCCGCCTTATACGCGATTCTTCCCTTAAGTTGCAAGCTCTGGCACAACGAAAGACTTGTAGATCTGTACCACAGATATTAAAACGACAGGTATTTGGAGGACCTTAGAAAAATCATCCCCGTACTCGTTGCATTTCAACGACCGAAAAGACACACAACACAGATTCAGTTCACAGACACACTGTCTATCTAACAACGCAATATCAAATCTTTGTTTTTACAGAACAAGCAAACAATGGAATTCCATAACAATTCAAGAGCGGAATAAATAAACATCTGCAGCCATTAACTCGGGACACTCCTGGAGAAGTTGAAAACTGTTCACTCCGGACTGTACCCCTACAAAAAAAAAATTAATGTGAAAACTCCTTCTTCTCTACAAAGTACAAGTAAAACCAGGTCTGCAATACTGATTTCATCTTTGAGTAAATCGCCTTACAGATGTTTCTTACTTCAAAATTGCAACCTTTAGCTCCGCAAAGTCTTACAGAAGATCATCAACATTATTACATGTACCATAATGGTAGATACTCAGAAGTGATAGGCGCAACAATTCTAGACCTCAATGACATACAAAGCAGGTTGTTGCAGCACATAGCCAGAGCCACATAGTCTTACTAACAACGAAACAAACAACGCAATACAAAAACTATTTTCGCAGAACAAGAGCAACGATTAATGTTCAATCCCCCCAAAAAAATATGTATGCTCAGGTATGACGGTTCTTACAGGGCCTTAAACCGAGCTTTTATTTGTTTAACGCCGATCCCGAACGAAAATTTGAGAAATTTCTCTTGACAGATAGTTAGGGTAGATAGGAGTGGCGGTTCGGCATGAACCCAAGTAGCATATATGTGCATTTTTTACCACGACTCGTGTGACCTATATTATGATTGTTATTGTGGATGTGATGCAGGCGGTGTTTAGATCCAGCCTGGGAGGTTTAAAGCTAAGGTTGTCGAAAAATGGTTGGTCTAACGCACGCATGACAAATCTTGCATATATAAACTGTAGATACAAAAATATGAATACCAGTAATCAAACCAGAGACGTCTCACATGCTAGGTGCTAGTAATTTTTTTCAAGTACAAATCTTGATCGACGATAGAAGCGAGAAGAGAAATTTTAAAACTTAACACCATGCGCATGCCCTATAGAGTAGACCTTCAAAAATGAGATTATCCAACACGGTTGTCGTATTTCGTGAAAGGCAGACCGTCGTGATGAATTAACACCAAATATTTAAATAAATAATTTAGTCTAGTTCAAGTTGTAGCATAAACAATAATTTATACACGGAGAGGTATAAATTTATAATATCGTGTGTTTGTTTGCAATACAAAAATTTAGTGTTAACCAAAGTAAAGGAAAAGAAAAAAACTTTTTTTTTTGTTACAGTGCCTCAAATTGACTCGGTGCTGGCATATTTCATTAAGTAAAACTGCGTCGTTTGTTGTTTCAGTGTTTGTGCAGTCCATGATATGTTTGTACAAAATTGTTTCCTTCTGTTTGTTTCGTTTATTTAGTTGTTGTTTATTGCTTTTATTGCCTCGCTGCGACAAAGCCATTTAATGTGAGAAATAATAATTTACAGGCCTTAGTGGGAATTGGTTAGAAATCGCTTATGGTACAAAATCTGGTTCGGTACGCGTGATTGTTCAGCATCCTGAAACAGTGGGTCATGGACCACAACTGTTTCAAACATTCAGTGTCCATCAGAGTCCAGTGACAAAAGCAAGTATTTATTTCTAAACGATTCGAAGCAATTAAAACTAATTTTGTCTATTCTTCTATTTAAAGGTAACATTATCGGAACGGTACCTAATATCTGTGTGTAGTGAGTACAACCACGTAAGGACATGGGGTGTGCCACGGTTTCGCGGTATGCTCTCCACTCAGCCGGGCTCTACACCAGAGGCGTCATTTAAAATTGTTTCCCTGGAGGCCACCGATACGAATTACGCTTACTCAGCGGGTAATGACTTTGGGCCATTCGGTGGGAAATATGATGAGCCCATTTTTGTGCAGAAAGTCGTTCCGGAAACTGATCAATTGTATATCCGATACGCTTCTGATGGTGAGCGGGTATGTGTGATCAAGTCAGTAGATGGTTCCACTATAACTTCGTTCTGTGTGCACGAGTTTGATGGTCCATCACGTATGGGCTCGCGGTTTATCCTCACCGGACATTGTAACGGCGCAATTCAGATGTGGGATCTAACGACAGGTCTATCGCTGGCCTCCAAAGAAGATGCACATAAGCAAAAAAACTCCGGTGGCCCAGATATGGTGGAACTCTTGCGGCTACTAGACCAATGTGATATAAGCACCAGCCACTGCTCGACACCGTGCATGTCGCCATGCTTGCCCACTGTTTCGAATGCCACGATTGCCCGACTAAAAGCTAGCAATGTTGCCCTGCTCAATCAATCTCAACACCAGAACAACAGCGACTGATTGTCACTACTCAAACACTGCGTAAGTATGTGCAAGTGAACGACCTGTTTTGACTGACGTGGAAAATAGAACAGAGAGAGAGAGAACGTGAACATCATGATGGGGGCAGTAGCCACGCATGGTGATTGTTATTAAGCTTTTTAAAAATCGATTTTTATATTTTATTAAATAAAAGGAAACCCGAAATTATTATTCTTTAGGAAATTTGAATCTGTGAAAAGAATGCTGTTTAATAAAAAGGAAAATTGCAAAGTAAGAGTACCGTTTTGAAATATGATTTGTTTTTCTTTTCAATGAATGATACATTTTTAGCGCCTTTTTTACAAAAGATGATCTGTGGTGCAGACGGTATATTAAAAAATTGAACGGTGTTCATAAAAACTGACACTTTGGTAATTGTCAAGAGGGCTAGGTCAACATCACGAAGTAGCCCCATATTTTGATGGTTTTACAGCAATCGAAATAGAATAATACCTTGAACACCATCCCTATTGGGTTTATTTTACGGAGGAGCTGCCCACAATACCAGCACAATCAAAGGGTTCTAGATAACATCCCAGGGTAGGGTCAAACTACCCCGGTACTATTAATTATCATAGTCATGATCACCATTCTTGTTGAGGACCGAAATTCATCTAACACCTCTGTACTCGAAGGTCGACCACTCCTTAGCTACATATTTTCTCACTATTTTTATTAACCACAACCCAAGGAACTCCGACATATGCTAGCAGCTAAGAACGGGGCCTACAAGCCTAAGCTGCAGGTGGAGACGAGAGCTGCCATTGAGCTCTATAGGCAGACAAGAAGGAAAGAACACCAGCTTTAAAAAAAAAAAAAAACAGCATAAAAAAGGGCGCGATCGAGAATATAAAGAGGTGATATTGACATCATTGCAAGGATTCAACGTAAGGTCATGTTAGTATAGAGAAGGAAGCGGCAAAAGTGGGTTTAACAGTAAATGACGGTAAGACTAAGTATATGTAGTCTACACGAAAGGACACACAACACCGACCAATTGGACAGAACGTCACCATTGACAGATATAACTTTGAGGAAGTAAGGGACTTTTTCTACCCCGGCTCCGCTATTAACTCTGACAGCAACATCTCTTCAGAAATTAAACGAAGAATTACTCTTACCAACCGCTGTTTCTTCGGGCTAAGAAGGCAATTCAGTAGTAAAGCCCTCACTCTAACTACTAAGGAGATCCTATATAAGACCCTGATCATCCCAGTCGTGCTCCACGGTGCTGAAGCACGGACCGTTTCAATAGCGGATCAATAAATCCTTGGTCGATTTGAGAGGAAAATTCTTTGGTTCCGTTTGAGTTGACGGGCCATGGAGACGAAGATTCAGCTAGGATATGTAGAACGAATAGACATCAATACTCCGGCTCGCAGAGTCTTCGATTCCCAGCCAGACGGCGGACGCAGTAGAGGAAAACTTCGCCTTGAGTCGCCCGCACAAGTAGAAACCGACCTCAACCAACTTGGAGTGCGCAACTGGAGGCAGTTAGCTAAAGACCGGGCTGATTGGAGAGGCATGTTGGTTCAGGCCCACGTTCATTCCGGACTGTAGCGCCTTTTAAGTAAGTTAAGGAACTCCTTTCCCTGGTTGCAGAATATTCTTCTGCTAAAGTTTCCCAACCTACTATCCTTCTTTCCAGATGGTTTCCTTACCACCCGAGTACTGGCACCCCAAGCATAACGACTATTTACATCGGGAGTGATATCTCATTATTCAATAGCTGCATCTGGAAATTCCTAAAACCCTTTAAGAGCTATTACAACATTGTCCCAAATGGGCTCTTAGGTGCGGATTTCACGCGAAACCTCAAAAACCGAAGTGGTCATGAAAATACAAATTAACCCGCTAAAACTGGACGGCCTATATTCAGGAATTCGTAACAAAAAAATAACCCTTGACTTAAGTAAAGAGTTAATCATCCAAAAAAAATCGTCAGGGAACCATGCACCATTGTTCGGCTTCACGTGAGCATCATTAGACTCATGTATTTAAAAAGCTTGTATGTGCAATAACGCAGCTCTATCCTATTAAAGCTTATGAGGCGCAGCAAATGCAGAGCCTTATCACAATGGAAACCATATCGGATAGGGCACAAAGGGATCTTACATAGCCTAAACATACAAAAATGCACCGATCACACGGAAAAACTAGGTCGGTCCTTAAAAACTAACTAACATCACGAGAGGAGGGCCAGTGAACATTTATGTAGGTGTTGCTACGGCTAGGAATCGAACCCAGACCTTCTGCGCGGCAGTTCATTGCACCACTGAGCCCGTTCAATTCACATCGCTGGATCTTAAACTGAATTTGGGGTGAGTTCTTGGTTGGGATAATAGAAATGCCTTTATACTGTTCTTTAACTACCTGGCCACCAAGATGCCTCTCCAATTAGACCGGTCCTTAAGTAACTGCCATTCAATAAAGCACTTCCAAGGTAATTGAATTCAGGGGCTGAATTCCGTAAAGGTGAGTTTTGCTGTTTTCCGATTCCGCAAGCGTGCAAGTGAGTTTTTTTTTAAAGTTGTCGTGTACATAAGTGAAAAAATGTGTTCAGTCTTTTCGGCTGGCGAACCGAAAAAATTGTTCACCACGGTGTAATGAAAATGAGTTCAGTTCACTTGGCTGACAATTTATTAATTTAGCGCACTCAAACTCACAGGTCACAGCATATTGCGGAACACAGGTAGTGAATGTGAGTTTTGTGAATTATGAACTCAGGCAGAAAACTGACGTTTGCGGAATTCGGTACCAGTTTCCCTTTTTTTTATTTGTGCTAAGGGGAGTGTAATCTTCAAAAGATACTACCTGAACGGTCCTCTAGCATGTACGATTCACAGACCGAAGTATTCGATCAGGGATGTTTCATTGTACCAAACCACACCCCGCGCATACTTCAACCACACTCCCCTCGGAACTACGGTTAGGTATCACTTTGTACAACTGGTTAGCCATTTAGGCTCTTCTATCCACACTTTTTTCAAAGCGGATTCCGAGAGTTCTTGGTTGCTCTCTCGGACTCGTTCTAACTGTCTTAATCCCATCAGGATTGCCATTCAAGCTTGTTTCACTCTGTCCCATATTTGGCTTTACGAAAACATGTTGTGCACAATTCCCTCATGTTGGTGTTTCGCCAATTTTTGTTCTTTGTTCCACATGAAAATGAGGGCACGGAAAAATATATATATTTAGCTTTCGGCAGATTAAACGTTTAGGGGATTCCTTGAGCCTATATTTGTATAAATGTCCTCGAAAGCAAGCATGTCCTGTTAGGAACTGGCTAAAGTAGAAACAAGGTGTTCCCGATCCATCCTGTTTACAATATCCGGTATAAGTATATGGATCCATCTTCCCTTTAAAGACTGGTCTCATCTCTCCTGCCATACTCTACAGCCTCGCCGGTTTTCTTCCAGCTTGATATCTTCAGCTGAAGCTCGGGTATGAAGTTTAAATTTAATTTAAGCGATCCTGTGTAGCTCGCTAGGGATTCCCGCTATGGCACATACAGCATCAGCCTCCGACTTTATCCTTCTTGCTCTTAACAAAAACAAGTTTATTTGTTGTCTGTGTCCTCCAATATTTGTCATTATCTTGATAATGCATTGCTTACACGAGATGCTTAGTCGCACATACTTTCAAGGTGTTCCATGTATGTAAGACTGGTGTGAAGCACTCCGCCTGATATGTGTTCTTCGTTTTATTTCTGAAGAGATGTTGTTTTCAGAGCCGTTTTACATCAATGTTATATCTACCATTTGTGACGTTCTGTCCAATTTGTCAACTTTGTGTGTCCTTTTGTGTAAACAGCATGTACTTGGTCTTACCCTCATTTACCACTAAACCCTCTTTTCCTACATCATACTTTATACTAGCAAACGTTGTCATAGCAATGTTGAGGCCGACCAATGATGTCTATCGTCGGCGTATGCTATATTCCAACGATTTTTGGAATATTGTGCCTCTAGTGGTGGCTCGGAAGAATCAGATTGAATAAGTCACATCACAGTGCATCGCTTGAATCTTTTTTCGTGTCGAATGTGTCGGTGAGGTGGTTTCTAATCTGGGGAAGCAGCTAGAACTCTCCATCGTCATCCTGCACAGACGTACGAGTTTGAGCGGTATACCAAAACTAGTCATAGCCCTGTATAGTTCATCTCTATAAATGTTGTCGTATGCGGCTTAGAAATCGATGAATAGGTAATGGGTATCGCTTTGTACTTCTTGGGTTTTTTCCAGGATCAGCCAAGGTGTGAAGATTTGATCAGTTGTGGACTTTCCTGGCCCAAAACCACACCTTTAAGGGCCGATTAGGTTATTGGTATACGGTTTCAGGCGTTCACATATTATGGTAGATATGATCTTGTAGGCGATGTTGGTGTATGCTATGTTGCCGACAATACTTTAAGATGTCTTCTGCGTTCTTTGCTGCCGACGGTCTGTATCCCTTCTTGTTCTCAGCATTGAAATCGTTGGCTTCGTTTTTGGCAATTTAAAGCAAGGCCCCAAAAATAATACATACTGAGGCATGGATTTTTTGTATTATTACGTCACTTTGTTGGTTCTGTATGTATGTTTTTTCAGAAACTATTTAACCAGTGTCTGCAATCATGACATGTTTTCCTGGAACTAATTCACAAGTGTCTGGAATCATGACCTCGTCAAGATCATCAAGATCAAACACTTGTAGTCAATATCGAATAAAACGTATTTACTACAGCACAGTGTAATGTAACAGAACAGGTTTAAAAAAAGGGTTTGCACTATATAACGGTCAAAAAACATTAACTAACCAAATGCAAGTATAGTAAAAAAAACAAATGATTCAAAATTCTCTAAATGGAATATGAAAGGAAGACAATTAAGATTCTGCCTAGCAAAACCACTCGTTTGAAACACTTGTGCGGCCTTCTCTCCTCATATACATGTTCGTCAATATTCTCATATTCGAAGCTTTTCCAAAAACTTTGGAACCAAATACTCGGCCGAGTACTTGTCGTATGTAAAATATTCAAAGAATTTTTCCCTCTGCTTGCGGAATACCACAGGATTCTTAATCCAGTTGTAGAGCATTTTAATGAGTTGATTTGATGTGTTGTAAAGGTTTTCCTTAGGATAAATCTCCGGATAAACTAATTTGTTTGGTGCTATTGGCATGCAGCCGCAATATGTGGCCTCCAACCTGAAAGAATATCAAGCGTTACAGGTATACAAGACCCAAGCCACATACATTAGCTCACATCGCAACACCATAGAATTCGTGACCAGCAGTTGATATTACGATGTCACCAGACATGAGCGTTTTCATATACTTATCACGTGGTAGGAAACCGAAATTCACAAGCTTATAGCCGAGCTTGCCCTGAATGTCCTCAAAGGCCTCAGGAACTAGTTGGTAATTCTCACCACAGATAGTCACTTTAAAGTCCAGCTTGCGTTTATTCAGCTCTAGGAGTACTTCAACTAAGAGATTTGGATTCTTGTCATGTTCCCACCGGTGCGGCCATATTAAATGCAGGCAGTCGGTATCGTTTGCTGTTTGTTCTTCGTTGGCAATCAGTCTTTTTGGCATTGAATGGAATTTTATTGGATAATAAATAACTTCGCATTTTGGTTCGATTTTCTGGCGGATGTGCTTTAGTTTCAGATCTGGCTGAATATTGAGGAATGGAGTGATACTATCTAGGAACGAGGTGCGGTTGAAATTCGAATTGAAAACTACATGATCCGCTGATAAACTGTAACATACAGAACAATCGAATGTGATGTGTGTTCTTGTTCGATATTTTGAATAGTTACCATGTTAAGATTTGATTAAGTCCGTATTGACAGTCTCTCTCTTTGACCTCGCGTACGGGATAGACCAATTGATTCTCATGGAAGTAAACTATTTTACGACATCCGATCAAATCCGAACGTGTACCCATAAGTTCGGCCAAATTGAGAACCGAGCTCGTAAAGATCACTTTGTACTCGTGCTCGAGGGGAATTATTTGCGAAAAATAAAGAGCACTTGTGCGCGCTCTCCAGTGCCATTTCTTTGCGGGAAGACTGTAGATTTCATACTCTCCGGGCGGTATACCTTTTGGATAAGAATAAGAATAGATGAGAAACAACCAGCAAATCATCAGCAAGATGCGTTACATTCAATGATGGTATCAATTAACTGCTTATGACTACCGCCAAAGAACGGTTCTAGGATTAATATTGAAGGTTTAGGCATTTTTAAATAACATCATCTGCTTTTAGAGTTGTGATATTATCAAAAACATTTTGATTCTTATGTACTATATTGCGAAGGAACACAAATGGCAAATGTCAGAAATGCACAAGGCGTTGACAGATTGTCATTGGGCAGTTTCGATATGGGCAGTTTCGATATGGGCAATAGAAATCATCGATAGCATATGCAGTTGATAATCGATTAATATGGATGGGTTGCTCGATGAATTCATCGTTAGGCGAGTTCCACTTGATTGAGAGATTTCGACAAGACGGAAAACGATTCCTCACATGGCAAAGTTGATATTTTCTGCAATATGCTGAAACGAAATTTGAGATTATTGAATGGATACTAGGAGGATACTATAAAATATTAAAGTTTTTTGGAAAAAACTCCGTTGTACCACAAAAACCATGCTAGTATGTTGCCTTGCTAAAAATGTTGGATGCGTTAATATTAGGTTTACCGTACGTTTTAACTGAACTACGATTCTTCTTGTTTATCTCGAGAGTGTTCTGTTCAGGCCTCGTATCCTTGGCATTGTCGATGTTGGTACGGTGTTCTTCGAGAGGTTAAGGGATACGCATTCTGTAAATCAATAGAGGCTTTCGACATTAAATTGTTCACAATATTTCGTGTTTGTTGTGGCGTTGTGGATAGACGCATTCTACGTTGTCCTCAACAATTTGAAACCCCGGATTGTTGGTATATTCAAAATACTAGATAATGCAGTTTGATGATTGGTACCACAATATCCCCTTATGGATAACAAGGTGAGGAAACCATGTGTTCGTTCTGCCGTGAAGTCATTTAGCCTTATTCTGTTACGATACGTGATCTCGTGTATGCTGTATTTTCTGCTAAAGACGTCCCCTTTTTCTACCTTTGAGTTTAAATCTCCAGGCATGATTTTAACATTGCGCTTTGGTAGTCGCTGATAAGTTCTGCATAGGAGCTCGTTAAAAAGTCCTTAGCAACGTCATCTTTTTCTTTGTCGGAAAAAGTCCAGAGCTCCGAAAATCGAAAAGGAGGATGCATTCTTAAACTCAGACGAATTCATGCACCACTATAAATGTATCATGGTAATAAGAGGTAACCTCCATGCGAAAGCGTCATCGAGCGTTCAAACTAAGTTACCTTTTCAGACCTAAGGATTTTTTTCTTTTGTTCGGCACTTAAAACATACACGGACTCGACTAATAAAGATGGCACAGCGAAGACTTTTAAGAGTATTTATGACTTAGCAGATGTTCATGTGAAGATGGTAAACCCTAGCTGTAACGTGGCCCTTAACCATTATTCATTTACAGATATAGGTAGTTATCCTTTTTTTTGTCTTCTCACTCTCATGTAACGATTCTTTTTTTTTATCCTTCTTGTTTTTGTTTGTTCGCGCTGTATAGTAAACCTTTTTATGTGAATTATAATAAACAATTAGTGTCGACGCATTATTTCTGTATTATGTCTTTGCCACTGTGGATTTAACATCCCATCAGTCCAGGGGAGGTTGGAGAAAACACCCATGGCCTAGACTTCTTCAGGCAAGAGTATAAGAAAATAAACCCTCACTCAACTTGGAGGGCCAGTCCCATGTTTTGATCTGATGAAAGTAGGCCGGATATTCCGTGCCCGCTATTCTGACCAGGATTTTCATAGTTTTGCTATTTGTCGTTTTGTTGTCAAGACTCGTACTTATGAGTTGACAAATCATATAGGATTGGATGATACTAGTATCCAGTGATCATTACTGCTGTATAGAGTGGTTGAATGTCGTTAATATAAAACTCTGTTCAGATGTCATTTTAGACGCTTTTTATTTAATGATGTTTCTTTCGTAGATCTTGGAGGGATCCATAAGTTGAAAACGCCCATTTAAATCTCTAATGATAATGGAATACGGACAGTTGTTTTATTTTTATAGATACATTGCATGATCCTTATATATCATTAATATAAGATTACAACTACTAAACGTGAACGTCTTTGTTGCTTAATTTTAATCAATGAACTGTAAAACAAACACAACACCTTAATGTACGTTTCCACCGAGTCGAAATGCGTCATTTCAGCGAAATTCGTGATTTCACCACACAAATAAAGTCCAACCCAGAGGTCAACTGAATCTCTGGTACAACCGAACTCTGTCAAATCCAATGAGGGTTTTCAATAATAGCTATAACTTGGCCCTTATAGTGGTGCTGATATGTTTACTATCGGAATAAATGCACATAAATTGTTGAATATGGATCAGATTTGCACGATACGTTAGGCCTTGGGCCTAGGCCAGAGTTAATAATATGACTAGTTTTGGTTCGGTGGAAACGTGCTTATTAATTCGTTTGAGACCGAGGAACGATGTACGAAACAATTACCTTCAAACAAACGGATCTAAAATACTAAATGACACTTTGAACTGTGCCGCTGTACAATGTGTCAATTGCAGCCGCTGTATCCACTCAAAAAAATTCTGTCCAGCTCCAGCATAACCTCTATTGCTAAAGTCAAATAAATTCTCTTGATATTATATTCGCTATAAATTCATACGTAATTTAAATTAGAATAGAACAACATTTCAAAATGTCAGTAATTGAAGTAAAGACCCAAGAAGAATACAACAAATTGATCAGGTAGGCTCTAGAAAATACAAGAGTAACATCAATCCATTCCCAACTACCAGCAACATTTATCGTTTTCAACTCGTAGCTCCGATCAGACAACTGTCGTTTTGTTCTCAGCACAATGGGCTGAACAATGTACTCAGGTTTTGGATGTTATGTCTGAAATATCCAAACTTGGCTATACCAACTTACAATTCGTAAATTTGGCTGCTGAATCATTTCCAGAGATTTCCATGCTGCATCAGGTTTGCCTTACAATCTAAACTCAATGTCAACATAATCCAATTTTTTATTTACATTTCAGATTGATGCAGTTCCAACGGTTATCTTCTTTACAAAGGGCCAAGCACTCGATCGTGTAGATGGTGTCAACATTGCCTCGGTTACGGAGATTTGTAAAAAGCTTGGATCTACCTCTGGTGCTGGCAGCGGAGCTTCACTTGAAGACAGACTGAAAGCGTTGATTAATAAGGGTGATGTTATGATTTTCATGAAAGGATCGCGTGACGCTCCACGTTGTGGTTTTTCCAAGCAGCTAATTGCAATCATCAACGAAACTGGGTAAGCTGACACGCAAATGCGTATAAAGATCATAATTCATGAATAATAAGGCCGGGAAGGGTAATGTTGGTAGTGAGAATTGCTTAGTGACTTACATTCAACGCAGAAACATTCTGTGTGTTCGTAACTTGTCTAGAATATAGTACTACACCCATAACCAACAGAATTGTCTGTTGACTTTAAAATCCCGGTTGATGTGATGTGTACATATAGTGAGTAAGCTCTAATGTGAGCTTCCAGTTGTGCGCTTTAATTGTGTTGGAGTCGGTTTTAGCTTGTTCTAGGGCGATGTCCTTTTTTACCTTTTAAAGTGACATTTTATCCAAAGTGTTGTCCTCGTTAACTACAAGACCAACGCGTTTCGCATCTTCTTCAATGGCCGTAAATGCCTTCATGGAACGTCGATGTAGGAGTACGTAGCCCAGTAACTGGACGGATTTGTTTAGATAGTGCTATCTGTATGTCGGAATCCGGTGCAAGTTTAGAAAAGTTCAGATGAGCTGTTTCCAAACTGAACGTTGCATCGCGTGTTCTGTTCTCTAATGTTAGGCCGCATAGCTGTATCAGTCTGAAGGTATCTCGCAATCCCCTTATCTTAAGCGATGAATGCCATCATACGCGGCTTTCAATTCGATGAAAAGAGGGTGTGCCTCGACTTGAAATTCGTTGGTCTTTTCATGGATTTGTCTTAGTGTGCCTTGGCAGTTAGTGCATAACATGGGATCGCCTTTTTAGTAGATTGGACATAATATGTCCTGAGCTGTTATTCTTATCATTGGGCATGCTCTCATTCATCCAGATTTTGTTGTTAATAGTTTGGTGCCTGCACACTTCTAAAGCCTTCGTATATTAAGAGATCTACTGGTAAACCGTCAGAACCGGCTGCCATGTTTTTCAGTTCAGTTTTTTATAGCTGCGAACAACTAGCGGAAGCCCTAAACTGCTACAAAGCAGACATTGCTGCCATCCAGGAAATACGATGTTACGGGTCGGGCAAAAAGAGGATGAAAAACTTTGACATCTACTACGGATCGTGTTATATCCAGATTAACGAATGGTAAACCAAGTTGATCACATTTCGATGGACAAGAGGCATGCATCCAGTACTTTGTCCAAGAGACTGGCAAGATCGAGGCCTACAAGGCTAAGCTGCAGGTGAAGACGAGAGCTGCCGTTGAGCTCTATAGGCCAAGAAGAAGGAAAGAACACCGGCTTTTCAGGAAGAAGAAAAAAGAGCAAGAAAAGCGGCCGATCGGGGATATAGAGAAGTGCCACTCTCTATACCAAAGATATACCAAAGTGTAAAACGTCAAAGCCAAGGATACAAGGCTCGAACAGAATCCTGTCGCGGTGAACAAGGAAATATAGTAGTTGAGACACAGTTGATGCTGAGGATATGGAAGAACCACTTCTGCAGACTATTAAACGGCCATGACGAACAACATTCCGCTGTCAGGCAGAACGAACAATTGATTATAGGCAACGACAGCAAAACTGCCAACCGCTCGACCTGAGTAAAGTGCGGATAGCAATATCTTAACTCAAGCTTAATACGGCACCCGGAAATGATGGCCTTCCCGCTGAGCTTTATAAAACCGACGGAGATCACTTGGTAGGTAACATCCACCAACACAAATCTGATCAGAAGAAAGTATGCCTGAAGAATGGAACCTCATCGTTTGCCCGATCCACAAAAAAGGAGACCCTCTAAACTGCGCCAACTACAGAAGCATAAGTCTCCTCAACATCGCCTACAAGATCCTATCTGCCGTAATATGTGAACGCCTGAAACCGTTTACCAACAACCTGATCGGCCCTTATCATTGTGGTTATAGGCCTGGAAGGTCCACAACCGATAAAATTTTCACACTACGGCAGATTCTGGAAAAACCCAAGAAGTCCAAAACGATACCCACCATCTATCGAATTCAAAGCCGCATACGACAGCATTAATAGAGATGAACTATACAGAGCCATGTCTAGTTTTGATATACCGCCCAAACTCGTCCGTTTGTATAGGATGACGACGGAGAATTCTCGTTGCCCCATCTGGTCGGAAACGACCTCACCGAAACATTCAATACAAAAAAAAAAGATCTCGACAAGGCGATGCACTGTCATGTGCCTTCTGTAATCTGATTCTTGAGAGGGTTGTCCAAAACTCCCGAACCAGTACCAGAGGCAAAATTCCCCAAAAATCACTGCAACTACTAGCATACGCAGATGATATTGACATCATTGGAAGGACTCAACGCGATGTCATGTTAGTATAGACAAGGAAGCGGCAATAATGGGCTTAGCAGTAAATGAGGACGAAGTATATGCTGTCAACACGAAAGGACACACAACATCGACGAATTGGGCAGAACGTCACCATTGACAGATATAACTTTGAGGTGGTACGGGACTTTATCTATCTTGGCTCCGCTATTAACTCTGACAACAACATCTCTTCAGAAATTAAACGAAGAATTACTCTTGCCAACCGCTGTTTCTTTGGGCTAAGGAGGCGATTCAGTAGTAAAGTCCTCACTCGAATTAATAAGGAGATCCTGTATAAGACCCTGATCATCCCAGTACTGCTCTACGGCGCTGAAGCATGGACCGTCTGAAAAGCGGATAAAGAAATCCTTGGTCGATTTGATAGGAAAATCTTCGGTCCCGTTTGCGTTGACGGGCTATGGAGACGAAGATTCAACCAAGAACTATACGAGCTGTACAGCGACATGCCCCTGCTCAAAAACACTTAGCATTGGACGTTTAAGATGGCTAAGACATGTAGAACAAATGGGCAACAATACTCCGGCTCGCAGTCTTCGATTCCGAGCCAGACTTCGGACGCAGTAGAGGAAGACTTCGCCTTAAGTGGCGCGCACAAGTAGAAACCGACCTCAACCATCTTTGAGTGCGCAACTGGAGGCAGTAAGCTAAGGACCGGGCTAATTGGAGAGGCATGTTGGTTGAGGCCCATATTCATTCCGGACTGTAGCTCCACTTAAGTAAGTAAGTTTTTGATAGCTTCTCTAACACTGGAAGGGAGCGTTAACTCTTGCTCCTGCTTGTCAGTGACTAGGTTATTAAAGTCGATTATTCTTGATTCTCTCTCATAACGAGCTATTTTTAAAGTGGTAAGGAAGTTACCCTGACGGCACTACCCCAACCCGGAGGGCCACTCTCAATTTATTAACTACACCCAGCACACGGGGCCTTCTACATCCACTACGGGATTGAGCGATGCCATTGGCCTTTCGGCTCATCCGCCAATATGTCGAAACAGCAAATTTAAGTTATTCACTTCGTCTATTACAACTAGGACTATAGACGCCACCGCTCCATCTTATGAGTTCTTCAGCTGCCGCCTGGAATGGAATATGTGCGTTAGTGTGAGTAGACGTCTTACCCTCAATCTCATTCGCTGCCGCCAAGACTTTACACAGGGATTGATACCCTATCTACGGTAAAGTTACTCCACGGGAAGGCTGAGAGTCTGAGTTGGAATGCATCAGCTAGATAAAAGCGGGATGATGTTCAAACCTCCAGAGAACAATATTACAAAATTCGCCTACAATACATGAGCCTGTCAAAATCCTTTTTGGATATCGGATGGTTCGATGTGGTCATTGCCGACATTGTCGCATCATCGAACATATTTCATTCATTTCACAGTAGATTGGATCTTGTGAGCGTTGTTTGCGTCAATAGCGCCTCTGTAGTTGGCGCTGTACAGTTTTTTGTTGATCGGTCAAAAGATGTTGAGGTTCCACCATTCAGGCACACTGTCAACTAACTAAATGAAAACAAACAAAAACAGAACCAAGCATTTTTCTCTGGAGTATTCATCTTCGTCATGAATAGAAAAACGACCCAACGAAATCCTCCTCAATTCCTAAGCTTGTTTCAACTACAACTTAAGGCAGTTAAGTTGTAGTTGAAATTATTTTTTTGTGTACGCTTTTGTTTATTGGCAACACCCTAATCGAAGACCGGGATTGTAAAGGTGTCCATGACTTCTTACGGTTATAACTTGAACGACTTATTTGCTATCTAAGGTAGTGATATTCTAACCAAGCCTTCTTAGCTTTGTATAACTCATTTCCCTGCATTCACAGAAGCAAGCCTCATCAATATTTGACCTTGTTCAGTTTTTTTTGTAGCACCCACGAATCTGATGGCATCGCTGCCGATGAGGAACCAACTTCAATCGATTCTCCATCATCATTTTTTTTCTTCAAATTTTAGCAATTTATTCTCCAACAACTTGTGTTCTTTTATTTGCAGCGTTAAGTACGAAACCTTCGACATTCTTTCCGACGAAGAAGTAAGGCAAGGATTGAAAACATTCTCCGACTGGCCTACATACCCGCAGGTCTACGTAAAAGGCGAACTAATAGGCGGACTGGATATCATCAAGGAGCTGCTATCATCTGGAGAACTCTTGGCCACACTTAACCCTTAATTTTGTAACGACCTTCCCACCCATTTTGTTGCTCCACTTTTTATTTTTTAAAGTAGAACTCCACATGATTGCAATGAAGAATTAAAAACCTGTCCACACTTCGAACAAACAGATCAACACTTTTATTTCGTTTTAGTATAAAATTTAGATTGTTAGCTACATGTATATAAAATTCAATTATTTTCGCTTATTTCCTATGGAAGACAGTCATTGGTGCTGCGATATTTAGTTCGGACTCCAATATAGAGTGTTAGCGTACCAACTCGGATTGGTAACAATTGGCAGCAATACTATCCAACCGATTAGTCCTATCACATAACAGCTGCTAATGATTATCTTTTTCAATGTGCTCTGCTGAAAGAGTTCCTGAAAGTCGGGAAATCCCATGTGGTTGCAGATAGAATGCGCGATCACTGGCGCAATGATGTGGCCAGTTTTCGCAAACAGATACGCCGAATAAAAGCCAAACAGTGTGGTGTATGTCAATTGAAAACCTGCAAAAGTAAACGATATACAAACATGACTTCAACGGAGATTTATCGTTTTATTAACTCACACGACACTATTACGGCTGTCTTGATGGTTTGGCCGGATCGCAATCGCTCCAGAATGTGATGAAAGTGCGCCACACCGAAAAACAATGGCGTTATAAACACTGATGATACAGGCGAAAAAGATTGCAAAATCAAAGGCATCATGCAAGCTCGGAAAGTGAATTCCTCTGACAATGGAGCCATAATGTGATTGCGAAGCCATAGCAGATTACTAAAAGAGGCTACCCAGTAGTGATAATCTGAAAGGAAATGCATATGATATACACAGTTGTTGAATGAATCTTCTATCTATGTTTACCTGTGTACATCTGCAAGTGACCATTGTACAATTGAACACAAAGTGGACCCAGGAAAAGCAACGCCGTGAGTAGGGCAGGAATAAAGAATGCCGCCAGCAATCCTTTCCATCGCAAGCCTAGAATTTCAAAAATTGAACTATGCTCCAAGAGCTCTTTGGACGAAAATGTGTAAACAAACGCTGGCGATATAAGCATCACGATGGAAACGCTACAAAAGCGCCGCTTGACCGTGGATGGATGGTCTCTGAAAATGTTAAGAATAAGATTACAATTTGTGCATCTGAATTTAAAAGAAATGACAGTTTTAGTGACTAAATTTAGTGGAGAAAAAATATTTACCTTGTATATTTGTTGCTCCACACATAAAGACTGGCTACAAATATGATTGATAATATGAAACAACAGCTCACCGATGTTGTTCGAGATATTTTTGGTAGATCTTCCAAGGCGTAGTCCATCATTTTATCCATTTTTAGAACATTACGAATTAATGTTTGGATTGAACAGCAGCTGCTAGCTGGGACAGAACTCGGCTGTTGTCAAATTATTTCCAGCTTTGTTCGTAAGTAAGGTAAAATGTCAATTTGGTAGTTTTGTTTGTTTTGTCAGATAAGAACGCCAGTTCTAGATCAGTTTCCTCTAAGAAATATAAAAAAAAGTCCGTGCAACTTAGAAATTGGAGACTTTTTCAAAACAGCAACAAAGTGCTTCGACAAACTTCGAGAATCTCCCTCACAAATTCTTTGTCTCTTTCCTACAGTAAAACCATGAGATATTTTATATGGTGCGACAGGTGGCGATGTACTGATTTTTGGTATTTGTTTTCATACAAATGTCACTTTTGATTTTACACTGATGCTGTCCTGAACTCCTGAAGTACAGGCAAATTCATTGTCGAGTCGCCAATGGGACATGGACTTTAGATATGAGTGAAACAGCTGATTTTTCTTTGACCCGTCATGAAGATGTTTTTGATTTCAGTAAAATTATAAGTCAATAAATGTTTATTTGAGTTATTTTTTTACTTTTCTGATAAAGACTAGTTATTCTGAATAGGAAAAAGTAAATAGAAATCTTGATATATATGGGAGAATTAAATTACAAAATAAGGGTGGGAATATTTTGACATTTATATTTCAACTTATTAAGATTTTGCGTTCCACGTTACCTTACCTCAATTTTAAGTTGTAAACTGAAATGCGGAACACGGCCATTGTTTGATTTGTTTGTATAGGGTACTTCGCGACAACGTCAAATAAAAACAACTTTCTGACAGCTATAAATATGTTTGATGTAAATTAATTGCCGGGGATGGTGGTATTTTGTTTTAAAATTGTGTGTAAAGTATGTGAAAAAAGAAGAACTTAATACATTTATTGTACGCAAACTTATCAACTTGGCTTGGAATCGTATTTTTGTTTACACTGAGTTGTGGTGGAATGCGGTTGTTTACTTCTTGAGACTGGTTTACATTTAAAATTACAACTAACCCATTCCAAGCGATCATTGTTTTGGGAACCATCATCCAAGTAAGCATAAAGTCTCAATGATCTCAATAACAATATTCGTTAGATATGACGAATTGATCATTTCCTTATGTATCTCAAGGTCTTACTTAAGGACAAAATGCGTTTGCAAGTTAAATAGGATGATATGATATTAAAGACTAAGGCCATGTGTCAATTGTGTTAAAAAGAGAGTTAAATTGTATCCACTGTTTAATTTTTGACTTTTCTGCACCATACTAATGTTAAAATTTATCCATTTGCTAAAATTTTAACGCAATTGATATACGGCCTAAGAATTTGATAAAATTTCCACACGAATGGAAATGATAATAATTGTTTTTTTAGTATTTTACCATCTTTCAAAAACAACTGTTCACCTAGTCACAAGGTTAACTAACCGAACTTGCTGGGTTAACTCGAAGTTAACTCTAGATTTAAAATGCCTGAAAATCGACTTAATCGAGCTAAATCGAGTATAATCCCGAAACTAGGATAATCCGCACTGAAAAACCCGCCCTAAGGCCGTGTGTCAATTGCGTTAAATGGGGGTTTAATTTTATCCACCGGCTAATTTTTGGCATTTCTTTAGGGGTTAAAAATCGTTATATATTAGTACCCTTTGTAATAATTTCTCAAAAGAATTGAAACACAATTCCTTTCTTTATAATTTCTTATAGTAAAAAAAATACCAAATAGATTTCAGAAAGACCATCAAAAATACCTTATTTATGAATTATTATTGTTGTACAATTTGTGCTCATGATTAAATATATCGGACCCACTCTGTTCATGTTAGACATGTCTTACATATACCGAAACAATTGTAATCATAACATTTTTGAAACCATTTTTTAAAATACCAGTTTTAGTTAATTTTACAACTTTCGTTACATTTCAGATATAAAATGAATGCTCTTTGCTTTTTATTTAATAATCCGAACGATGTTCTATTTCCCTGCCACATGTTAACACTGGTTACGAGGAATAATCCATTAGCGTGTTTTTCAGCTCTGTCCCTCCGCAGTAGGTATACCAAATGTCAACAATTCGCCACTGGAAGCATTTTAGCGAGCTGTTGAGCAGGTTAAAATTTTGAAACCTCTATTCACCATAAAAATGTCAAAAATTGTCCATTGCCAAAAATTTTAACATTAACGCAATTGACACACGGCTTTAAAGTCTAATCCGATGGGTAAATTTTATCTATCTTCAATCGATTTTCCAAAAATAAATCGATATATTGAAACACCAATTGACAAAACGAACACACCCCGCATGTGGATGCACCTTCAACAAAAGACGTCAAAAAAGCAAAAAAAAAAAAGAATTACCTTGGCTAGTGCTTCAACTTTCTAGAGTTTCTTGCAGAAGTGTGTATTTTTTTAATTACTAATTATGCAATTTCCAGTTAGAAAAGTGTCTAAATTAAATAATTAATCCCCCACCAATCAATACATCTTCCAATCGAAGTAACTAAAACTAAAAAAAACTCAAAATGTATCAATAAAATATTCGAAAGTAAAACTCCCAAGAGGTAACAAAAAAAAATTCCCCATACAACTTGCCCCCGTATACTGTACGACGAGTTTTTCTTTTCGCCTTCACCGCGCCGAGCTCGTGTGTTTGTGTGACTTGTGATTCGTGTGTGTATTGGTTCGATTGCGTATACAAACGTGGAAAATTAATTCAGAATTTTTTGTTGTAAAAAATGCCGTCCAGAGTGTGTGTATCGGGAAAATTAAATATGGCGTCGCGGGTTGGAACCAGTTTTCTGCTCTTTGTTTAGGGGATCGAAAATTTCATGAAAATCGTCCCCGAAAAAACGTCGTAGCCCTGTTAAGTTCTTGGATCTAGCCAAAATAACGTGTCCTGGACACACAGGCTCGATTTGGTAAACGATTTTGTGCTTAAAAAAAAGAATCTTCATTCTCGGGGCAAAGTTAAAATAGAAGAAAAAAGTGGCGAGTGAAAAAATTGTATATTTTTTTTCTTCTCTTCCTCTGGGCAATAGTCGTCGCTTTGTGCACTTAGAGCACAAGTGAAGAAAAAAAAACGAAGAAACACAAATTATATACATATACATATACACACAATCGCTGAAGAGATTTGAAGATGCCGATGGCTTCGTTTACATCATCCAGATCGTACGTGAGACGGTCTCGTCGGAAAGGTGCAAACCGAATTGCCTTGCCCTCGAGAGCATCTGGTAAGTTTGGTCCAATAAAAGATATAAGATAATATAGCTACTGCTGTGTCTGGTGGTGGCGAGGGATCTTTAAAAGTTCCACGCTGATTATTTCTTAGGTCTTGATTTTTTGTGACTTTTTTTTTGAGTGAAAATGTGAAAAATCATTAATAAATGAAATTTAATTAGTCAAGTGTGTGGAGTAGGATGGTGGAATTATTGGATCATGCAAAGTTAAATTGGTGTTGCATTTTTAACTCATCCAAGGTGTGTTGATGATGTGATACGAAAGTGCAGTGAACCGCAGACGGAAAATGTATCAAACACAGACATTTCATTGAACATAACCTGAATTTCTCCCAAATGCACTCTCTTTTTCGAAATAATTTTTTTTTTTATTTTGAAATACACAATTCGCCATAAATTGGCATAAATTATGCAAAAATAGTTAAAAGAAAAATTAAGATCGTTAAATTGCATGGATTTAGTTGTCCGCAAAACTCATAAGGATCCCCTCCTATTGTAGCATTAGTTGCCTTTCAGGGTTCATGTACCTGACCCCGTCAGGTAGGTTATTCCGTCTTCATATGTTCCTTCTCAATCTGATCAAATATGAAAATTCATTAAATATCAAAACCGTTCTATTTATGAACGAGACCAACTTAACCCGTACTTAAATAGAACATCCATGTGATTAAATTTTATTTACTTCTTCCTCGTATTGGGAGAGAAAACTCCTGCCGTCTCTTTACGATTCGGGGCACAAATATAAAAGAATCGTATAAACACTTTGAAAGATGCAGGTACCTGCACACAAAAACTGAGTTGGGATACTTGAGAGTACCTACGAAAGAAAATTGGGAAATTGTGTAAGAATAGATTTCACAGCTGATACATATTTGACAGTTTCTCGTTTTCAGCATTTGGATTAGGTAGTATCCACCACTGCTTTTGGGCCTACTTTTGTACAATTTTGGATGGGTGATATTATGTGGTTGAGAATTTTATTAAACACGGACGGTTTCCTATTGGTAAAGTAAGCAATTAACATTTTATTGCTTTTAAACGAGGTCCCGAAGTGTGTCTCTCCCTGAAACATACTTCAATCCTTTTCTGTCTGGCCACATAGCAGCATTAAGTTGATCAGTGCGTTTGCTTGATCTTTTAACCGGAGAACCCGTCTTCCATGTCGTCTTGGACCTGATGTCTGGAATGCGAAGATGGTTAGTTTAGGTTGGTGGGCTGATGAAGTAGGTGGTGTACGTCTTCTCTCATTATACCTTCTCAGTTTAATAAAGACACATTTTGGTTCCCGTTTTAGGCCACGTTCGTAGGTGCACTTTGCTTTGTCCCGTTACTATCCATTATTAGAGCCTTTCTCCAGCAAGTCTAAAAAAAAATGAAATCTGAAGACACTAATTTTTGATAAATCCGTGAGTTCATATAGCAAATATTTTCGTAAAATACTCTTTCTTGGTTGACTGAGGTATGGACAGTGTCACAGAAAGTGTCCTCGTGTATTTCTCCATCACCGCAGCCTCTTCAAAGGTCATCAACTATAAAATGCATTTTCAGTTTGTAGCTTTTGTGTAAGTTGTGTCGTCCAATAAGTATCCACACCAGTGTCAACAAAGATTTCCTTTTCTTCAAAAAATGTTGTGGGTTCTGGCTTCGTCGTACTCATGCCACATTCTCTTGGATGTTTTACATGTGGGGAGGGAGTTTTACCTGTTATTGACGATATTCAATGTTTTCTGTCCCACTCTTAATTTTTACTTTATTATGACTACTTATGACAACATGCTTTAACTTAAATGAGGGCAAGACGAAGTACAAGGTGGGCCAAAAGAAGTCATCCGATGTTGTTTGGCCTTCAGAATCTCGGTTGTGGCTCGCGCAGTCTGTGCCTTTGCTCCGTCCTGTTGGAACCACATGTCCTCCAGTCTTATTTCGTCCAATTGCGACAAAAAAAAACTCGGTTAAAATGGCCCTATAGCGCGCACCATCCACTGATGTCATTTGACCAGCGGCGTTCTCGAAAAAAAAATGGCCCGATGACTCCTCCAGCGTGAACAGCGCACCATGCAGTAACTTTGAGCGGGTGTAATGGCTCCTCGTGCTTTACTCGCGGATTTTCGGTGCCCCAAAAGCGATAGTTTTGCTTGTTCACGTACCCGCTGAGGTGGAAATGAGCCTAATCGCTCATTATGATTTTGGTCCAAAAAACGTCCACTTCGATTATTCCGCGTTCTTGGGAAGTGTATCGCTCCATGGCTTGTTCACTTGTATTCTAATCTGTCTCGTCCACAAATGTCAAAACAGATTTGACATTGGCGGCTATTTGCAAAAATAAGAGCATTTTCCAATAAGGTGATCTCTATTGGCCCACCTTGTATATGCTGTCAACACGAAAGGACACACAACATCGATGAATTTAACAGAACGTCCTACGTTACTTTGTCTATCTCGGCTGCGCTATAAACTCTGACAACAACGTCTTGTCAGAAATCAAACGAAGAATTAATCTTGTCAACCGATGTTTCTTCGGGCTAAAAAGGCAATACAGTAGTAAAGCCCTCACTCCAACTACTAAGGAGATCCTATATAGGATCCTGATCATCGGCGCTGAAGCATGGACCGTCTCAAAAGCGGATGAAGAAATCCTAAGTCGATTCGAGAGGAATTTTTTTGGTCCCGTTTTGAGGCTGGTTGAGGCTCATGTTCATTCCGGACTGCAGCGCTACTTAAGTAAGTAAGTAAGATTGATCTAATTGCAGCCGGACTATCAATCATCTGGTTATATCGCCAGAATTAAGGTCACTTTGGCTGCCTCTGCTACTGACAATATCTCCGCCTGGAAGACACTGCTGTTCTCAGGGAGACGAAAGGTGCTGTATAGTTTGCTATGAAAATCCCTGTGAGCGATCTATCAAACTTCTCGTAAGTGGACTACGAGACCCCCATTCACTCAGCGTGCGGGATGGGTTAGTGTTTCGTGTATAATGTGTTGAGAGCGTTTTTACATGGCCGTCCGCCTAAACACCTCTGTTGCTCCTCCTTTGCTCCAGCGTTTTGGGGGAAGAGATCGTCTTCTCATTGCCATCGAACCAAGCTTTTATAGTTGCGACTTTGTTGGAGGGTTATCTTTTGCGCCGTCCGCCGTCCGCTCCATCGTTGGCTGAAATACGAGAACGTCTACTCCATGCCATCGTACTTTGTTTTTGCGTTTGCGCCAATAATGCGGTGGCGCAAACGATTTCTTGGGGTGTAGGCTCCAGCGATAAATTATTCAAGGTGCAATATTTTTTACTAATTAGCAAAAGGAATTTTAGTTTAGCTTACAAAAACACAACAGAGGAACCAATTACATTGCGAGACTACAGCTCGAGGCAAGGTTTATTTAAGTCAGTCTATAAACATATTGAGATAATCCAACGCATGTGAGACAAAGCGAATAAGTAACTTTCAACCACCACCACCATTTAACAACCTCATACAGTCAGAAAGTAAAGGAGCTTTTGGCAAAATTGAGTCTTCGGATTTCTACCGCCACGAATTGCAATATATCTTCCCATTGGTTGAGGTTACATAGGTTGCATATGGGGTCTATATCATGTCAATGTCGTCTCAGTTTAAGCCACGATTTCCACGATTGAGAATCTGCTGTTGAAATAACTATCTGAGCCAAGAAAATGGTTAAGCTGTCTATTAATTAGTCTTGAAGATGATGGTCTAGCTCTATCATTGCAACTTGCAACATAGAATGGAATTTTAACCTTAGATGCAGTTTGCGTTGCGGAAAATTGTCCCCTCCGACGTATACCTCGCTAGGGCAGACATTCGCGTACCTTTGACAATCTGACAGCTGTGTAATTTTATAAACGTGAAAAGTGAGTGAAAAAAAAATATTTAAACAAATATTCCTTGTTTTTTGTCTTTCCATTTTCGTAAGAATTCCGCAATAATTTTTCACCAGAGAACTTTCGAAGAAATTGAACGATGAGTAGCTGTCAGAAATTGTTGACTTAACGCATTCCTCCGTCGTGCGAAGGTGTGCGATGCATTTCGTCTATGTATCTGCACGAAACGCAAATCTAAACGGATACCTCGGCAGAAAATTCTCCGATATCGAACAAATCGGAAAATCTCCTCTAATTATATATAGCCATTTAGTCCATCATTCATGTCGCTATTGCAGATTGGAGCACATATTCACCCACAACAAAAAATGTACCATTTAACTCATTTGAGTAAAATTTTTATTAAATTTAAAAATACAATTGAAAAAAAACTGTTTTTTTTATCCCCGCGGGCGCCGCATTGAACTGGCTGATTCTTAGTGAAGTTTTTGCTGCAGATTCTTAAATGTAAAGGTCTAGGGGTAGCAGGTTAAGGATGTTTCCAGTCCCAGTGTTTTTGTTTTTCTCGCAGCGCCACACATATTCAGCCCTAGCGAGGTATCCGTCGGAGCGGAAAATTCTCTGATTTTGTACCTACGATTCGAAGGATTTTAGCTACGAGGTATTCTTCTGAAAAGCTTTTCAGAATATTTTTCTGACATTTTGTAACGCATTCCTGTGAATTGCGTTGAAGTGCGTTCAGGTGCATTTGCAATATTTGACAGCTAAGTGCAATTCTTCTTCCGATTTCCTCCGACGCAAATTCTTCGCGAAAATTATTTACGAATTGTAGTGAAGTGATTTTTGTTCCGATGACACATACCTCGAATGGAATTTAAACCTCCGACGAAGTATGCGCTGCGGAAATTTGTCCGCTCCGACGGATACCTCGCTAGGGCAGAAAGCGCTCTGGCATCCGCGATGGCTTGGTCTTTGAAACGAAGATTCGGTTTTCCTTGCTTTCTTGAACCTGGGGGCTGGGACTCGAAGATCCTCCTTAGCTGGAGCATTATTGTTCATTCGCACGATGTTGGCGAGCCAATGTAGTCGACGTGTTTTGGCTTTTTGTACTACATCGACATCTTGTTACAGCTCATATAGTTCGCGGTTGTATCTTCTTCTCCATTCGCCCTCCTCGCACAAAGGACCAAAAATCCGCTTATGAATATGTGGTGAGTTTCGACTTGAAACTGGTTGGTCTTTTCTAGGATTGGCCTCAGTGTGAAAATTTGGTCTATTATCTATCTGTCGCACTGCTACGTTTCGATTAGTGTGTTTCAGAAAGGTTTTAGACGTTCACACAGTACATTGGATAGGATATTGATTGCGACATTTAGCAGGGATTTGCTTCGATAGTTCTGAGAAGACATAGGATCGCTTTTTTGTAGATGGGGAATATGGAGTTGATAGTCCAGTCATCGGGCATGTTTTCTTCCACCCATACTTGGTTGATGCGGTGCATGCTTACCAAAACATCACCTCGGTATTTAAAAAGCTCAGGTGGTAAGCCATCATAGCCTGCGTCCTTGTTGTTCTTAGGCTTTTTTTATATAGCTAGGACAACTTCTTCTATACTAGTTGGTGGAACTAGTTCTTCATTGACTGGATGTGGGTTCTCTTCTTGCCCTATCATTCTCTCTACATGATGCCCAATAAGTAGCTGCTGAAAATGCTGCTTAAACACAGCTGCTATTCCCTGCGCTTCGGTGACTAGATGACAAAGCCGTATACATAAAATAATCTCGGGTCTGGACCTTAGTTTATTCCGACTTCATATTTGGTTACACTTATAAAAAGTTATTGTGACCTTTTTTATGCGTTGACACACTCTTAGCTTTCAGTTAAGTTTTCTGTTGGTATAATACTTAAATATCTCGCTCTCGGATAATTTAATGGTAATCCCATCGTTAACCGGTAGGGTGAATATTGGTATTGTTCTCTTCTGAGTAAAGTGAACGTGTTCTGTTTTTTTTTGAGTTGATGCTAAGCCAACGTTGTTTTTTTAAATGCATTTCCGGGCAGCTCACTTAAAGTGGGTAGGAATTTCCCCTTACCTAGTATCGCTACTTGGGCGTTCAATGTTATATTTATATTCCCAACTCGGAACAACTTATGAGGCCTGGGGTTGTATCTACTTCTGCACCACAGTATATTGATAAAAAATGCTATATCTGGCATTAACGTACCAAACCGGTGCCCTAAAACTAGGTTCTCCCTTTATATGCGTGTGCAAAAGTATTATTTTGCCAAAAAGATGAGGACTCTCTGCTTAACGCCGAAACCAAAGGACACATTTGAAAAACTTCTCATGGCCGTGTTTCTTTTTGGATATTTGTCAGACTTTCATAGGAAGTAATGCAGTGAAAAAATTTCGATGTTCGAAATGTTAATCAGTTACCCCGCTCCTGGTAGTCCAACGTACTAAGAACTAGGCCACTGCACCCAAGGCCGAGCTTTCTCACAACCGTTCATGTGTGCTTGTGTACTTCTTCAACAGGCTCGTTAGTACCCAATATCGAACTTACTCACAACCGTTCATGTGTGCTTTTGTACTTCTTGCACGATGGCGGGACCTACTGTTTTATGCCGACTCCGAATGGCGAATTTGAGAAAATTGATGTTGATACTACAATTGATAATACTCGAATGATTTGTCAGATAATCACGAGAGGAGGGCCAGTGTAAAATCGTTTTAGGTGGCAGCGGCTGGGAATCGAACCCAGACCTTCTGGGAGTTACTATATTTACAAAAAAAAAAAAAAAACAACCCAGCAATACCGACTATCAATTTACGAGAGGCAGGGCACAGAAATATATAGGGAACAGCCGACAGGCGAGGTCTCATCGGCAATGATTACTGTATAAGTTGTCTAGACGACAAAGGAGGAGGAGAATATTCTTAGATTTCTCATTTCATGTTTTTTTTTCTTTGACAACCCATGTTAACATAAGTATTTTACTCCGCTTAATAGGGAGCTCAGCTTAAACTCTGAATGGGTCCCGATATCAACGTGACTATTTGCCGGCTTAATCTTAACCCCGTTATTTTTACGTCATTGTGTTTCAATAAGAACCGCACAGTTGCGGTCACATTTGAAAGAACTTAATGATTGTTTGTGTGACTAAATGATTGCATGCATAAAGGGTGATCCATTTCGAGGTTCCCTACTTTGTTAAAGAAAAAAAAAAAAAAACAGAAAATTCAAATTTAATGGAGAATTTTTATTATCATTTGAAAGAACATTCCTAGGCATTCATTTTTTGAAGATTATGTCTATCAAATGTTGGCCGTTGCTACGTCGCAGCTGGTCCATCCGTTGAGTTCATTTTTCGAGCATTTCGACTGGTTCGAGCATTTCGACTGGTAATTGGCGAATGACACGCGTGATGTTTTCCTCCAAGGCCTGAATCGAATCGGGTTTGTCGGCATAAGCTTTTGACTTTACATATCCCCACAGGAAAAAGTCTAAAAAAGTCTATTATTTAATAATGAATGCTGGGTCTCAAAATGGGCGATGGTGTTGCGAATAGTACGCTCAGTAGGCCGATTATGTTGACCATAAGTTGAGCGAAGTGCGCGAAACACATTCCTCACAGAACGTGAATTTTGATAATAAAGTTGAACAATTTGTAAACGTTGTTCACGCGTAAGTCTTTCCATTTCCATAATGCCAAACAATACTAAACAAAAATAACTTGACAGCATGACACGACTCACACGTGATCTGTCAAAAAAGGCTATTGAAAAAGTATCTCTACTTGGATCACTCTTTATATTTATTTTTTATAAATATCGTTAGAGCCCTTCCTATCTTTCCTGTAATCGTGTTTTAAGAAAATCATTCATGTACATGTTCAGAAAAACGGAGTTAATTAAGTATCTACATAACAGTTTGCCCGCCATAGGGCAGTTTAACAGAAGTGAATGTTTGGGTTTTCACTAAAAAAGCGTAGATCATAACGAATTGCTAACAGACAGATACTAAACTTCTGCTTAATCTTGTAATTTAAAAATACTCTGTTACTCACAATTTAATTGGCTGCCATTTTGTTAGAAATGGGAAAACAATTATTCACAGATAATTTATTTGGAGGTTTAAAATTGACGACATTATTTTGATGTTTGTAAAAGGTGTTTTTTTTTGTTAGAGGTATAGAACTTCAAATTGAAATAAAACACAAGAAAATCGTTTAAATGCCCATCAATTTGGCTTTATTGGGAGGATCATTTTATGCCATTAATGTTTAAATATGATGTGGCCGCCGCGGCTGGTTCAAATAAAACCAAGTCAGAGGTCCAATTTTCAACCACTTTTTCGAGAATCTGGGTCCGTATGTCGGCAATAGCTCCACGAATGTTGGCTTCTAAGTCCCCTAACGTTTTTGGTTAGTTCGCGTAGACGAGCGATTTCACATATCCCCAAAGAAAATAATCCAATGGTGTCGATCTTGGTGGCCAACTGACAGGTTCATTCCGCGAAATTATGCACTTATCGAATTTTGACGTGCAAACATTGACATTTGCCGTATTCCGGGTTTTAGTGTTACCAGGTTAAATTTGCCGATACACTGTTCTCATTGGTCAATCGACCATTTTAGTCACGTGACATTAAAGGGAAAATTACTGACGAAACAAGTTTAAAATTTACACATAGGCACTCTGATATGATTGAAACAGCTGATAACGATAAAACTTAATTAACATCTGTATATGCATATGAAAAATGAATTTCCAAAATAAGGGTTGTCATAGTTTGCCATTTGGCATCTACTATTCAGTAAGATTTTGCGTTCCACATCAACTCACATTATTTTGCAGTTGTCAACGAAAATCCGGAACTCGGATTTACTGAACGCTCACAAGGAATAAATTATGCCGCCAGAACAAATATATATTCACGAACCACTTATCTTTGATTCGTAATTCTATCAAAATTAACAACATTGACCAAATTGCCTTGAGTACTTTTTGACCATTAACAAGCTCTTGGGTTTGTGTAGAGTTTGGTAAGTTATATGCATCTAACATTGATGTTGAATGTTCGACTCAAAAAGCCACATACCAATTTCATAGACCCAAAATGGTGATAAGCAGGGAATGCATTTTGATTTCTTAAAAATTACAAAAAGGCAAAACTAAACTGAAAAAAAAAGTATAAATGTCAGTTATTAAAAAAAAAAACATGAGAAGGCTACAATCCACTATGTGGATCGTTTTATACCCTATCCCTTCCCATCCTTAAAATTAATATCCCTAAAATGTGGGCTTTATGGCAAAGAAATATTAAAATTGACATTGTCGGAACATATTGTTCAGACAGTTAATCAAAATCTTGTATGGTTCGAGCAAAAAAAAGTTTTTATCCTGCATATGGTATGGCGTAGAGTGTACAAATGGTTTTTGTATGAAAACGCCTCCTATGGAAGAAATGTTTATATTGCCGTAACCAATGATTTTGCATCAACATTTTTTTTTTCGAAATTTTATCATTCTAGCTCAAAATTTAAGACCCAAAAACTGGTGACATACGGACAGACGGACAGACATGGCTAAATCGACTCAGCTCTCGATTCTGAGTCGATCCATATACTTTTAGCTATATCTAGCTAAATTATTTCTCTATGTTACAAACTATGTATCAAACGAGTGGAGCTCAGTCAAAAGACATCACGTCGTCATCTCCAATATTTGGGTGCAATTTAAAGTTGTCAGTGCTATTTACAAACTTTTTTATTTCTCTTTTAGTTCTCTTAGACGGCAGTGAACTTCACCTTCAGGAACTGGTCCTTTTGCATTCCGTTCCGTACACATGTGCAATAGAAGGTTTGAATAAATTTTGATGAACAATTTCACAAAGCCGTATGCGTAATGCCCGCGCTGTGCTCAAACACCATAAGGATATTCATAAACCCTTAAGCGCGTGCTAATTATAAAAAAAAAAATTTAGTTTCATTAATTTTTTCTCAATTTCCACGCAGAATTGAAAACTACCGAAGGATTAGAGCCAGGAGTTGAACAGAAACCAACAATTAATTCTTCCAAATATACACGGAAATCTTTATCTTTAAAAGATTTATTGAAACATACGAATTCCTAAAAATAATCTTCACAGATTTTATAGGCAAACCACTTAAGTAGAGGGATGTTTTTGTTTATCGTCTTTTTTAACATTATGTACTTCAAAATTTGACGTTTTTCATTTTTTTTTATCGAAAGCATACGGGTAATTTTTGTTAAAATTATAAAGTTCTGTCTTTTTATTGGAAATTTGATAGTTTTCATTTTTCTTTACACAAAAATACTCAAACGGATGTAGTTATCCATTCCCAAACTATGGTTTCAGTGCTTATATGTAGCTACTGAAACTGACCATCTCACTCTATCAAGGGAGGACTGGCATTTGATTACTGAAGTGCAATTTTATAGAATTTTTCTTCCGTTACTAGCAGTGGCAAGTTCATTCCTAAAAAAATGGATATAGTCGCATCTAAGAGTTGTTATAAGTTGTATATATATGGAGCACCCGATTCTACGTGATATGCATGTTTGGGAGTGTTTGATTGCAATTCAAAAACTGTTTGAAAAAATATCTTAGGATCTCTTAAAACTGCTGAAAACTATGTACTTGATCGCATAGCAAAAACGGTCAAAAACCGTAAACTTTGATGTTATATCCATAAAATTGTTTTTAAAAAAATGGTGACCACATGGCAGGTGTTGCCGTTGTTAGCTTTTAACTAATATCAATATTTATGCTACATGTTATCTAAAAACCAAGGTATTTGCATTCAGCTACAGGCACCATCCAGATGCCATCTCTGAGCAGTACCATCAGAGCGGGATTTGGGTATGAAAACCATAATTTTAGAGAATTGTTTAAATCCTAAGTGACATTTACCCGTTTCAATTTGCTGATGCGTAGTTAGAGTGTGTTAAGTCTTACCGCCAGTATGGGAAGTCAGTCGCATAATAGAACACCTGAACACTCAAATCGGTATAAGAAACTCCCCATGTAGATGGTCCTTGATATCGTTAATCGCTATTTCGAACGACTAGAGTTTAATTTCAAAAAGAAGATGGTTGATAGCCATCTTCTGTTTATAGTACCTATCCAAATCAGCCTTAAAATTAACAAAAAAAAAACCAACACAATTACAGTTGTACGAGCAAATATGTAGTCGGCGGTGGAAAGTCCAAACTTAGATACAAACTTTGGTATAATATTTGCACAAGGATTTTTTAACAACGCGATGGCCATTTCATTTTCGCGAAGACTTGTCTTTCCTTTTTCAAAAATTTGCAGATATGCTCGATGAAAAAAAATCCACAACTGATTGTTAGCTAAAAAAGTTAAAGGACACATTTAAACAAATCTGGGGCTGTATTCTTATAAAATTCTATTGGAATACCATCAGTCCCTGAGGTTTAATTATTTTTCTTCTACTGAAAGCTAACCCCTAAACGCTGATTAGCTAATCAATGACTAACCGGACCGTTTTTCGCATAAGAAATACTCGCACAAATGTCAAAAGTTAGTCACTGATTAGCTGTTCAGCGTTTATTAAGTAAGACTGTAAGGTATTTTTCCAACGATGCATTTATATGGTAATTTTATTAAAGACAGGGGTGAGTCACACCGTAGAAGTTCTTGAAAAAACCTTGCTAGCACATCTACATTTATCTTTTATTAACTAGACCTACTGCAACCGCATATTGCTTCAACGTTCTGCAAAAAAGATTTCGAGCCAAGAGAACGTCTAAATACTTCAATGTTTGACCAGTTGGTATATAACCAAAATTTAGTCACTTGCATTCCCCAATCAATCTTGAAGCGTTTCCTCGTTTGTCGACGTGCTAGATTTTATCGCATAGCATTCATTTACACAATAGGGAGAAGGTAAATTTTATACAGAACCCATTGCAGTTATCCATAAATGATATGTACATGCGTATACCATGTACAAGTCTAATTGGTTGGCTCAACAGGCTCGTTAATACACCAGCCAGCTATTTCGCATAACTATTCATATGTACGTGTGTACTTCTTGCATCATGCCTAGACCTTCTGAATCTGAACGGATATAAGCTTTTTTGAGAGTTGATACTACTCAGATGATTTGTCACATCATCGCAAGTCAGGGCCAAAAGGTTGAGGTCTTGCTACAGCTAGGAATCAAACTCAGATCTTCTGCACTGTAGGTCATTGCACTAACTGCCGCGGATCCGACCATTCATCATAAAACTAAGATCTTTTAATTTTTTGTACTTAAACATGGTATTTGCATTTATAACATGTTGTCCTTTCTCTTCCAACAGATAACATTCTTGAGCCGATTCTTCAGAATTTGCCAACTATTGGAGCAGCGCCCTCGGGAGCTGGTGGTCCAAGTGTATCCGCTGCAACTGGTGGTGCAAGCACATCTTCTAGTTCCATAAATTCACCCAATACATTTAATTCGAGTGTTGGCAATACAAATGGCCCATCAACGTCAACGTCATCGTCATCATCGTCTTCTTCATCCTCAAATTCGTCATCATCATCGTCCTCATCATCATCTGCCGCCGCATCCACATCCTCATCTTCTAATGCGACAGCCACCAGCGCTGGTGCTGGTGGCAGTGGCGGCTGCAGTAGTGGAGGAAGCGGCATACCCGCCACCAGCACTAGTTCTTCAGCACTCAATTGCATAAGTAAGTGTGCCACGCGAAATAGAAAAGCTAAACCTTGTACTAATCAAATTTGTTTTTTATTCACTTTGATTAGATAGCACAAATTCCATGACTAGCACAAGTAGCAGCACAGCGGTAAATACAGGTGGGTGACTCTAAACTACAACTTAACTTACAACTTTTTTATCTAAATCTTTGTGTATTCCATTTACCAGCATCAACATCAGGCTTCATCTTGCCCTCAACGTCAGCCAATGCAACTGCAGTTGCGGCTGCAGCAGCAACAGTGAGCAGCTGCTCGGCGCTCGGTTGCTGTCATCAGTCACCGTATGATCTGCGGCGTAAAATAACCCCCTCTAGCCATGAGCAGTGGTGTGTTGCCAGTACGAGCAGTGCTGCTGGCAGTGCAACCGCCTCTTGTTCCGCTGCAACGGTGCCAACAGCTGGACCTTCGTCAGGCGTTGTCGCGTGTGTCGGGAACTTTACCACTCACTATCATGCAATTACTCCATCGACGTCTACGTCTGCCTCGTTGCATTGTGAAGATAGCTGTTATATGTTGCCGGCGCGGAAACGCTCCAAAAGAATGTACACAGCCACTAGCACAGATACGAGTGGGCCGTCCGCCGCTCACTACTTGCAATATGAGATGCCCGATGAGGTGCTTCTCACAATATTTTCCTACCTACTAGAGCAGGACCTTTGTCGATTAGCTCTGGTGTGCAAACGCTTTAATACAATCGCAAACGATACAGAGTTGTGGAAGCGTCTCTATCAGTCAGTCTATGAGTATGATCTGCCGTTGTTCAATCCCGAAATATGCAAGTATGTGTTTATAAAGCCGGAAGATTCAGACTATGCTAATCCATGGAAGGAGAGCTTCCGCCAATTGTATCGGGGCATCCATGTGCGTCCAGGCTACCAGGAGAAGAAGTACAAGGGTCGCAACATTATTCATTTCAATTCAATTCAAGCCGCTCTGGATTACCCCGAGGAAAAACTGTCGAATAGTTCCTCCAATAGCCCCGCATTAAATGCCGCCGCCAACATTGGTATGCCTGGGAACGGCATTCCCGGCCTCAGTTCGCAGCAAAACGCAGCCAACATGTATGGAGGCGATGACAACACTAGTCCTGAGAACGTTGGCACTTTGATCTTTCTCCATGCCGGTCATTACAAGGGTGAATATTTGTTTATCGATTCGGATATCGCAATGATTGGTGCTGCGCCAGGAAACGTGGCAGAATCGGTGATTCTCGAAAGGGAGGCTGGCTCCACAGTCATGTTTGTCGAAGGTGCAAAGTATGCCTATGTGGGATTTATAACGTTGAAGTTTTCGCCCGACGTCACGTCGACAGTTTCTCACCACAAGCACTACTGCTTAGACATTGGTGAGAACTGTAGTCCCACGGTGGACAATTGCATAATTCGAAGCTCATCGGTTGTCGGGGCTGCGGTCTGTGTTGGTGGTTTGAATGCCAATCCAGCGATAAGAAACTGTGACATTAGTGACTGTGAGAATGTTGGACTTTATGTGACAGACTATGCACAGGGCACCTACGAGCACAATGAGATAAGCCGCAATGCGCTTGCCGGGATATGGGTGAAGAATTTCGCGAGTCCCATAATGCGAGAGAATCACATCCATCATGGTCGTGATGTTGGAATATTTACATTCGAAAATGGAATGGTAAGAAATGCCTCGACAGAGTGGATTTTTTTTTTATTTAAATTGTTCTTCCGTTACAGGGATACTTTGAGAAGAATGACATACACAACAACAGGATAGCTGGTTTCGAAGTTAAAGCAGGCGCCAATCCTACAGTGGTGAAATGTGAAATTCACCACGGACAAACTGGTGGCATTTACGTACACGAAAACGGGCTAGGCCAGTTTATCGAAAATCGTATACATTCCAACAATTTTGCTGGTGAGTGCTTTTTTTTGTTTTACTCCAAGGGGTCATACAGACTGAAACAGGGGCTCAGTCGCAAGGTCTTTCTCTACAAAATCTACCTGCGAATCGAAGACACTTTGGGTAGGAGCATTGGTGTCTGGTGGATCTCCTGCAGAGAGAATTCTTGGCAAAGTTATAATTTCTCAACCAACATGGCTGGTCCTTAACTGACTCCAGTTTTGCACTTCAAGTTGGTTGAAGTCGGTTTTCATTTGTACGCGCCACTTAAGGCCAGGTCTTCCTCTACTGCGTCCGACGTTTAGCTGGGAATCGAAGACTGCGAGCCAGAGTATTAGTGTCCATCCGGTGTTGTAAATGTCATTGCCATCTTAAACGTCCAATGCTGAGTATTATTCAACTTGGGGTATGCCGCTGTAAAGCTCAAATAGTTCGAGCTTGAATCTTCGTTTCCATAGCCCGTAAAAGCAAACGATACCGAACATTTTTCGATGAATTTTGCTCAAAGAAACGTAGAGCAGGACTGAGTGGTCAGGGCATCCCTCTATATCCGCGATTTGCTTGCCATTTTTCTTCTTTCTAAAAACCGGTCTTGTCTGTAGAGCTCAATGGCTGCTCTCGTCTTTAACCAGCTTAGCCTTCTATGCATTGTTCTTGATTGCGAGCATCTGTCGGCATTCTTCATCAAACTATGGGTTTCTTGTTGGTGAGCTCGAGAGACCTAAGACATCAGTTACGGCTGATCTAATGGTTTGTTGGCATCGTCGCCGTGAATATGGGTCAACATAATCACAACTCTTAAGAACCCTCACTCTCAATCTCCCCTATATTACATCTCGTTTGTTTATATCTCATTGCAGGCGTTTGGATAACCTCAAACAGTAATCCCACCATTCGAAAAAATGAGATATACAATGGCCATCAAGGTGGGGTGTATATCTTCGGTGAGGGACGAGGACTAATAGAACACAACAATATCTATGGTAATGCCCTGGCTGGCATTCAGATACGCACTAACAGTGATCCCATCGTTCGCCACAATAAAATTCATCACGGCCAGCATGGAGGCATATATGTCCACGAAAAGGGACAAGGCCTCATCGAGGAGAATGAAGTGTATTCCAACACATTAGCGGGTGTATGGATCACAACTGGCAGCACTCCAGTTCTTCGGCGGAATCGTATTCACTCCGGCAAACAGGTAAATCATTTGAAATGTCCTCTCAAGAAGTATCCATATCAATGCCATGTGTTTGTTTTTTTCAGGTTGGTGTGTATTTTTACGATAATGGCCATGGAAAGCTAGAAGACAATGATATTTTCAACCACCTCTACTCCGGCGTTCAAATACGAACCGGGAGTAATCCCGTCATAAGGGGAAATAAAATCTGGGGCGGTCAAAATGGTGGCGTTCTCGTCTACAATGGCGGACTTGGTCTGTTGGAGCAAAATGAAATTTTCGACAATGCAATGGCAGGCGTCTGGATAAAAACCGATTCCAATCCAACATTGAAACGAAACAAAATCTATGATGGTCGTGACGGTGGCATTTGCATATTTAACGGTGGTAAGGGCATTCTGGAAGAGAACGACATTTTCCGAAACACTCAAGCTGGCGTACTGATCTCAACACAAAGCCATCCGATCCTGCGGAGAAACCGAATTTACGACGGACAAGCGGCCGGCGTTGAAATAACAAATAACGCCACCGCCACACTGGAGCACAATCAAATATTTAAGAATAAATTTGGCGGATTGTGCCTGGCGAGTGGAGTGCAGCCCATAGTTAGGGGAAATAACATCTTTAACAATGAGGATGAGGTGGAAAAGGCAGTATCGGGTGGGCAATGCTTGTACAAGATTAGCAGTTACACATCGTTTCCCATGCATGATTTTTATAGATGTCAGACGTGCAATACAACCGATCGCAATGCAATTTGTGTGAATTGCATTAAGAACTGCCACGCTGGTCATGATGTTGAATTTATAAGGCATGACAGGTAAGCTCATCAATTTTATTTTATTTGTTTTGGAAAGAATATAATTGTTGCAGGAAAGTATAGGGACCGGATCGCTTGTCATATTCTATTTTATTATTATTGTGGTGCTCCATTTGTGTGTGGGTGTGTTTTTTTTTATAAGTTCTTGTACCTTACTTCATTCGCGTTTGATAAGGTGGTTGAGAACGGTTTCTACTTGTGTGCGCCACTAAAGGCGAGGTCTTCCTCTGCTGCGTCCGACGTCTGCCTGGGAATGGAAGACGAGCCGGAGTATTGGTGTCCATTCGTTCTACATGTTCTAGCCATCTTAAACGTTCAATGCGGAGTTTTTGACCAGGGGCTTGTTCGCTGTACAGCTCTTATAGTTCTTGATTGAATCTTCGTCTCCATAGCCCGTCAACGCAAACCGGAGCGAAGAGTTTTTGAAGAATTTTCCTCTCAAATCGAACAAGGATTTCTTAATCCGCTTTTGAGACGGTCCATGCTTCAGCGCCGTAGAGCAGGACTGAGATGACCAATGTCTTATATAAGATCTTCTTAGTAGTTCGAATGAGGGCTTTATTTAGTGAATTGCTTTCTGAAATCGAAGAATTAGCGGTTGGCAAGAGTAATTCTTCGTTAATATCTTGTTGTCAGAGTTTATCGCGGAGGCAAGATCGACAATGTTCCGAACTACCTCAAAGTTATATCTGTCAATGGTGACGTTCTGTCTAATTCGTCGATGTTGTGTGTCCTTTCGTGTTGACAGCATATACTTCGTCTTACCCTCATTTACTGCTAATCCCATTTTTGCCGCTTTCATTTCTATACTAACAAACGTGGCTATGACATCACGTTGAGTCTTACTAATGATGTCAATATCGTCGGCGTATGCTCTGGTGTTGACCCATGAGTTTTGCATACTTTAGGCATACTTTCTTCCGATCAGATTTGGCTTATGAGTTGGTGGATGTTACTTACCAAGTCATCTCCGTCGGCTTTATAAAACTCGGCGGGAAGCCCGTCAGTTCCTGCAGCCTTATTAAGCTTGAGTTTAGATATTGCTATCCTCACTTCACTCGGGTCGGGTGGTTGGCAGTTTTCGCTGTCGTTGCCAATATTGAATGGTTCGTTCTGCCTGACAACTACGATATTCTGTTCGAGCGTTGTATCCTTGGCTTTGACGTTTTAACGTTGCGAACATCTTTCTGGAATGGCACCTCTCTTAATCCTTAATCGAGCACTTTTCTTGCTCTTTTTTTTCTTCTTTCTGAAAAGCCGATGTTCTTCCCTCCTTCTCTGCCTATAGAGCTCAAAGGCAGCTCTCGTCTTCACCTGCAGCTTAGCCTTGTAGGCCTAGTTCTTGGCTGCGAGCATCTGTCGGCATTCCTCATCAAACCAAGGGTCTTGCTGTTGGGGGCGAGAAACCTAGCAGATCAGTTGCGGCTGATCTAATGGTTTGTTGGCATCGTTGCCATTGTTCTTCGACTTTCGATGCTGGTGGTATGGTGTTAATCGAGAGGTTTGGCGATACGCGTTGCGCGAAGGTCTTGGCGGTCTCTTGCGATTGCAGTCTTTCGACATTAAATTTTTTTACAGTATTTCTGGATTGTTGTAGCGTGGTGAATATCCGCATTCTTACATTGGCTGCAACAAGGGAGTGGTCCGAGTCGATGTTAGCTCCTCGGTATGTTCGGACATGCAAAATACTGGATGCGCGGCTCTTGTCTATCGCAATGTGATTAATTTGGTTGACCGTTCGTTGATTTGGAAACCGCCATGTCCCCATATGGATATCGAGGTGAGGAAACCATGTGCTGCCTATAGTGGCATTTCGTTCCGTAGCGAAGTCTATTATCCCAAGTACGCAACCAGACGTGTTGTCGTGTAGGCCGTGTTTTCCGACAATACTGCTCAACATGTCTTCTCCTTCTACCTTTGCGTTAAAATCTCCGTACATCGTACTTCGGTTGTCGCTCATAAATTTTGTCAAGGAGCTCGTAGAAGCAATCCTTAGCTATATCATCTTTTTCCTCCATTGGGGCGTGAGCGCGTATAAGGCTTATGTTGGCGAATTTGCCCTTGATGTGGATTGTTACAATGCGTTTGCTAATGTCTTGGAAACATAAGACTCCTTGTCTTAGTCTGGCACTTATAACAATTCCGCATCCAAATAGTCGCTGTTTCTGCTCACTATAACACGGTCCGTAGAAGATGTCACAGTTTGTCATCGCCTTTTTGCCGCGCCCATCCTTTCGTATTTCCTGGTCTGCTTTGAAGCAGTTTAGGTCTTTTGCTGGTTGTTCGCTTGCACCTCTCCTATTTAATGTTCTCACATTCCAGGTGCAGATACGAACGTCGTTGTCCTTTTTTCTTTAAGCAGGGTCATCAACAATTCAATCAGTCCTTTCCGAGGCTATTGGTTGCTTTGTAAAAATTAATTTTTTCCATGGTTGTGTATTTTACCCAAAGCACAACCCACAACCTAGAGAGCCAGATCCAATTTATAAGAAACCCCTAGAACACGGGGCCTTCAATATCCACTACAGGACTGAGCGCTGCCGTTGCCCTTTCGAATCACCCGCCGCCATCTCTATTTAAGGGGCCTGACTAACCCCTGAAATTCCTAGACAACCTATTGTCCGAATATGTCGAAGCAGCTTGTTTAGGTTCGCCTAGGACAGCAGCGGTTCATCCGCCACAATCTCTATTCAAGGGACCTGACTAACCCTTGAAATTCCTGACAACTTATTGTCCGAATATGTCAAAGCAGCTTGTCTAGGTTCTCCTAGGACAGCAGGCCGGATATTCATTCCGTGCCATTCTGACCTGGCTGTTTATAGTGTTGCTGTTTTTCGTCGTCTTCTCAACACTCTCGCTTGTCGTTTAGCAAGTCAAATCCGGTTGGATGAGATTAGTATCCGATGGTTACCACTTGATGTGTTGTCAGAGTTACAACCACTGTGTCAAGTTAAAGCCAATCAGAGTATACCCTCGTTCTACAACACCCAACAATCGGCCCAATCCTAGTGGCGCATCTTCAAGAAGAAGAAGAAGTGGCGCATTTTTTTATACGTTTTTCATTGATCTTGACAAATTCCAACGATCGTTTCTTATTTATCCTTTAATTTTATGACTTCCTGTTTGGAAAATATGAACATATTTACAGGTAGTAAAAGTTTCCGAAGTACAAAATTCCCAACAAATATAAAGAGTAAAAATATTGGAAAATGTATTTCCACATACTTGTGATGGCAGTGTATCTTGGTAAGAACATGAGTTTGTTTATCGATCATTACCTGTATACTAAATCAGATGTTTTATTTCCCACATTTTTCTTGAAGAACAAACATTCCTTCAAATTTTAAATCATTTGTTGTTTTCTTTTTTAAAGATTTTTCTGTGACTGCGGTGCTGGCACACTTACAAATCAATGTCAGTTGCAAGGAGAACCCACTCAAGATACAGACACCCTCTACGATTCGGCTGCTCCGATGGAATCTCATACCTTAATGGTAAACTAGAATGGTAACTTAGGATAAGCACATAAAAAGCCGCTACAAAAAAAAAAACAAAAAACAAAAAACAAAACAAACAAAAAAACAAAACAAAAAAATAAATAAATAAATAGTAAGTCAAAAAATCGGAAAAAATCGCGTAAATCAAACATCAAATATTTGAATACATAATAATACAACATATATATATATTATACCTAAGTCCGCGAAACCGAAAGCAGAAAACAAGAAAAATATATAAAAAAAGGAAATATATCTTTCAAAGTAAACTACACATTTAAATTACACATATAGCATACGGCTTACATACTAGCTTAAGCTATATACATATATAAATATAAAATAAACAAAAACAGTTATAGAAAACTTTCATTGAAGTAATACTACAGCAGAACCCAGAACAAACCCAATCTAACAACAACAAAGAAAGTAAAAACACTCATAATATCATAAGCGAAATTGAAACCTCTATTCAAAGCAAAAACTCAAATATTATAAATTATAAAACTGAACTGAAAACAATAAATTTCTGCTTAAAAGAAAATAACGAAATTGAAATTAGAAAACTTCACAAAAATTAATCCAATTAATGTTATCAAATCTATTGAAGTTCTAATCTAACCATATGCGGGAAGAAATTACATTCTAAGCTAGAATACATCCCAATTGCAATAATATTCTTCATAAATTTATTTAAATATTATTATTTCTATATGTGTTTTAAGGTTTTTTTTTTATATATATATAAATATACATAAATATACTTGTAAAGAATATGAGAAACAGTGAAATTTACTAAACAATTAATAAGAGCGTCGTAGTAGGTGTAAGTAAGTCCTCGTGTGTCATCTTTAGTATTACAACTATAACATAAGTTTTTAAAAAAAATGGGTTTTCGTTCTTCATAATGCTAATTAAAAAATAAAACAACAAACAAACACATATTTGATGTACCTTATAAACGAGAGATTTTGATATTATTCTTTGTGCTTTATAACTCGTATTATTAATTATTTTTTTTTTATATACACATACACTTCTGAATGAATGTCTTAGATGTATTTTTTTTTTATTGAAACGTTCAATGTTGAATATTTTTTAAGGTTTTTATATATATATGCATTTTGTGTTTAGATTCATTTTTCTATGTAATTTTTGTTTTGTTTTAATTTGTTTCTATTTATGTAATAACAAGCAGACGCCAGTTTGGTTTTGGCATATGCTTATTCATAATAACAAATTCATAACTCTGATTATAATTCTCTCACTCGGGTTAGAAAAAAAAAACAAAAACGAAAAATATTGTAAACATTATACAGCCGTATTTGTAGGGGTAAAGCTTCCTTTGAAAACCCATCTGTCCTGTGAACACATCACAGAATATTAAGAGTTGGCAGATAGAAAAATAGGACGGTTATGAAAAATGTCACAAGACCAATATATCGACTGAGAAAGGAACGAATAATTATGATGAATTATCACATCAGTTAACGAGTGAGTGAAATGCATACGTCATCGAATGATCGAGTAACATTGGGATGCAAATGCACATTGAAAATTGTACCAATCGTGCAAGCACAATTCTGCTACATTGATTTTTGATGGCAATACATTTGGCATATGTCAAATGTATTGCTTCTCAGTGAATGTTATGAAAATAAATTCGTATATTTAAAAATTCTTAACATTTATGTGAAGTATTTGTATTTTCATCTGCCGAGTCAGTAGATGGACATTGTGAATTCATTGAACGAAAATGTTTGGCAATTATTTATCTCTACAAATGAAATTTTAATTTTCTCAAGACAATATTTCATAACATGAACGTATTGCAGAGTGAATAAGAGTGAATTCTTGTTTATAATTGAGAAACGTGAAATAACAAAATGAACATTTTTTACATTTATTCTCATTTTCGACACCACAAACCCTACCTACTGATGACAGAATACCAAAATTCGATACTCAATTCACGTGTGCGATCATACCAAATCAACATTTATAAATCACATATGATACGCTAACTGATGTGTTGATTCGACCACTGTATTTCGCAGGAAATATTATATATCTACCACTACAGTCTCTCAAACTTAGCTTCTCCATTCATTTGTGTGTCCAAAACTTTATTTTTGCCACAAATAATAGGAACTTCTGGGCGGTAAATTTGAAAACCTTATCATTACAGTGTTATACTCTTGGATGTTAGTCAGACTTTCGCAAGATATGGGGTAGTTAAAATAACAGCGGTGTTGTTACTTTCTGGTTTTGATCTACGGACCCATCCTCCAACGCACCAACAATTAGCCCACTGCATTCAGAGCCCTCGTTCTGTAAAGTGATTATTTTTTGACGATATCGTTTTGACGGTAGTCTTGCATCACGTAACATCAATAATCGCTTTTGCTTTCACTATATTTGCTCCACGTAAGGCTGCAATTATGGCTACGTGTATTCGCGTCGGTTTACGCGATGATTTTTTGCACTATTACGAGCGACATCGCTACAAGCGAAATCGCGGAGCGATTTCGCGTTCTCATGCGTTGACTTGAATTGAATTTTATTGAGGCCTTCTAGAATCGATACTACAGTTACATATGTTTGTTTCGATTTTCTTATGTTTTAATGATGGCGGCTGTAATCGTATGGCCTATTCCTTTTTATATTCGCATATTGTGTAATGCTTTTCGAATGCCACATGGCTTGAATATGGCTTGTGTAATGCTTTTCGAATGCCACATGGCTTGAATATCTTGTATGAGCAGTGAAGAGCTGAGCCTTGCCTGATTAGCTCGTCTGCACGCTGTTACGTTCCACTTTCGCGAATCAGGACATTAAGGACCGGCCGACCCAATGGAAAGGGTCGTGGGAAATTGATGGTAAATATGGGCGCCACGCGATTTACCTTAGTGTCCCGAAATTCCTTTTTGGAGGAATCGCGACCCCCAGAAAAGACCCGCGGACGTCAATTATTAACAGCAACTCGTTAATTATAATTACTATTTTTTTTTATACTAAATTTATTGCTATCCAGTTCCCAGAAGGGGATAATCGATAAACAAAAGAACTTAACTATACTTATAATAAAATACGTGTACCCACGGATTAAAACTCCACCCCAAAAGCGCCGCAACGTTGCCGCCCTTTCGTTAACACCTTAGCCAATATGGCAGCAGGGTAACTCTTATATAATAGAATGCACCTTCAACTGTGCAATAACTGTGTGTGAAATGGATTTTGTTATTCACTTTATTTTTGCTTCTTTAGTAGCCGAAACTCAGTACTGCGCCCGTCGGATTCAAGTCGGATTCCACGATCGAACTGCCATTCAAACGAGGTCCACTCACAGTACCGAGCTGCGTTAAGCAAAATATCCTCTTTCGAGGATCATTTGTATGAGACGGGACTTTTCTCATATCACTCACTCAATTTGAGTCGCTATTGCAGTTACTCTTGAGTTACTGAAGTGGTTCGGATTTTGCGCAGATGGATGTAAAAACTTGTTTCACAACTCGGCCATCCGACTAATCACTGTCCCAGTGATGAAATTTATATTATAAGAGTCCTCTCAAAGGATAATTATTTCCAAGTCCCAAGCAGGTCTTAGTCTTATAGTTTCAAAAACACAAAGTTGTTCTACGATGTTCAAGTCCACCATAGGTCTCATCGTTGCAACAACACACAGATATCCGACGATTTACAAGTCCACGTAGGGCTTATCGTTTCACAAACACATAGTTATTCTATGATTTTCGAGTCCACTGCAGGTCTCATCGTTCCACAAACACACAGATATCCAAAGATATACAAGTCCACGTTAGGGCTTATCGTTCCTCAAACACATAGTTATTCTACGATTTTCGAGTCCACTGCATGTCTCATCGTTTCACAAACACACAGATATCCAACGATTTACAAGTCCACGTTAGGTCCTATCGTTTCATTGTTACGTCTACTCTCCTAGAGGCTGGTAAATCAATACCACTTTTTTTAATCCAGTAACTATATAAATCGTTTTTCAAACAAACATACATTTCTTTTTATTAATAATCAAAGTAAAAGTAATAAAAAGGGTTACAAGTCTAATTCATGCACAAAGTGGTCCAGGTTACAAAATGGTTTCATTTTGTCAGCCGCAAAAACTGACTCGAATTTCTTTTGCGTTATTTGGGTCGTATCAGTATCAGCTGCTATGTAACGATCGTTCTCAAGTTTCTTCTTTACAACGTAAGGTCCTCGATATCGTGCTATCAGTTTTCGGGGTTGTCCTGTAGAAGGATGTTCAGCTCGCAGCAAGATTAGATCGCCTTCTACATATTGTCTCGGTGCCTTATGGTTTTTATTGAACTTATTAGCTTGGGTAGCTCCTATCTCGTCCATGCGTATCTTGGCTCTACGCGTAATCTCCGCAGGTGGAATTGTATCTTCGTCTTCTGATTCGTCGTTATGCAAAGTACTACTTAAATGGTTGCATAAATGGTTTTGTGGCAAAAAGGTGAATATCAGCTCTTGAGGAGTTCGTCCAGTGATACGATGTTTAATTGTATTTAGACTCCACTGAATCGCTTGTTGATGTTCTTCCCAGTCTCTACCATTTGGATCATTAGTCAAAGTGAATAATGCCGTTGTGACCGTTCGAAAATATCGCTCAATTTGTCCGTTCGCACGAGGCGTGCGCACTGCTGTTAAAATATGCTTGATACTGTTCTCCCTGCAGAAATCAGCAAATGATTTTGAGGTAAATGCAGTACCTCTGTCGCTTTTTATTTGACTAGGGAGCCCTATAAATTGTGAAACATCATTTATAACTTTCTCAACTGCCTTTGTGGTGGTATTTTTTACTGGTCGCAAAATGATAAATTTGGAGAATGCATCGATGAGGCCCAAAATATAAAAGTTTCCCTGTTTTCCCCTTGGAAACGGACCAAGGTGATCCAGTTGAATTGTATAAAATGGTATTGCTCTTTTGTCGATTTGATGAATATGATGGCGTTTTTCATCTTTATCTCGTTTGTTGTATAGGCATGAAATATAGCTATTTAAGGTTTTTGTGACGATTGTCTTCATTTTAGGAAACCAATACAGTTTGCGAATACGTTCCAGTGTCTGCTCTAGCCGCAATGTCCTACGTCATCGTGTGCTGACTTAATAATTCTCCACCGAACACCTTTAAGTACAATAAAACGCTTTCCGTCATTTGTTCGTTTGTAAAGCCGGTTGTCTTTTATAAGATATTCCCTCTCTAAATGTTTGATATTTGAATTGTCATCAGAATTCCCTGCTAGTGTATTAATTATCTGTCTTAATTCTGAATCCCGCATTTGTAGAGTAGAAACCCAATCTTCTTCATTCATTCCGATTGGCATTACTTCACTCCCCACGACATCGGTTTCAACGCCTTCTTCTGAAGGATGGCGACTTAGGGCATCGACATGTTGTAAAACATCAAAGTCGTATTCTTTAATCTTCAACCACCATCTCGCAATCCTTGGAATTAAATTGGTATTATCCTTCGTTGCTTTCAGTGAGTTACAATCGGTATACACTTCGAAATGTTAACCTATCAGATAAAATCGGAACCTTTGGAGACTTTCAACAACAGCTAATGTTTCCAACTCATAGCTATTTGCATTCGAGTTCGGTTGTTGCGCGACTATAATAGGCTACTGCTTTTTTCATGCCTTCACCTTCGATTTGAATAAGAATGCCAGCTAAACCTATCGAACTTGCGTCGGTATGAAGTTGGTGTTTAGAATGAGGGTTATAAATTGTCAAAACTGGTGCCTTACATAGCCGATCTTTAAGTGTGTCAAATGACGTTTGATGTTCCGAATTCCATTCAAAGGAACAGTCTTTTCTTAACATTTTATTCAAAGGAGCTGCTATAGTTGCGTAGTTTTCAACGAAACGGCGGAAATACCCGGTAAGTCCTAAAAATTGCTTTATTTCGCGAGTAGTGGTCGGAGTTGGGAATAATTTCAAATATCAATGTTATGTCCAAGAAAAGTTATTTTTTTCTTTAAAAATTCGCATTTTTTTAAAATAAGGGTCAAATGTAGGTCTTTGGGTATTTTAAGAAGTTCGCGAAGGGTACGTAGAAGTTCTTTTACACTGGTTCCGAACAAAACAATATCATCCATATAAATAATGACTTTCGAATTGTTCATTCATTTCCTGATTATGTCCATCATTCTAAGAAAAACAGCCGGCGCATTAGTCAGACCAAATGCCACTCTTTTAAATTGAAATTGGCCAGTTGCCGTTACGAAAGAAGTGAAATGTCTACAGTCCTTACGGATAGGTATTTGGTAATACCCACTCATTAAATCCAACACAATAAAAAATTCACTATTACACATCATATTTAGACCTTCCTCAATATTCAAAGTTGGAAAATATTCGCGCACGGTTAGAGAATTTATCTTCCTAAAATCTACACACATTCGGTATGTGCCATCTTTCTTTAGAACCAAAAGAACAGGGCTGGAATATTCGGAGGTAGAAGGCTCAATGATGTCATTTTTCAAAAGTTCGTCTATTTGATTGTCGAGCACTGCTCTAAGGTGGTATGGAATACGATACGGCTTATATCTCACTTGGGCTTTTTCTTTTAATTCGATTTTCATTTCAATAATATTAGTTTTACCTAACTCGCGTAAATTATTTGCAAGGCACATATAATATTCGCGGATTGTATCAAGCAAAGTTTCTTTATCGCGTTCTGGAACCGAATTATCAATTTGTATGTCCGTTGCACTTATATTCATAATACCGTATTCCAGTTCATCTTGTCTACCCCCCTCACTGTGTCAATTTCTAGTAATATCTTCCCCTCTTTCAGCGGCATAAGTTAAGTAAAGTTTACCATCCTTTCTTGTAGTACAGACCCTCGGAGCATAAAGGAAATTTCTGCCCAATATCATGTCGTATTCTTGTTTGTTGTCACCTACAACCATGATATTGACACTTTGATGGACGTCCTGAGCTCGAACATTTTGTTTAATTCTGCCTAAAGGAACAACCCTACCCCCTCCGTATCCAGTCAAGGTTTTTGTTGTTGGTTCAATGTTACAATGGTTTCGATTGACGATGTTTTCCTTAATGGTCGAACAATCAGATTCTAGATCAATAAACGCTAGAACCGATAAATCTTCAACCTTTATTTTCATGACCAAACTGTCGTCTTTAACCGCAGACATCTTGGCTACTCGGGAATTACTTCTGCACCGTTGTTTGGGTGCACGACATTCATTAGCGAAATGGCCCGGCTTCCGGCAGTTGTAGCAATTTCTGTCATTTGGCCGCTTTGCTATATGTTGCCGATTTTGATGACAGTCGCGAGCCAAGTGGTCTCTCGGTTGGCGTACCGTTTCTCGATGGGATCGCCATGGGGCGTTCGCCAAACCTTTCCCGATTTCTATTTTGCTCTTTTATGGCAAAGAACGATTTAATTTTCAGAAGCAGTTCCTCATATGTACCGTATGAGGAAGCGGTTAGCGTATTTATAAAGTTGTCGTCTTTCAGACCGGTCATGGCCAGAGAATCTAGTATACCCGCCTTTTTGCACTAAGCAACGACCTCATAAAAATAGTTTTCAACGCTCTCGTTATCAAGCTTTGTTCGCGACATTATTTTTAATATTAAAGAGGCTTTATCGGTAATTGTTGGGAACGCTTTAGTAAGTTCATTTTTGAAAGCTGCCCAAGAAGTTAATTCCGATCGTCGGCACTGAAACCACTGAAGTGCTGCTTCTTCGAGGCGAAGCGATGCGTAGAATATTGTGGCTATGTCGTCCCAATTGAACATCAATTTAAATGAATCAATCTGACTTACCCACGCTTCCGCTGTCAGATCCTTGGAAGGATTGAAAATAGGGAGAATTTTTTCGCATTCTGCCACTCCCATACGCAATGGTACATCCACCATATTGCGGGATGATGATGCTTCACTGCTGTTGTTCGAAGCAGCCCTCTTTCTTTGCGATGACATGTTATTTTTTTTTCATCAAAAACCAAACCGCTCAATTAACTTCCAGACGTCTAGACGTTTCGTGTCGCACAGCGAAAAACACGCAAACAAAATCGTTCAGATAATATCCGCAGCCGCACTACTAAAAAAAAACTTTCCCACGTATACTGTGGCTATATCCTACTTCTGAAGATGTGAAATGGATTTTGTTATTCACTTTATTTTTGCTTCTTTAGTAGCCGAAACTCAGTACTGCGCCCGTTCAAGTCGGATTCCACGATCGAACTGCCATTCAAACGAGGTCCACTCACAGTACCGAGCTGCGTTAAGCAAAATATCCTCTTTCGAGGATCCTTTGTATGAGACGGGATTTTTCTCATATCACTCACACAATTTGAGTCGCTATTGCATATTAAACCTAAAATGTTTAAGACCATGAATAAAACTCACAAAATCGTTTAGTGGGATAAAATCATGGTTAAATTCTTTTAAGTAAGTATTATACATGCTATCAAATATATTATTTAAACTTCCTACAAAGTTTCTAAACCAATTGTTTCCCAGTAATATAATATAAAGAAATAGGATCGCGATTATTTTATTCTCTGGGTCCGGAATTTTTGATGTCCAGAGAAAGCAAAAGATTATAGATAACTTTAGGATTTTCTTTAACCAAAACAGCTTCATAAATTTCTTTAAGTTCTTCACTAAGGTTGTTGAATTTTATTAGATCTATAATCATTTTATAATCAAGCGAATCACTACTCTCAAATGAACTTTTCAGTATTTCTGAAGATATAAATGAAATTAAATTTTTACACTCATCACCCATCTTTATAATCCAAACGCACTAACTAATATTGCGTATACTTATTTCTCACATACTCAAAATAACTGTAGCATGAATCTTCCTCACATACTTGTAAAAATTTTCCGTTAGTTGCAAAGCTAAATAGCTCATGTAATAACTGCAGTGGTGAGACATTACAATAAAATCTTTTAATCTTCAAAAATATTAATATTATAAAAAGAATTATAATAGACGATAATACATTTTTGAAGAAGATCATTAATATTATAAATAAGATTATGTATTCTGTAAGCATGTAAGTCACGTCCAAATGATGATAAAATTTTTAAAAAAACTATCACTCGAGATATGTCCTAAAATCTTTGAACAACTTTCCAGTATCCAATATATTATTCTTTAATATTCTTTACAGAACAGTTTATTATCTATACCAAACAGAAAAGTACAATTTAATCGATATTGAGATTTAAATAACACAACATCAAAAGCAGAGTCATTCTTCCCATCATATACTTTGAAAGGATATATGCCGTTATTAACTACATACCTTGAAGATACATTAGTGTTGTCATGCGGTTTCATAAGGAAATCGTAAATATACCATGGCGATGAGTTGACTATATACACCGTATCGCTAAGGATATGATAATCTAATTTAAATGAATGTGGTACCTAATATCCTTAATCTCATATCTATCACTATGAATCAGACGTACGTGGTAATTACGGGCACGCCTGACCTAAATAAGGTCCACGCCATCAGCTTCCGTTAGCAACTTAAGCACTTCGGATCTATAACGGTGCACTCCTGCGCCGCACGAGACGGCTACTACGCCAATATCGATATACATTTCTTCTTCAAGCTTGTCAATTTTTTGACTTATCTTCATGCGAGTGGTGAATATTACACCAAGTGTTCCTGCTAACACAATCTGAAAAGTCTAAAGAAAGAACCAATTCCACTTTCAAAATCATACGCATTTATTGGCATGCCAATAATGGATGTAACATTCTTGCTATTACCTGACAAAGTCACGGATGTGTTGGTCGACTCCGAGACTACGAAATTCGACTTTAAACCATGACCAACATAAATTTGAGCCACTGCATTAACAAAGAGAAGTATCTTTGTGAACCAATATACCATTGTTAATATATTACGATGACGCTTTAAGGTCGAAAGACCGCGCCGATTCTTCTTCAATCTTTCTTTAGCTATTCTTCCCATTGCTAACCTTTCTTCTAGTTTACTAGAAGCCATAGCCTTTACACTTGCAGGAAGCAAAGGTTTGGCCTCCTCTTTCAATGCCGTAGTAACCGGCGGTATAGGGGCTGAGCCCCTCGACATACTAGCTTTAATTCCACCGTAGGCGAACGGTGAGTTATCAGGCATTAGATTCATCGGTATTTCCCGAGGATCAATTTCGTTCCATTTACCCATCTTATGAACAAAGTGCGTCTGGCCATTATAACCAAATACAGCTTTTTCTGCGACAGAATAATCATCCATAAGCAACAGGAGAAGACAAGTTATACACATATACACGTGTGAATCAGTTTTCACTTGGTTTTTACTTATCTTTTATTACTTTCCTGGCGATCCAAATTCTAGCAAGGAAGGATTACGGATGTCAATGCTGGTCAAGATGGGCACGTTCGTGTTGTTACTTTACGAACAAAGAGTGGTATATTTAAGCGCCCTATTACAAAATTAGCTTTATTGCCATGTTCCTGAAATGTCTTCAGGGGCGGCGGCATGTTAAGAAACGTAGTTAATAGTTTAAATCAATTTTCGTTTGTTATTAAATATGTTATTAATTATTTCTAAATGTTGTTAATATTTGTTAATTTACCCTATGGTTCGTAAATATTGTCTATGCTTTGCAGACTCCCTTTGCCATATGCATAGCATATGTATGTATACATTTTTGCATTACGCGTATTTGCTCTGAACTTACTATGTTAAAGATCATACCTTTTAACATTTGCCAACGACTGCTAATGCTTTCCAGAGTGAGAGCAGAAAAGTACAATTTAATCGATATTGAGATTTAAATAACACAACATCAAAAGCAGAGTCATTCTTCCCATCATATACTTTGAAAGGATATATGCCGTTATTAACTACATACCTTGAAGATACATTAGTGTTGTCATCTGGTTTCATAAGGAAATCGTAAATATACCATGGCGATGAGTTGACTATATACACCGTATCGCTAAGGATATGATAATCTAATTTAAATGAATGTGGTACCTAATATCCTTAATCTCATATCTATCACTATGAATCAGACGTACGTGGTAATTACGGGCACGCCTGACCTAAATAAGGTCCACGCCATCAGCTTCCGTTAGCAACTTAAGCACTTCGGATCTATAACGGTGCACTCCTGCGCCGCACGAGACGGCTACTACGCCAATATCGATATACATTTCTTCTTCAAGCTTGTCAATTTTTTGACTTATCTTCATGCGAGTGGTGAATATTACACCAAGTGTTCCTGCTAACACAATCTGAAAAGTCTAAAGAAAGAACCAATTCCACTTTCAAAATCATACGCATTTATTGGCATGCCAATAATGGATGTAACATTCTTGCTATTACCTGACAAAGTCACGGATGTGTTGGTCGACTCCGAGACTACGAAATTCGACTTTAAACCATGACCAACATAAATTTGAGCCACTGCATTAACAAAGAGAAGTATCTTTGTGAACCAATATACCATTGTTAATATATTACGATGACGCTTTAAGGTCGAAAGACCGCGCCGATTCTTCTTCAATCTTTCTTTAGCTATTCTTCCCATTGCTAACCTTTCTTCTAGTTTACTAGAAGCCATAGCCTTTACACTTGCAGGAAGCAAAGGTTTGGCCTCCTCTTTCAATGCCGTAGTAACCGGCGGTATAGGGGCTGAGCCCCTCGACATACTAGCTTTAATTCCACCGTAGGCGAACGGTGAGTTATCAGGCATTAGATTTATCGGTATTTCCCGAGGATCAATTTCGTTCCATTTACCCATCTTATGAACAAAGTGCGTCTGGCCATTATAACCAAATACAGCTTTTTCTGCGACAGAATAATCATCCATAAGCAACAGGAGAAGAAAAGTTATACACATATACACGTGTATACACGTGGCTATGTCGTCCCAATTGAACATCAATTTAAATGAATCAATCTGACTTACCCACGCTTCCGCTGTCAGATCCTTGGAAGGATTGAAAATAGGGAGAATTTTTTCGCATTCTGCCACTCCCATACGCAATGGTACATCCACCATATTGCGGGATGATGATGCTTCACTGCTGTTGTTCGAAGCAGCCCTCTTTCTTTGCGATGACATGTTTTTTTTTTTCATCAAAAACCAAACCGCTCAATTTACTTCCAGACGTCTAGACGTTTCGTGTCGCACAGCGAAAAACACGCAAACAAAATCGTTCAGATAATATCCGCAGCCGCACTACTAAAAAAAAACTTTCCCACGTATACTGTGGCTATATCCTACTTCTGAAGATGTGAAATGGATTTTGTTATTCACTTTATTTTTGCTTCTTTAGTAGCCGAAACTCAGTACTGCGCCCGTTCAAGTCGGATTCCACGATCGAACTGCCATTCAAACGAGGTCCACTCACAGTACCGAGCTGCGTTAAGCAAAATATCCTCTTTCGAGGATCCTTTGTATGAGACGGGATTTTTCTCATATCACTCACACAATTTGAGTCGCTATTGCATATTAAACCTAAAATGTTTAAGACCATGAATAAAACTCACAAAATCGTTTAGTGGGATAAAATCATGGTTAAATTCTTTTAAGTAAGTATTATACATGCTATCAAATATATTATTTAAACTTCCTACAAAGTTTCTAAACCAATTGTTTCCCAGTAATATAATATAAAGAAATAGGATCGCGATTATTTTATTCTCTGGGTCCGGAATTTTTGATGTCCAGAGAAAGCAAAAGATTATAGATAACTTTAGGATTTTCTTTAACCAAAACAGCTTCATAAATTTCTTTAAGTTCTTCACTAAGGTTGTTGAATTTTATTAGATCTATAATCATTTTATAATCAAGCGAATCACTACTCTCAAATGAACTTTTCAGTATTTCTGAAGATATAAATGAAATTAAATTTTTACACTCATCACCCATCTTTATAATCCAAACGCACTAACTAATATTGCGTATACTTATTTCTCACATACTCAAAATAACTGTAGCATGATTCTTCCTCACATACTTGTAAAAAATTTTCGTTAGTTGCAAAGCTAAATAGCTCATGTAATAACTGCAGTGGTGAGACATTACAATAAAATCTTTTAATCTTCAAAAATATTAATATTATAAAAAGAATTATAATAGACGATAATACATTTTTGAAGAAGATCATTAATATTATAAATAAGATTATGTATTCTGTAAGCATGTAAGTCACGTCCAAATGATGATAAAATTTTTAAAAAAACTATCACTCGAGATATGTCCTAAAATCTTTGAACAACTTTCCAGTATCCAATATATTATTCTTTAATATTCTTTACAGAACAGTTTATTATCTATACCAAACAGAAAAGTACAATTTAATCGATATTGAGATTTAAATAACACAACATCAAAAGCAGAGTCATTCTTCCCATCATATACTTTGAAAGGATATATGCCGTTATTAACTACATACCTTGAAGATACATTAGTGTTGTCATGCGGTTTCATAAGGAAATCGTAAATATACCATGGCGATGAGTTGACTATATACACCGTATCGCTAAGGATATGATAATCTAATTTAAATGAATGTGGTACCTAATATCCTTAATCTCATATCTATCACTATGAATCAGACGTACGTGGTAATTACGGGCACGCCTGACCTAAATAAGGTCCACGCCATCAGCTTCCGTTAGCAACTTAAGCACTTCGGATCTATAACGGTGCACTCCTGCGCCGCACGAGACGGCTACTACGCCAATATCGATATACATTTCTTCTTCAAGCTTGTCAATTTTTTGACTTATCTTCATGCGAGTGGTGAATATTACACCAAGTGTTCCTGCTAACACAATCTGAAAAGTCTAAAGAAAGAACCAATTCCACTTTCAAAATCATACGCATTTATTGGCATGCCAATAATGGATGTAACATTCTTGCTATTACCTGACAAAGTCACGGATGTGTTGGTCGACTCCGAGACTACGAAATTCGACTTTAAACCATGACCAACATAAATTTGAGCCACTGCATTAACAAAGAGAAGTATCTTTGTGAACCAATATACCATTGTTAATATATTACGATGACGCTTTAAGGTCGAAAGACCGCGCCGATTCTTCTTCAATCTTTCTTTAGCTATTCTTCCCATTGCTAACCTTTCTTCTAGTTTACTAGAAGCCATAGCCTTTACACTTGCAGGAAGCAAAGGTTTGGCCTCCTCTTTCAATGCCGTAGTAACCGGCGGTATAGGGGCTGAGCCCCTCGACATACTAGCTTTAATTCCACCGTAGGCGAACGGTGAGTTATCAGGCATTAGATTCATCGGTATTTCCCGAGGATCAATTTCGTTCCATTTACCCATCTTATGAACAAAGTGCGTCTGGCCATTATAACCAAATACAGCTTTTTCTGCGACAGAATAATCATCCATAAGCAACAGGAGAAGACAAGTTATACACATATACACGTGTGAATCAGTTTTCACTTGGTTTTTACTTATCTTTTATTACTTTCCTGGCGATCCAAATTCTAGCAAGGAAGGATTACGGATGTCAATGCTGGTCAAGATGGGCACGTTCGTGTTGTTACTTTACGAACAAAGAGTGGTATATTTAAGCGCCCTATTACAAAATTAGCTTTATTGCCATGTTCCTGAAATGTCTTCAGGGGCGGCGCACACTGGGGCAAAACACCACTAAAGTTGGCATTAAATCAACTATCAAATCTATGGACTTGAAATTATGCACGATTACTTCTAGCATGATAGTTGGCACATTTTAAAAAACATATTGATGACACGCCCACTAAAAACGCCTACTTTGAAAAAAATATAAAAAATAGTGCAAACGCTTTAACGTGATTCTTAGTTTCAAAAACAAAGTTGACAAAATATTTAACAATTGTAAAATTTTAATTATATTAATAATGATTAATGAGGAACATTTATATTTGTATTGACATTACGAAAAACAAGATAAATAATCACAAATAAAAATTTATTCTTCTTCGTCTTCATCACTCTCATTTACTACATCAATGTCACTTTGATTTGGTATTGGTGTGTTTGGGGATTTGAGCAAACTGATTGCTTCTTGGGGCAGATGTTGAATTTTTTTTTTTGGAACTCTTTGCAGACTTGTTAACACGGGGTCCGATGATAAAAGGAACAAATTAAAAATGTCTGCATTTGTATTTTTTCGGCTATTTTTTCGGGAGTGATGTTCTCTATAATTTTTGAAATCATTATTACGTGCTTCTTGAGCTTCTTCACTGAGCTGTCCTATAGGCAATAAAGCTTTTGAAATAATTTCATTTCCATGAATGAGATACTTGTGGACTGTAGGAGGCATATAGTACCAAGGATACTTAGCAACGAAATATTTTGCAGTTTCATGGGCAAATTCTCGAAATTTTTCGCAATCGACCTCATGACCACAAGCAACCACTGTCATGATAATATGCATTTTTTTTATCAATTCGACATCTACTTTAGTAATATCAGCTGAAGTTTCAGCATGTTCAAAAAATCTCCTGGCTGTATTTCCGTCATTAGAATTTCCGAAGCCCGGCTTTGGCTTGTCAACGATCAAACCCAAACGCTCCCGAAACTGTTTTTGTATTTCTTTTTTTGTTTCAGCAACAATTTTTTTATGCTCCTCTTGTCTAGCTTGCCATTGTCTTATTTTTAATTTGTATGAAAGGTGGAGTAGACATTCGAAAAAACGGATCCACCCATGCAACACAGATAAACCAAATTGAAGATTATCCGTTTTTACTGGTCTTTTTATCATTGCATCAATGGAATTAAAATCTTTTGACGTGGCATTGCAAATAAAACACTTCTGTGTAGATGAATTTTCACTGATGGCGTTACAGACCTTTCCATCTATCATTGTGAATAATAAATTGTGTTCAACGTTGAAAGCATTTTCACCAACTCTAACGAAACTAGGCTGTAGCTCCTTGATTTGATTATCCACTCTTTGTTTTTCTGCCACTGATACGGATGCGGATTCCTTGAGAAACTCAATTTTAAGAGGCCTACAATATCTAGTTGAACTTGGGCGAGGATTCTGCCAGATTATTTTGTCACCAGATATCAAACGAAGAGGAACAACGCATGTAATGAAAACAGATGAGTCATCGGCGTCAAGTCCATGAAAAGCTTGCTTATACGAACTGTGGCCTGAACTTCCATCAAAACCCCACTTGGAGTATAAGCTTATAGTTTTGAGTTCTTCAGGCCTAAGAGTTTGGATTACATCTTTTTGAACAGTTACCAAACGAGCAACTGTAAGGTTTAGCAAGCTTTGTAAATTAGTACATACAGACATTTCTGATAGACTCATATTTTCAGGCTCCGGATAGCAACTTTTTTTGCACTCTTGAACTACTTTGTATGAAGGAAATACTTTGGGAGCTTTAGATCGTATAGTTTCATACTGAAAGCGTGACAGATTTGCTTCAATAATCATTGCTAAAGCTTCTTCCCCAGTCATTGAAGTAAGTTCAATTGAGTCCCTCAAAACTTTTCTGCATTTTTCAGCATGATTTGGGATTGTTGTCACGTCACGCATTAACTTTGCAGCATCTAACTGCCCAAAAGCTCTCAAACCCATTTCAGCTGCGTAAGTCAACTCAGCGATAGACGTTGATTTTCTCAAGAGTTCGGTTTTTTGACGTTTTGATCTTTCTGATGATTCTTCAAACGCAACCTTTGGACGACCACGTTTACAGTCTACAGAATATTTAAAAAGTATAGGTGTTTTCAGCCACACAATGTTTGCTTTCAAAAATTTTGCTTCTATCCGACAAGCTTTTTCCCAACGTGATTTAAATTTCGATTTGAACTCCGTTACTTTGTCATTAATATCGTTTTTGGAAGCATCGCTGCATCGGACCCGTTTTTGAATTTCTTCCCTTAAAAACGCAATTTGGCTGTCTAATCCCTTCAGATTTGAACTTTTCATAATAGTATACAGCTCTTCCCTTGTAATTGACAAAGTTTTGGAAGATTTTCGGTCTAAGAAGTAATTAAAATGAAATCAATAAAAAAAATCGATATTTTTCGAAAGTGACGTCACCAACAAGAAAGTCAACTGTACGAAAAGTAGCAAATAGTAGCAAAAAAACTTTACAGATTCTAAAACTAGACAAACCACTTGACACAAATATATATAACACTTAACGTCATGTCACGGCCAACACATCTAAAACGCTTAGATATTTGACTAAATACAAAAATTAACACATTGTTTTTATCTTTAACCACATATTAAAAGGACAAAAAGAAAAATTTCTTATAAAAAATAAATAAAAATCAACACACCTGAGCTTACTGATTCCATTGTAATAATTTTTTTTTGTATAATATAAAGCTGTAAGAAATTGCACACAGTTAACTGTTGTCACTCAAAACAAAAAACACGTCTGGCTTCGATGAAAAAAATTATCAAAGTCCCCATTCGTGACGATTTGGCAAAGACCACGTGCTCCCAATTAACTGTCGCATTCTCTTTTTGTATTCTCTATCCTATTTACAATGAAAATAAAACGGTAGTTTAAATCAAAGCTCAACTTCAGAATTTTATTAAATGCCAGCATTAGTGGTGTTCTGCCCCAATGTGCGGCGGCATGTTAAGAAACGTAGTTAATAGTTTAAATCAATTTTCGTTTGTTATTAAATATGTTATTAATTATTTCTAAATGTTGTTAATATTTGTTAATTTACCCTATGGTTCGTAAATATTGTCTATGCTTTGCAGACTCCCTTTGCCATATGCATAGCATATGTATGTATACATTTTTGCATTACGCGTATTTGCTCTGAACTTACTATGTTAAAGATCATACCTTTTAACATTTGCCAACGACTGCTAATGCTTTCCAGAGTGAGAGCAGAAAAGTACAATTTAATCGATATTGAGATTTAAATAACACAACATCAAAAGCAGAGTCATTCTTCCCATCATATACTTTGAAAGGATATATGCCGTTATTAACTACATACCTTGAAGATACATTAGTGTTGTCATCTGGTTTCATAAGGAAATCGTAAATATACCATGGCGATGAGTTGACTATATACACCGTATCGCTAAGGATATGATAATCTAATTTAAATGAATGTGGTACCTAATATCCTTAATCTCATATCTATCACTATGAATCAGACGTACGTGGTAATTACGGGCACGCCTGACCTAAATAAGGTCCACGCCATCAGCTTCCGTTAGCAACTTAAGCACTTCGGATCTATAACGGTGCACTCCTGCGCCGCACGAGACGGCTACTACGCCAATATCGATATACATTTCTTCTTCAAGCTTGTCAATTTTTTGACTTATCTTCATGCGAGTGGTGAATATTACACCAAGTGTTCCTGCTAACACAATCTGAACTAAAGCGTCGAAAAGTCTTAAGAAAGAACCAATTCCACTTTCAAAATCATACGCATTTATTGGCATGCCAATAATGGATGTAACATTCTTGCTATTACCTGACAAAGTCACGGATGTGTTGGTCGACTCCGAGACTACGGAATTCGACTTTAAACCATGACCAACATAAATTTGAGCCACTGCATTAACAAAGAGTATCTTTGTGAACCAATATACCATTGTTAATATATTACGATGACGCTTTAAGGTCGAAAGACCGCGCCGATTCTTCTTCAATCTTTCTTTAGCTATTCTTCCCATTGCTAACCTTTCTTCTAGTTTACTAGAAGCCATAGCCTTTACATCTTTGTGAACCAATATACCATTGTTAATATATTACGATGACGCTTTAAGGTCGAAAGACCGCGCCGATTCTTCTTCAATCTTTCTTTAGCTATTCTTCCCATTGCTAACCTTTCTTCTAGTTTACTAGAAGCCATAGCCTTTACACTTGCAGGAAGCAAAGGTTTGGCCTCCTCTTTCAATGCCGTAGTAACCGGCGGTATAGGGGCTGAGCCCCTCGACATACTAGCTTTAATTCCACCGTAGGCGAACGGTGAGTTATCAGGCATTAGATTCATCGGTATTTCCCGAGGATCAATTTCGTTCCATTTACCCATCTTATGAACAAAGTGCGTCTGGCCATTATAACCAAATACAGCTTTTTCTGCGACAGAATAATCATCCATAAGCAACAGGAGAAGACAAGTTATACACATATACACGTGTGAATCAGTTTTCACTTGGTTTTTACTTATCTTTTATTACTTTCCTGGCGATCCAAATTCTAGCAAGGAAGGATTACGGATGTCAATGCTGGTCAAGATGGGCACGTTCGTGTTGTTACTTTACGAACAAAGAGTGGTATATTTAAGCGCCCTATTACAAAATTAGCTTTATTGCCATGTTCCTGAAATGTCTTCAGGGGCGGCGGCATGTTAAGAAACGTAGTTAATAGTTTAAATCAATTTTCGTTTGTTATTAAATATGTTATTAATTATTTCTAAATGTTGTTAATATTTGTTAATTTACCCTATGGTTCGTAAATATTGTCTATGCTTTGCAGACTCCCTTTGCCATATGCATAGCATATGTATGTACACATTTTTGCATTACGCGTATTTGCTCTGAACTTACTATGTTAAAGAGCATACCTTTTAACATTTGCCAACGACTGCTAATGCTTTCCAGAGTGAGAGCAGCATTTACCGGTTTATGCAGATGCTCTTCTATGCTTCTTGCAATTATGTTTGGAATATCTCGTATACCAAACAGAAAAGTACAATTTAATCGATATTGAGATTTAAATAACACAACATCAAAAGCAGAGTCATTCTTCCCATCATATACTTTGAAAGGATATAGCCGTTATTAACTACATACCTTGAAGATACATTAGTGTTGTCATGTGGTTTCATAAGGAAATCGTAAATATACCATGGCGATGAGTTGACTATATACACCGTATCGCTAAGGATATGATAATCTAGTTTAAATGAATGTGGTACCTAATATCCTTAATCTCATATCTATCACTATGAATCAGACGTACGTGGTAATTACGGGCACGCCTGACCTAAATAAGGTCCACGCCATCAGCTTCCGTTAGCAACTTAAGCACTTCGGATCTATAACGGTGCACTCCTGCGCCGCACGAGACGGCTACTACGCCAATATCGATATACATTTCTTCTTCAAGCTTGTCAATTTTTTGACTTATCTTCATGCGAGTGGTGAATATTACACCAAGTGTTCCTGCTAACACAATCTGAACTAAAGCGTCGAAAAGTCTAAAGAAAGAACCAATTCCACTTTCAAAATCATACGCATTTATTGGCATGCCAATAATGGATGTGTAGCCCGAGACTCTAGTTGGAATTGCGCGTTTTCCTTTAAAATAAAATGCGTCTGCACTTATTGCACGTCAGAATCGAACTGACTCTTCTCTTTATTTCTTATACTTAATACTAGGGAAACTTGTGTATGGGATATATTTACATATGTGGGGACTATTTATACGTGACTTATAAGAGTGACTATATACATATACATTAGTGTATTCTATATCTATCTTAGTGTTGTTCATGGTGATTTGCCATTTACATACAACGCTAAATATAATGGACAAGGGTGACAAATGGTATAGTATTATATATAAGTATACGTATGTACACAACTACTTGTATTGGTAATGGTTGAGACCGTCTAGTCAATACATATACTACTACAACTCGGCCATCCTAACCAGCTAGATCACCTGATCTATAGCGTAACACGACAACCTTAAAACGTCGTTTAACATTTGTTATCGCGACTTCCTTTGAACCAGGGGCGCATATTGGTGATCCCAATAGACCCCTTCTTCTGGTTTGACTAATTTTGCTATCATTGGACCTATACTTCTGTTTACTCTTTCTACTTGACCATTTGCTTGTGGCGATCCTGTTGCAACCTGTATGTGTCGTACACCATTTTCTGACATAAAATTTTGAAAATCGTTAGACGTGAACGAACTCCCCCTGTCTGAAACTATGCATTTGGGGCGACTATAAGATCTAAAATATTCTGTCAAAGCTTTTATAACTTCCTTCGTATTAGTGGTCTTGGTCGGATATAGTCGGACAAACTTTGTGAATGCATCAATCACCACTAATATATGCTTTTTTTGTGACCTGGAATGATCTACAGGTCCGTAGTGATCTATATGTACTACTTCAAATGGAACGTTTCCTTTGGGAATACTATGAAGAAAACCTTCTTCTTTACCGTGCTTAGACGAGTAAACTATACATTTCAAACAATTTTTTATGTGTTTGTCTATCTTTTTCCTCATTTTCGGAAACCAATAACATTTCTATATCAATTCAATCATTTTGTCAGTACCTATATGTCCAATTTCATCATGGTATTTATACAACACATGACCTTCCATAGATTCTGGAACACAAAATAAAATTGTTCCATCGTTTTTCTTTTTGTAAACTATACCGTTACGCATCTCATATATCGAATGTTCCGATTTCAATAACATGTCTTTTAACCCAACTATCTTACTATCTTTAGCCTGGCAAATTATCAAATTCTCTTCAAATGTATTTGTTTCTAAAACTAAAATATTGGTTGAACGGCTTAGTGCGTCTACGTGTTGCATGCGTGTACCAGCTCTATGTTCGAGTGTATAATCATAGTTTTGAAGCTCAAGTGCCCACCTTGCAATCCTTGGATTAAGTTCTCTTTTGTTAAGAGTCATTGTCAAAGAGTTGCAATCTGTCACAATCTTAAAGTGTTTGCCCTGAAGGTAAACACGAAATCTTTTTAGTGCACTAACTATAACTAAAGTTTCCAATTCAAAACTGTGGTACTTAGCTTCTGCATCTGTCGTTCTTTTGGAATAATAAAATATCGGATGCATTTTCCCGTCATTTTTCCTCTGTAGCATAATAGCTCCTAAACCTTTTGCACTCGCATCGCAATGAAGCTCCGTATCATCTTTCTGGTTATATAATGCTAATACCGGTGCCTCTATCAATTTTTCTTTGAGAGTTTCGAACGCTTCTAACTCGACTGTACCGAAGTGAAATTTCTTTTCCTTTTTTTATCAAACTATATAACGGTTTAGCTATCGTCGAAAAGTCTTTGACAAATCTTCGAAAATAAGAACAAAGGCCTAGAAAACTTTGAACTGAGTGGGTATTTTGTGGCAAAGGAAAATTTTTTTATCGACTCAATTCCCTTTTCATCTGCCTGTATTCCTTCTCCTGTAATAGTATAGCCCAAATATTTTACTTTCCTTTGTAGAAACTCACACTTATCCAATCTTAGTTCTAATTTGTTATCTACTAACCTTTTGAATACTTCCGTTAAAATATGAAAATGTTCTTCTAAACTCTGTGTTGCTATCATTATGTCGTCCAAGTATACTATGACCTCGTTTTTTCTTATCATATCCGCAAAAATTCTGTTAACATGTCTTTGAAAAACAGACGGAGCATTTTTTAACCCAAATGGCATTCTCAAAAACTCATATTGTCCTAGGGGCGTAACAAACGACGTATATTTTATCGAGTCTTCATGCACGTATACGTGAAAGAACCCATTTTTCAAATCTAGCTTTGTAAAAATTTGTTTATCTGTCAATTGGTCTAAAAGATCATCTATTAACGGAATAGGAAAACTATCTTTTGCTGTTACTTTGTTTAACGTTCTGTAATCTACGCACATTCTTAACTCTCCTGTTTTTTTCTTCACTAGAACTATAGGAGATACGAACTCTGACTCACTTGTCCTGATGTATCCTTTATCCAAATATTCATCCAGTAACTTATTCAATTCAGTTTTTTCGGCATATGATAATCTTCTAGGCGGTCCATGAAAAGGTTTTACATTATCTAAATTTAACTTTATTTCTGATCTTACCACTGGTTCATCAGGACGTCGAGGTATCAAATAGTGTTTTTTATAAATACTATGTAAATGCTTAACAGTATCGTTATCTATATCTTTTCCTACGTTTATAATTTCGTTTTCACACTCGTTTGGTTTAAATTCTATCATCATCAAAGACTTTACAAAATCATTGTCTTCGGTACATTTTTCATCAACCGCGATCTGTTTTTTTTTCTACAGTTTTTAATTTTATACTTTTACTCTGTGTATTACTATCATTTGTGATTTCTTCGAAATCTTCATATTTTATTGCAACATTATCTTTTGTGCATTCACTTTTACTATCGACATTATCAATCATTGACCCTTCTTCAAAAAATTTCTACCTAAGATTACCTCATAGCCCATTGACCTGTCATCGACCACGTATATTTCAATCTGTAATTTGTAATTATTCCAACCAACAAAACACCACAATTTTCCAAAAACTAACAATTTGCTCTTATTTAATCCAAAAAAAATTACATTGTCTGCTTTAGATAACTTTATTCCTTTGGGAAGGCACGAAAACCGGACGAAACTGATGGGGCTCCCTGAGTCTATGAGGCATTCTAAATATAAACTAGTTCTAAAGTCACTCCTTAAATAAAAATACAAATGTCTTACATAATCCTCGAATTCGTTGTCAGCCAAATGGATCGCCTTCTTCCTGTCAGGGCATGACGACACACGATGTTCCATCGAGCCACAACCGTAGCAAGCTCCATACTCCCGCTTCGTCTTCCGGCACTCAGCTGCAAAGTGTCCAACTGAATTACAGTTAAAGCATCTGGAACTCGAAGTAGGTTTATTAGCGGCGGCGGCTGACGTAGTTGCCTTTGAAACATGTTTTTGTTTCACTTTGTTCAATGCTTGTAAGATTTGCATTTTATCTTTAAAACATTGAACGTGTGCGTACAGCCTAATGTTGTCATCATCAATGCCTTCAATGATATAGTCCATTAGTTCGTCCTCGTCTATGTCTAACTCTCCTCCCAAAATATTTTTTTCATTAAAATATTCAGCAAACGACTCATTAAACTTCCACCTTCGAGCCTCGAAATTTTTTCTTAGTGTTAATTTATTTTCTTTAGTGCCGAACATCGCTCTCATTTGTCCAACTAAACATTCGACAGTCTCTTCAATAAAATTTGGTTTCGAAAACAACCACTGTTGTGCTTTTCCCCTCAACTTGGAAACCAAAAGGGCACGTGTCATAGCTTCGTCCACTGCATACATTTTTCGTACTCCTCTCAATTGAGCGAGCCATACGTCTATCCTTGGTCCGCCATCGTACTCAGGCAGCATGTCTTTATAGAAACTGAACTGTTGCACTCTTTCGCTGTTTCCTTTCGATCCAGTTGTTTCGCTAAGTTGTCTATCATTCGTTTCATCATTGTTATTTTTTTTCTACGCGCTCATTCGAAATTTGTTTTGTCAATCCTTCTGCCGTCGTCTGTACATCTACGCACACATTTGGAATTTTTTGTGTCGACCCTTCTGCTATCATTTGTACATGTTTATTCGTGCACACACTTGAAATCGTCTGTATCGGGCCGTCTGCTATCGTTTGAACGTTTTCCCATCTCACCACCCGTTGTAACAGTGCATTTTCTCTGCTGAGCAACTCTTTCTCGCCAACAAATCGACTTCCCTTTTATGCAACTCCCGTTCCTTTGTTAAAATGGAACTTTCGTCATCTTTTTCACGTACGGCTACGGGCACGTCAATTTCGACTGCGTCATCATCCTCTTTTTCACCAGTTGCGGACGACTGTTGCTGTGTCACTTCAGCTTCAACTCGTACGGTGGGTGTTTCACCTCTTTCCCCGACCGGCACTTCACTTATCCGCATGGCTATAGAGTTTTTTGTACCGGTGGTTGAAAGCCCAAGCCGATGTGCCCACTCGCGTAGCTGTGTCGCCGAAAAATCGTTTGAATTGATAGATTCCATATTTATTGTCAGAACTTGGCGGGAGGAAGAAAAAAAAATTTCTGTATTATTTTTATTTTTCTGGATTCTTTATCCCACTTCTGATTATTGTAGCCCGAGACTCTAGTTGGAATTGCGCGTTTTCCTTTAAAATAAAATGCGTCTGCACTTATTGCACGTCAGAATCGAACTGACTCTTCTCTTTATTTCTTATACTTAATACTAGGGAAACATGTGTATGGGATATATTTACATATGTGGGGACTATTTATACGTGACTTATAAGAGTGACTATATACATATACATTAGTGTATTCTATATCTATCTTAGTGTTGTTCATGGTGATTTGCCATTTACATACAACGCTAAATATAATGGACAAGGGTGACAAATGGTATAGTATTATATATAAGTATACGTATGTACACAACTACTTGTATTAATAATGGTTGAGACCGTCTAGTCAATACATATACTACTACACGTTTGACCTGAGCTTTAAATATTTTGAACTTCTCGAAGACTTCGCTTTTAAATTTTATGAAGTAAACAAAAATTCGCCGTGATTTATCGTCAATAAACGTTACAAAATACGCAGAACCTCCAACTGATTTCACTCGAAATGGACCACAAACATCACAATGAACTACTTCCAACAAATCCTTCGATTTTGTCTGTGACTCATTAGGGAACGGCAACACATGGATTTTACTGAGCATACAAGTTCTGCAGTTTGCTCCATTACTACTGTGTTGATCTTCATGCCGCTTACCATGGACTTGTTCGACAAATCAAACAAACTCTTAAAGTTGAGGTGACCGAATCTGTTGTGCAATCGCCATGCAATGCTCTTGTTGTTGCCCATAGAAAACAACCCTTGTTTTGCTTTGTTGTCGAACTCAAACATATATTTCCTTTTCGCACTGCATTCAGAACAACATCACCGTCTGGTCGGCTTATTGATGCTCGATTAGTATCAAACTTGACTGTCAAACCTCTGTCAACTGCCTTGCTAACAGAAATAAAGTTTGCCTGCAATTCAGGAGAGTACAACACGTTTTCAAGCAAAATATCAAAATCATTATCATGTAAGTTAAACTTTATTAAATTAAAAGCTTAAAAAAAATATTTTTTAATGAGGAGAACCTCTTTATTTCATATTTCACTTAAGACTAATAAGGTGCATTACCTAAAACTAAACCTCTGCTTGGAGACTGCTTATTTGATGACACGTTCATTCCCACAGTTGCTCTCCTATTACCGTATCGCGAACATATTGGAATGTCTTTCCGTTCTCACGATGTCACAGACGCGACGTCAGCAAATTGTGGATGCGCGTGCAGGGGATTCAATCTCGTTGGTGTTAACTTGTATTAATACATCACCTTTTCCTATGGCATTGATATGCTTGTCCCCAGCCAATGAAATTATATCTTTATGATCTTTATAGTTAACAAATATATTCCTGTTGTTGCTCATGTGTGAAGTGGCTCCGCTGTCGACGTACCATTTTTGGGAATTCATCGTTGAGACATCTGCCGCTGCTAACATCGTCATTTCTCCGTTCACATTTGCTTGCGAAATGACCCGTCATACCGCACAAAAAACATTTGCCCTTGAAATTCATTTTACTGTTGTTGTTGTTGCTGTCTGATTTCTTGCTATATTTAGTGGTGGATGATTTCGCTATAAATGCCTGTTGTGTTGGTGTTTTCTCTTCGACCCTTTCTTGTCTCCTTTTACCATCTTCTAAAATCTTCTGTTTTGTAACTGATAAAGAATGAAGATCGTCACGGGTTTCCATAGCTATGATGAAGTTGTCGAATTCCTTTGGAAGACTCGACATCATCATGATCACCAACAGCTCCTCCTGAATTTGAATGCCTGTTTCTTTCAGTTTCTCGTAAATTTCAGAGAATTCATTCAGATGTTGAACGACATTACCACGCTCAGACATTTTTAGATTTATCAATCCCTTGTAAAGGGAGAATTTGTGAAGTGGACCTCTAGGCATGTATGTCTCTTCCAATTTCTTCCAGGCTTGGTGTGCAGTGGTACAACTGCGTATGTACCCCAACTGTGTTGGCTTTACACTTAAGAAAATGGACGCCAGAGCTCTCCCATCGTCCGATATCCACTTGGAAACTATAGCATCGTTTCCTTCCTTCTTGATCTCACCATTTACAATTTTCCAGAAACCACTATGAATTAGCACACTGCGCATTTGAATTGACCAACTATCATAGTTGCTTTCATCCAGTTTATCAATTTGAACTACTGGAGCACTCATTTTAATTATTATTTATAAAACAAATAACCGCACTGTAGGCTTCTGGGCCCATAACCTAATGAAACTTAGTTAGTTTATATTGATAAGTTTATATTTTATTAAGCAAAATACACAAAGGATGTTGATAGCATGAATGAATGAAAGAAAGAAAAATGAAGGTCAAGGACAAAAAGTGTAGCAGCATACATGTTGTGTTAGAGAGTTGTAACTTCATGATATTTCATCATATAGACTATCGATTTGCTAATAGATTCCTCTATACCTAGCTCGTTCAGAGATTCAAGAATAGCTCCAGTGCGGACGTTGTTGAAAGCTCCCTCTATATATAAGAAGGAGGCTAGAGTGGCAAGACTAAAGGTCTTGAGCAGAGTGAAGAAAATTGAGAACGATCTCGCATACGACTACCGTTTGGGTGATAATCGTGTTCAAAGTTACGGAATGAGGCACTAAGAAGGCACCATAATCTTTAAAAAGTCATAATGCAGATGAATGTTCTATGGCGGGTCGTACTGGCACACTGCGCGCCCGTACCAGGAATCTGCTGAGCAAAAGTTTCTGTTTTTTTGCACTCAATGCGTCATCTGTATGACTTTTTAATCATTGGAAGGCACTGACTTAATATTTGAAGTCAGTAAGGGAACAGAGAACAAATATCCAGGGAATGTTTGATTTAGAATAACAAAATTAAATTGTTGTCAACAATTATCATAACTTGTTGTTGTCGTTTCTTCAATGAAGACATCATGAAATTGTCTTTATTGGAAAAAGTTGTTTGCTCTTGCTATCAAAAAACAGTGGAGAGCGTGACTCGCTTCGAGTTTTCAACCCTCGATTTGACGTTACGACATGTCTGGTCATGATATATGTCGATTGTCGATATATGCCATACATGCCATGAGCGTCGATGACGTAGGATAACAAATTATTCTTAAGAATGATACTGAACTCATCGAAGATCGCTCCTATTCTTCCATTTTCCAACTAAAATATGAAAATAAAAAAAAAAAAATTGTTTTGCTTTCTGTGCCTATGGTAGGATCTCGTGTTTTATGCAGAATTCAAAAATACTGTCGAGAATTGGACTGACACCTATTTTTAAAGTAGTTAAGTCGAAATTTTAGTGTGAAGAGATTTAAACGAAAAAGCTAATCGCGATTATTATTGTCAGCAAATCGTACGTTTCCAATGTGATCGCCTTCTTTAACGCCTCTGGAGGGATTTTAAAACATGTTACCAAAATCGTCACCGAGTATTTATATTATATATCTTTGTAAGAAAAGATGCAAAGGCACGCTTTATTAATATTTCATAAAAAGTACAAAAAGATAAAGAGTTACAATTACTCGTGGAAAAATATACGTCTTGTTGCAACAGGGATACACGATGACAAGAACAACCGCTGATGACATTTGGTCTGTTTGTTCAAAAATGAATTCGTTTGTTTTGATGTCTGCTACACTACAGTTCCTCCCTCATCAAGTAGTCCTCCAACCTTCTCGGCTTCATCTTCTGCCTAGATGGTCGTGCTCGTGTTGGTGTCGTTTTCGCTGATGAGTTCAACATCTCTGGTTTGTTGTCTTCGATGGAAGTTGACAAGCGTTGCTGTTCTGCTTGATCGGGAAGAATACATTGATCACTGGAGACCTCTGGATTATCTCGGCCATTGTGTTGGTCTGGCGAAGATGTAGCGGTCAGCTGCACTGGAACTGGAATGTTTTGATGATTCGATTCTGGTCCTATAGAAGTTCTCCTTCGAATCTGGTCAATGTGTCTCGACTGGATACTTCCGTTAGCTTCAATCTCATAGTTGCGATCACCCGTTCTTTGAACCGTTCCAGGTAACCATCTTTCCCCTCTTCCGAAATTTCGGTACCACACGCTTTCACCGGCGTTAAAAGTTCTGGCTGATTTCGCTGTCTCCAACTGATCTTATGTCTTAACCTGCGTTTTCGTAGAAAAACTTTCAGGATGCAACCGGTCCAAAAGAGTCTTAAGTCTCCTTCCCATCAACATTTTAGCAGGGCTCTGGTTGGTGCTTGTATTAGGAGTTATCCTTAGTCGTAATAGAATATTATCAAGGTTGTTCCTTATATTATTTGACGGCATTTTCTTAAGATGATTTTTAATTGTCTGGACGTAACGCTCCGCTTGACCGTTCGACGAAGGGTGGTACGGTGCAGTACAAATGTGTTTGACACCATTTGCCTTCAAGTAATCATCAAACTCGCTCGATACGAAGTTTCTACCGTTGTCAGATACGATAGTATCAGGAATTCCATGCGTTGCGAAAATGTCTCTCAATAATTCAATAGTCCTTGCTGAACTGGTATTGTTGGTCATTTTAACTTCTACCCATTTGCTGTATGAATCAACCACGATCAGGAAATTAGTACCCAAAAATGGTCCTGCATAATCAATATGCAACCGCGACCATGGTTTTTGACTAAGCGGCCACGGCTTCGCTGGTGCTGCTGGAGGATGTTTGCTTACCTTAGCACACTGTTCACATTTCCTAGCTGTCATCTCTATATCGCTGTCAAGGCCTGGCCACCAAAAGTAACTTCGCGCTGTTGCTTTCATTGCTGTCATACCTTGATGAAATTCGTGAAGCATCACAAGAATTCTGGAACGTAAGGCTTTTGGTATGATGACTCTCGATCCCCACAACAAACATTGACCACTGACGGAAAGTTCCTGAATTCTCGTGGTATATGGCTTAAACTGGGCTGACATCTCTGGAAAATTGTCGTATCTGCGTTGAATGTGCCACATAACCTTCGACAATACAGGATCTCTTCTTGTTGCCTGAGCAACTTCCTTTGCTGTCACTAAAAACTGGTTTTCAACCTCTCCAAAATACAGGATTTCTGGAATTTCTGGAACTTCAACTTTTACTTCATCCAGAGGTAGACGACTCAATCCATCTGCATTCTGGTGATACTTTCCTGCTCGGTACTGGATATTATACTGGTATGCTCCTAACATCAACGACCAACGTAACATCCGAGGCGAAATGTGTTGAGCGATCGGCTTTGTTGGGTTGAGCAGTCCAACCAAAGGCTTATGATCCGTAAAGATTGTGAAACTTCTGCCACTTAAGAACTGGTGAAACTTTTTAATTCCAAAAACTATTGACAGGGCTTCCTTATTAAACTGAGAATAGTTCCTTTCAGCTGTATGAAGCGTTCTCGATCCAAAGGCAATTGGCGCTTCACTGCCATCCGGCATTATATGAGCAAGAACTGCACCCACTCCATACGGCGGTGCATCTCCACACAAAACTAATGGCAATTCAGCTGAAAAATTAACTAAAAGATTTTCCGATTGGAGAAGTTGTTTTGCTTTCGAGAAACTTTTCTTCTGTCCATTTCCCCAAACGAACTGTGTGTTCTTCTTTAAAAGTCTGTAAAGAGGTTCAAGAATATTGCTTTTATTTTTTAAGAATCGATCGTAAAAATTTAAAAGACCCAAAAAAGCCTGGAGCTGTTGCTTGTTTACTGGTTCTGGTGCTTGAGAAATTGCTTTTATTTTCTCATCTGTCGGTTGAACGCCTTTCTGGTTGACTTTGAATCCTAAAAACGTCACTTCTGAAACCCCAAAAATACATTTTTCCTGTTTCAGTTTCAAACCTGCCTGCTGGATACGCTGAAGTGTGCTACCTAATCTCTGCCACATCTCCTGACAAGTAGTACCACCGATGAGTATATCGTCCAAGTATACGACTACTCCTGGAATATTGCTTAATAGTCCTTCCATGATCCTCTGAAAAATACTTGGCGCTGTAGATATACCAAATGGTAATCTGGTTACTTTAAGAAGTCCACGATGTGTGTTTAGCGTCAAGATTCTAGCAGATTCATCATCCACTTTAACCTGAGTATATGCTCGATCCAAATCAAGCTTAGAGAACCACTTACAGTTGGCTAGTGTTGCAAATACCTCCGTATTCGTCGGCAATGGGTAGGTGTCTTGAAGAAGCATCCGGTTCACTGTACACTTGTAATCGCCGCATATACGTATACTGCCATCTGGTTTTATTACTGGAACTATCGGCGTTGCCCATTCACTAAAATTTACAGATCGAAGTACACCCTCATCAGATATCTTTTGGAGCGCGTCTTCAATACGGGACTTCAGTGCAAACGGTACCTGTCGGTATCTGAAGAACTTTGGCTTACATGCACTCGACATCTGAAGCTTAACTGTTTCGCCATTATAGTCGCCAACTAACTTTGTGTATCTCTGGTGAGCTGGTAGATGTTTTTAGCATATTTAAGTTCTTTTGGGCAGCCTCACTTGCTACAGCTTCTTCCTGCGCAATTTTCAAAGTTAGTTTGTCATTTGACAACAAACGTTTCTGAAGATGTTCATCCCTCATGCAACATACTAATCTGTCTCGCAGTATATCGTCATATCGAAGCGCTGCAAGGAACTCTGGAAAAGACTCATCATCTTTCTGGTCTCGGCGGTAGAATTGAAAACGTTGCACAATCTGGTTTGCTGGAGGGCAAAAATGCGTAGTTAACAAGTCAATACCCACCTTGTATGAAAAATCTTCCGACGCAATATCTGTTGGGGTTGCAATGGATTTCAATAAGATATATATCTTCGCCGCAAGAATACAGAAATATTGCTTTTTTACGTTTGTCGTCTGTTATTGCGTTTGCCAAGAAAAAAAACTCCATCTGCTCTCTGTAGATTTGCCATTTGTCCACAGCCATATTGAACTGACTCAAATCTCCAAATTTCGTCGACATCCTTAATCTTTTTCATTAAATTTCAGGTTTTGTTAATTCTTTTATTCCTCGTCGCCAATTTATTATATATCTTTGTAATAAAAGATGCAAAGGCACGCTTTATTAATATTTCATAAAAAGTACAAAAAGATAAAGAGTTACAATTACTCGTGGAAAAATATACGTCTTGTTGCAACAGGGATACACGATGACAAGAACAACCGCTGATGACATTTGGTCTGTTTGTTCAAAAATGAATTCGTTTGTTTTAATAATCTCTGCTACACTACAATTTAGTATCAAACCGGAGCACCTTAGTGCTAATTTTGTTGCTTCCGTACGAAAAATCAGCTCACCCACTAACTAAAGCTTGAATTCAGTCTGCCTTGTCAAACCACTTGCGCGTAGCATTATTTTGAAAAACCTATCCCCTGTCACACAGAGTGGGCTTTCAGCCTAATTATCTAAACCAATTGTTTGTGCAGTGGCTTAGTGGTTAGTGCGTTAAACTATTACTACACGGGGTCCTAAGAGGTGACGAATTTAGTTCACTGCCTACCTATTTCAAAAGTCTGACAAACATCCAAGAGTTATACTGTCATGAGAAGCTTTTAAAATTTGCCGGTCGAATTCGGCTGCAAAAAGGAGGTGCTCTTTGACAAAAATAATAACTTCGCACACACAAATAAATGAAAAAGCTAGTCCCTGTTTGGGCCGTTAATGTCAGATATTTCATTTTTTTTTTCGAAACGAATATCCGTATAAATAAATACATTGAAGGTTGCAAAGCTTTCTTTAAGAACTTTTGCGGTATCTAGGATAAGTATGTCAAATATCTAGGGCCTGTACCACGAAACGACAAGTATTGTGCAAGAAGTAAATTTTAACTTAGTTACAACTAAAGATTACAAAAAAATTCAACGTTAAAAATTACTTCTTGTGCAATACTTGTTGTTTCGTGGTACAGGCCCCTGATCGTCTAAAAATCAACGACGTGAATTGTATATACGATATTTCAAGAAGTAACCAGAACCTGAAGGGGTACAAGGATGACATTTTGCTTGTAAATGGATTGACTAATGGGCTTTCTAAGTCCGCTTGTCAGTCCATCTACAAGCATAGTGCCATCCTTGTAATCCTTCAAATAACGCCGTTAGACGATGTTGACCGATTGCAACTCTAATTTGTAATATTTCGTATTAAAACACAGTAATTGTGTATATTTTTCGTCCGAAACCTCAATCAGACGATCCAACGAACTAGAAGAGGTTCGCCAAGCTCTCCTTAAGCCGAGTCCGTTTTAGGAGCGCATTGCATTGTTCGGGAATACCTAGGCGCTGTCACGCAGAATGTTTTTTTTCAACTTAAGTAAAGCAACAAAAATATTCTCAACAGAAGTAGTTATGAATCATAGAGGTTGCTTGCAAGTAACACAAAGCGCATTTTAATCTCTCGTTAGATTCACCACGACGTTGCAACGCTGTGTAATGAGAACATAAGTATGTCTGTACGATACACGAGATGAAAACTACGAAGTTAAAACATGAGATGTTTATATTAAAGACGAAGGAAAGATTGAGACTCAAGATAAGCTCTGGTACTGACTGTCATCCTTTTTGTGGCGTTAATATTCATACCACTAGCCGCGTTAAATCTTAAAAAACCGATCAGCCGATTAGTTAAATAAAAAATGGTATGTGTGACGCAAGCTTTTGGCCTCTTCGTGACATGTCTGTATAGTATCTGCAATCGGTATTTTTTTTTTACCTCACCCAACCTTTAATACTGCGTTGCCACGAAGTGCCCAAATGTTGAATTTGTACCGCTGATTGATGTTTTGGCCGGGGCCAGCAGTAAATGGCCCTCATATTTGTATTTCTACATACACATACAATTATTTAATCATATTCAGCCCTACCGAGGTATTTGTTCGGACCTCGACACAATGAACCATACCGTCCTCTTCGGTCACGCTGTCCAAGAATCCTATAATCCTCGAGCACTTGGTTCTTAAACCCGAAGTTCGGTCTTCCTTGTTGTCTCGGACCTAAAGGCTGAGTTTTAAAGATTCTCTTAGCTGGATCATGACTGTTCGCTCAATTCGACCGAGTTAATAGCTTTGGACAACTTGTGTATACCTAGTTGTTCGATTACTCGCTGCGCAGAAGGTCTGGGTCCGATTCCCAACTGTAGTAACAGCATAATGATTTTTCGCTAGTCTTCCTCTCTCAATGATCTGACGAATTATTCGACAAGTTTTAACTGTCTCGGATTCGGCATAAAACTGACCGTCCCGTCATTGTACAATAAGTACGCATGCACACTTGAATGATTGTGTGTAAAAAAAAAAAATAGCAACTGCGATCCCTTGGCCTGTGGTGCCAAAAGCATGCATATGTTCTACCAAAGATTATAAAGCCATACAGATGACGCATTGACAACAAAAACCGAAACATTTGCTCACAAGCTTCATGGTACGGTCGCGCGGTGTGCACGTGCACACATGAGAAACGAATTCCAAATATGGCGGACTGTGCCAGTATGACCCGCCCTTTTCCATGTATGCAGTGCGTCATCTGTATGGGTTTATAATCTTTGGTTCTAGAAACACATCTTGGTACAGCTCATTGTAAGCGCGGTTGTATTTTCACTTTCTCGGGTGGAAATCCTTTGAAGAAAATCATGTTTTCAAAAAAAATTGTGCATTACTCTCCACACACAAATACGGCTGTTAAAAAAAGAAAACTACCCTCCTTCTCTCTTCCTCTATCACCCACTAAACAAAGCATAACTACTAGTGAAATAAGCATACTCACTCACAAAAAAAGAGTCGTGGAAACGTAAACAAAAAAACATTTTAAACAGCCCAGTGATTCAAAAAAAAAAATAATAATAATAGGTCGTGGAAACTCATCACATGCATCTAGTGTTTAATTCTAATAAAAATATGCTTCGATGTTAAGTGGAGAAACAAAAAAAAAATGCAAATCTAGTATTTAAATATTATTTTCTAGTTATTATGTAATATACAATAAATAGGATTAACAAGAAACCAAGATAATGTGTAAATATTAGCACTGATAAATTATTTAGTATAAAAATGAAAATCCAACAAAACTAAACAAACAAATAAATAAAAATAAAACAAACATGTAAATTTACAAAATATATAAAATTAAAGAGAACACATGCTACATAATTAAATTAAGATAAGAAATCACGAGATATTGATAACCAACATGATTTAATTTATACATACTATTTAGTAAATGTAGGATGTTAACTATATAAAAAAACAAAAACAAAAAATCACAAACCAACAAAACAAAAAATGAAACGCTAAACAGAAATCAAGACGAATAAATTCAAAATTCAAATGTTCATATACATAAAAATGAAAGTGGATGGAATTTACCTGAATAATCAATATTATTAACAACTATAGAGGGTGTTGTTTTTTTTTTCTTGCCAGTTGACATATTCAGGAAAGAATTATCAATTGAATTGAGATTTTTGACGAAGCCTCGGTAAGTACTTTTATTTCATTCTGTATGCAATTGAAGCAAACTTATAACGGGTGATTTTTTAAGAGTTAAGTTTTTCAGGCTGGCAGCACTGGTTAGTCATCTGTCAGAGTGAAAAGTTTTCAGTATACTCTTTAATCATGGAAAGACTTACAAACGAGCCACGATTGCAAATTATTGAAATTTATCAAAATTCGTGTTCTGAGCTCCGTTTGTTATGACCAAATTATAGCGAACGATATCGAGCCATGATACGCGACTTTTTTTTGGCCCAGTTGTCTGCGTTGAATTTGGTTGACATGTGGTTTCAGCAAGACGGTGCCACATGCCACACAGCTCGTGAATGGAAATGTTGAAGGGTGAATTTGGTGCGTAAAAATTATGCCAGTCTTTAGGAGCAACTCTTATTTAGTATACCACGTAAGTATCTGCACCTGGAATGTGAGAACATTCGGATGCGGATTTGTTATAAGTGCCAGACTTAGGCAAGAAGTCTTATGTTTCCAAAACATTAGCGAACGCATTGTAACAATCCGCATCAAGGCAAAATTCGCCAACATAAGCCTTATATGCGCTCACGCCCCAACGGAGGAAAAATATGATATAGTTAAGGATTGCTTCTACGAGCTCCTTGACAAAACCTATGAGCGACAACCGAAGTACGATGTTAAAATCGTGCTGGGAGATTTTAACGCAAAGGTAGCAAGAGAAGACATCTTTAGCAGTATTGTCGATGAACTTAGCCTACACGACAACACGGACTTAGGCTAATTGACGAACGAAATGCCGCTATAGCCATCACACGGTTTCCTCACCTCCATATTCATAAGGGGACATGGCAGTCTCTACATCAACGAACGGTCAACCAAATTGATCACATTGCGATAGACAAGCGGCACGCATCCAGTATTTTGAATGTCAGAACATTCCAAGGAGCTAACATTGACTCGGACCACTAGCTTACCATGTACTTAGTCTTGCCCTCATTTACTGCTAAACCCATTTTTGCCGCTTCCTTTTCTATACTAGCAAACGTGGCATCACGTTGAGTAAGACCAATGATGTCAATATCGCCGGCGGATTTTTTGAAGATTGAGCTTCTGGTATTGGTTCGGGACTTTTGCACAATCTTCTCAGCTTAGTTAGTTCCTCTCTATAAATTTGTTCGTATGCGGCTTTGAAGGATTAGTCTTGGGTATCGATTTGCACTTTTTTTTTTCAGAATCTGACGAATGAAGATTTGATCAGTTGTGGACTTTCAGGCCTAAAACCAAGTCATCTCCGCCGGCTTTATAAAGCTCAACGGGAAGGCCGTCATTTCCAGCAGCCTTGTTAGGCTGGAGTTTAGACATTGCTATCCTCACTTCACTCAGGTCGGGTGGTTGGGCAGTTTCCGCTGTCGTTGCCAATATTGAATGGTTCGTTCTGCCTGACAGCGGAATATTGTTCGTCATCGCCGTTTAACAGTCTGCTGAAGTGGTTCTTCCATATCCTCAGTATCGACTGTGCCTCAACTACTATTCTGTTCGAGCCTTGAATTCTGGACTTAGACGTTTTACACTTTGGTATAACTAGCGAACATCTTTCCTGGCACCTCTCTATATCCTCGATCGCGCGCTTTTCCTGTTTTTTTTTTCTTCTTTCTGAAAAGCCGGTGTTCTTCTCTGCCTATAGAGCTCAACGGCTGCTCTCGTCTTCACCTGCAGCTTACCCTTATAGGCCTCGTTCTTGGCTGCGAGCATTTTTCGGCATTCCTCATCAAACCAGGGGTTTCTTGTTGGTGGGCGCGAGAAACCTAGCACATCAGTTGTGGCTGATCTAATGGCTTGTTGGCATCGTTGCCATTGTTCTTCGACATTCGATGCTGGTGGTATGGTGTTAATCGAGAGGTAAATTGATTCGCGTTGCGCGAAGGTCTAGGCGGTCTCTTGCGATTGCAATCTTTCGACAATAAATTTTTTAAGAGTATTAATGGATTGTTGTGGAATGGTGGACTTTGCATTCTTACCTTGGCTGCAACAAGGTAGCCGGCGGAGATGACTTGGTTTTAGGCCTGAAAGTCCACAACTGATCAAATCTTCATTCGTCAGATTCTGAAAAAAAAAGTGCAAATCGATACCCAAGACTAATCCTTCAAAGCCGCATACGAACAAATTTATAGAGAGGAACTAACTAAGCTGAGAAGATTGTGCAAAAGTCCCGAACCAATACCAGAAGCTTAATCTTCAAAAAATCCGCCGGCGATATTGACATCATTGGTCTTACTCAACGTGATGCCACGTTTGCTAGTATAGAAAAGGAAGCGGCAAAAATGGGTTTAGCAGTAAATGAGGGCAAGACTAAGTACATGCTGTCAACACGAAAGGACACCCAACAACGACGAATTAGACAGAACGTCACCATTGACAGATTTAACTTTGAGATAGTACTGGAGTTTTTCTACGTCGACTCTGACAACAACATCATGTGAGAAATCACTCGAACTACCAAGGAGATCCTATATAAGACCCCAATCGTCCCAGTCCTGCTCTGCGGTGCTGAGGCATGGACCATCTCAAAAGCGGATGGAGAAATCCTTGGTCGATTCGAGAGGAAAAATCGTCGGTTCCGTTTGCGTTGACGGGCTATGGAGACAAAGATTCAAGCAAGAGCTATACGAGCTGTACCGCGACATGCCCCTGGTCCGCTTTGGACGTTTAAGATGGCAGGAAGAACTCGCCTCAATTAGCGCGCACAAGTGGAAACCGTCCTTAACCAACTTGGAGTGTGCAACCGGAGGCAGTTGGTTAAGGACCTTGCTATTTGGAGGGGCATGCTGGTTAAGCCCAGGCTCATTCCGGACTGTAGATCCAATGGTCGCAGTTCACACGAGAGGAACATTGGGTGTTCGCACGTAATGAACATTACTCTAATATTTTCATTTCTCTCTGTTCTTCCCGCCATTTAAAAATGGCGAAAACTCGATTCTCGCACGAACTGGAACTGGAATTTCCATTATGGCGGAAAGTTAATTATTTCTCATTATGTTGTAATGTAATGGTAGGTACCTTTCTATCCGCGAGCTCAAACATAAATGGAATAAATTTGACGTTCTTCGGTTCGGTTGTAGTGAGTGGGTAGTTAACCCAAAGCACTACCCTCAACCTGTAGGGCCAGATTCAATTTATAAGATACCTTTAGCACACTGCTATGAAAACAGACAGTATACACAAATCAATTCTAACCTCTAACCCGTTTAGTTGAGAATTGAGTATGTTCAACCAACCACCCATAATTTCAAATTATTCCGAACGGGCGACATCTGCTAAATCCCTTTTATCATCGGCCATCTCTGAACTCAACCTCATACCACTTTTCATACACAACAACCATTTTCCAACCACCTCCGAAGCATGCAGCCAAATGTCAAACGAAAAATAACATTACTACCAACTGTACGACCAAAAAGTACACAAGTTTCTTCTAGAATTTTGACGGAAAGCATTAGTCAGGCGGTTCCCGTGCGTTTATTGAATTTTTGAAAATTTCCACATAATTCGATTTTAATTTGTTATCCATCAATCATGTCGACCATGGCGACTCCTTTATCCATTGCCGGAACAAGGCAATCCGGAGCTTCGGTCCGCACCCAAAACGGTAAGTTGAATGTGGGTGTGCACTTGCCGATGAAAAAAAAAATGCAAATGTGAATGAAAAGTTGATTTTCCTGTGAATTTCCACTGCAAATGTGTATTTGCTTATCGGTTTCCTGCGTTTACAGGGCGAAATAAGAGCGATTTAATTAAATCATCACCTGTAAAGGTGTTAAATACATTGAAACCACAACATTTGTTGTGCCGAGTATATTTTTAGGTTAACTTTGCACGCCATGGGGCTCGGCACTTTTTGTCATGCTTCATGCAACTTAACATATGTTTAATGAAATGTGCGTTTGTTTAATAATTTCTCTATTCTTGGCTAGTGATGGCCGCTAGTTCCATTGCTAACATTGTGAAAAGCTCCTTGGGCCCGGTTGGCTTGGATAAAATGCTTGTCGATGATATTGGTGATGTCACGGTGACTAATGACGGTGCGACTATCTTGAAACTCTTGGAGGTTGAACACCCAGCTGCGAAGTAAGCTTATAATACCCACGGGTTCGAGAATGAAATTCACTATTCCGGTTGTATCTTGTTTTAGAGTTCTGGTTGAGCTAGCTCAACTGCAAGATGAGGAAGTCGGCGATGGTACCACCTCTGTGGTAATTTTGGCAGCTGAGCTTCTAAAGGTACGGTTGTGTTTGTTATTCTTTTTGTACGAAATCTAAACTAACTGTTCAATGTAATTACAGAATGCGGATGAATTGGTAAAACAGAAGATCCATCCAACTTCAATTATCTCGGGATACAGATTGGCCTGCAAAGAGGCTTGTAAATATATCTCTGAACATCTGACCGCACCAGTTGATGAGCTTGGCAGGGATTGTCTTATCAATATTGCCAAGACATCGATGAGCTCCAAGATTATCGGAGCTGATGCTGATGTTTTCTCTGCTATGGTCGTCGATGCTGCACAAGCTGTTAAGGTAAGTCTTTTTTTTTGTAGAAAGGGATGGTTTAGTTGCCATATATGGGAGTGTGATAATCATCAGCTTTGAACAGAATAATGCTAGGGATCGTTATTTTCCTATAATCACCTTAAAAAAATGCAAGATCGCTCTTTAGAACTTTTTTTGTCTTTCTTCCTGCTGTTTCCTCAAACTGTCTTTGATTATAAACATGGACATGGATTTTCTAGTTCCATTCAGCAAGTCCACTTGCATTAACTTCAAGACGCTTCACTTTTATACTAATGGAGATATCTCAAGACTTTTTCTTAATTGCATATAGGCGAGAGGTTTTCTCTATACCCAATAGGTATCGCCATAATTTTGGGATTTGTTTGTGGTTTGTCTCATAACAGATAACACAGTGTATGTTATAAGTGATCATTTGCACTTTCAATGAAGTTTTAATCGAGTAGGAAGGTTTTCGTCATCTTCCAATATTCCAACCCATACACTTATTACTTCAACTAGATAGTATTGATGTGTCTGAAGGACTGCATTGATAACTTCATTTGATCTATCATTCTTTCACCAACACCATTATGAAAGTATGCATTGCCTCTTGTGTATGATGAGGGATTCAGTAAGATCCTCATCTGTTGTGTTGCCCCAACTACCCTTAACATCGAGTGTACATCTCTTTTTAACTTAAGCTGCGCTACAGTCCGGAATAAACCTGGGCCTCAACCAACATGCCTCTCCAATTAGCCCGGTCCTTAGCTAACTGCCTCCAGTTGCTCACTCGAAGTTGGTTGAGGTCGGTTTCTACTTATGCGCGCCACTTAAAGCGAGGTCCTCCTCTACTGCGTCCGACTTCTAGCTGGGAAACGAAGACTCTGCGAGCCGGAGTATTGGTTTCCATTCGTTCTACATGTCCTAGCCTTCTTAAACGTCCAATGGACCGAAGAATTTTCCTCTCGAATCGACAATGGATTGCTTCATCCATTATTGATACGGATCTCTTTAGTAGTGAGGGCTTTACTACCTCAAAGTTATATCTGTCAATGGTGACGTTCTGTCCAATGCGTCGATGCATATACTAAGTCTTGTCCTCATTTACTGCTAAACCCATTTTTGCCGCTTCCTGGTCTATACCAGCAAACGTGGCTATGACATCAAGTTGAGTCCTACCAATGATGGCAATATCGTCGGCGTATGCTAGTAGTTGCACCGGTTTTTGGAAAATTGTGCCTCTGGTGTTGGTTTTGGAGTTTTGCACAATCCTCTCAAGGATCAGATTGAAGAAGTCACATGACAGCCCATCGACTTGTGTAAATCCATTTTTGGTATCGAATGTGTCGGTGAGGTCGTTTCCTACCCTGATGGAGCAGCGAGAATTCTTCATCTTCATCTTCATCCTGCACAAACGGACGAGTTTGGGCGGTATACCTAAACTAGACATGGCTCTGTATAGTTCGTCTCTATAAATGCTGTCGTATGCGGCTTTGAAATCGATGAATAGGTGGTGGGTATCGATTTGGACTTCTTGGGTTTTTTCCAGGATCTACCGAAGTGTGAAGATTTGATCGGTTGTGGACTTTCCTGGCCTAAAACCACACTGATAAGGGCCGATCAGGTTGTTGGTAAACGGTTTCAGGCGTTCACATATTACGGCAGATAGAATTTTGTATTCGATGTTGAGGAGACTTATGCCTCTGTAGTTGGCGCAGTTTAGAGGGTCTCCTTTTTTGTAAATCGGGCAAACGATGCTGAGGTTCCATTCTTCAGGCATACTTTCTTCCGACCAGATTCGGCTTATGAGTTGGTGGATGTTACTTACCAAGTCATCTCCGCCGGCTTTATAAAGCTCGTCATTTCCGGCAGCCTTATTAAGCTTCAGTTTAGATATTGCTATCCTCACTTCACTCAAGTCGGGTGGTTGGCAGCTTTCGCTGTCGTTGCCAATATTGAATGGTTCGTTCTGCCTGACAGCGGAATGTTGTTCGTTTAACAGTCTGCAGAAGTGGTTCTTCCATATCCTCAGCATCGACTGTGTCTCAACTACGATATTTCCTTGTTCATCTCGACGGGATTCTGTTCGGGCCTTGTATCCTTGGCTTTGACGATTTACACTTTAGTAAAACTTGCAAACATCGTTTCTGGAGTGGCACCTCTTTATATCCTCTCTCGTAGGGCTATGTTTTCCGACAATATTGCTAAAGATGTCTTCTCTTCCTACCTTTGCGCTAAAATCTCGCAGCAAGATTTTAACTTCGTACTTCGGTAGTCGCTCATAGGCCTTGTCAAGTAGCTCGTAGAAGCAAACCTTAGCTATATGATCTTTTTCCTCCGTTTGGGTGTGAGCGCTCATAAGGCTTATATTGGAGAATTTGGCCTTGATGCGGATTGTTGCAGTGCGTCCGGAATGAACCTTACCTCAACCAACATGCCTCTCCAATTAGCCCGGTCCTTATCTAACTGCCTCCAGTTGCTCACTCGAAGTTGGTTGAGGTCGGTTTCTACTTATGCGCGCCACTTAAGGCGATGTCCTCCTCTTCTGCGTCCGACTTCTAGCTGGGAATCGAAGACTGCGAGCCGGAGTATTGGTTTCCATTCGTTCTACATGTCCTAGCCATCTTAATCGTCCAATGGACCGAAGATTTTTCGAAGAATTTTCCTCTCGAATCGACAAAGGATTGCTTCATCCATTATTGATACGGATCTCCTTAGTAGTGAGGGCTTTACTTTACTTAATTGCCTTCTGATGAGATGTTGTTGTCAGAGTTAATAGCGGAGCCGAGATATACAAAGTCTTGTACTACCGCTCGTAGAAGCAATCCTTAGCTATATCATCTTTTTCCTCCGTTTAGGTGTGAGCGCGTATAAGGCTAATATTGGAGAATTTGGCCTTGATGCGGATTGTTACAATGCGTTCGCTAATGTCTTGGAAACATAAGACTTCTTGCCTAAGTCTGGCACTAATAACAAGTCCGCATCGGAACAGTCGCAGTTTCTGCTGAGTTTTACATGGTCCGTAGAAGATGTCACAGTTTTTCATCCTCTTTTTGACCGGCCCATCCCATTGCATTTTGTGGATAGCAGTAATGTCTGCTTTGTAGCAGCTTATGGCTTCCGCTAGCTGTTCGCTTGCATCTCTCCTTTTTAATTCACATTCCAAATGCAGATACGACTGTCGTTGTCCTTTTTTTCGTTTGGCAGGGTCGTCAACAATAAAATCAGTCCTTCGCACTTACCGCCCGCGTCAGAAACGGCTTAACAATTCTTAGCTCTGATGTTTACTCTGTGTAGTTCTATACTCTTTGGATCTAGCTATCATCTCAATAACTCCTTAACCTTGCATCTAACAGTATTCGTTATCTTTTTGTTCTTAGATCACCGATCCAAAGGGTAACGCAGCCTACTCAATTAAAGCCGTCAATGTTCTAAAAGCACATGGTAAATCTGCAAGGGAAAGTGTGTTGATTCCCGGTTATGCCCTGAATTGCACCATCGCCTCACAACAGATGCCCAAGAAAATTGTAAACGCGAAAATTGCATGCCTGGACTTCTCGTTGCAAAAGACCAAAATGAAGATGGGTGTTCAAGTTCTCATCAACGACCCCGACAAGTTGGAAGGTATTCGTGCTCGTGAACTGGACATTACCAAAGAACGCATTCAGAAGATTCTTTCGACCGGAGTAAATGTTGTCTTGTGCTCCGGTGGTGTTGACGATCTCTGCATGAAGTATTTCATCGAGTCCGGAGCAATGGCTGTTCGTCGTGTTAAGAAAACCGATCTGAAAATCATTGCCAAAGCCACTGGTGCAGCATTCTGCACATCACTAACAAACATGGAAGGTGAGGAGAGCTTCGATGCGTCAATGGTAGGTGAGGCTGCTGAGGTAGGCCAAGAGAGAATCTGTGATGACGAATTGATCTTGATCAAGGGAACAAAGGCGAGGTACGTTGATTTAATATTTACAAAGAAAACAAAATTAAATTAAACGTCCTTATAGAGCTGCTGCATCAATCATTTTGCGTGGTCCCAATGACTTTTACTGCGACGAAATGGAACGATCCATCCACGATGCTCTTTGCGTAGTTAAGCGAGTTTTGGAAAGCAAGAAAGTAGTTGCTGGCGGTGGCTGCGTTGAAGCTGCTCTTTCAATCTACTTGGAGAACTTTGCTACCTCATTGGTAAGAGAAACTATTGCCTCTAATAAAAGGAACGAATTTTAAAACACCCCTTACAGAGTTCCAGGGAACAATTGGCTATTGCTGAATTCGCTAAGTCTCTTCTGGTTATTCCCAAAACCTTATCGGTGAATGCTGCCAAGGATGCAACAGATTTGGTTGCCAAGCTCCGTGCCTATCACAACTCCAGCCAGACCAAGGTGAGTTCAAATCGTGTGTTTACCACTCACAACTACTTACCATCAAATTATTGCAAATTTCACAGGCTGAACATGCCCATCTCAAGTGGACCGGCCTGGATTTGATCGAAGGCATCGTTAAGGACAACAAGAAGGCTGGCGTCTTAGAGCCAGCAATGTCCAAAATCAAATCATTGAAATTCGCCACAGAAGCCGCAATCACCATCCTGCGAATTGATGACATGATCAAGCTCAACCCCGAGGACAAGCAAGGCGGCAAGTCATACGGTGACGCCTGCGCCGCTGGCGAACTCGATGGTTAGAGATCAAGTTCACAACTGTATTCCATTGCCTTCTATTTTATTTTCATACCTATTAATTGATCGCTTTCACACCTCATACATGTAATGATGCATTTTCTTTATTCACAAAATAATCACAAAAAAAAAAAAAAATTTAACAAACAACTCAGTTTATGAGAATGGATGCGTCTTATTTCGATTGCAAGTGGGGTTGTTGGGTGAATATTTCCTTTACGATCTTCATCTTAGGGAAGGGAACCTTACGTCAGCGCACTTCGAATATAGAAAGCTAGTTCTATGTATCATATTAGTGTGCGTCAGGAGTGGTGCAGATACGATCAACTGTAGTTGCAGCAGATGATGGAGAATAGTTCTAAGTCCATAGATGATCTGCAGGAAACTCGTTCGGTTTTTTGTCGGTGGAGGTGGTTGGCCACATGTAGTATTATGGCATTAGAATGTGATGCTCCTCGATGGATTCACAGATTGTATTGCGCAAGTGCAACAATCTGAAACTGATGATGAAGATGACGAGCATGAATTTAATGAACAAGTTTTCGATAATGATGTTGATGTTGGGGGTGATGATGTTGTTGATAGAGAAGATGAAGATAATGAGGAGCTAGCTGGTAGCTGTGATAATCACGTGCTCGACGACGCTGAGTTGCTTGTGCGGTTCGTCGCTGGGATCACAGGTGCGTTATAAGCTACATTGGCATAGATGAGACCGGGTGGACTGGCTTGGATTTCTATCGTCTGAGGTACAGTTGCTTGTGTCTGTTGCAGTGCGACTTTCATCACTTGTTACTGTTGGCCATCCTTTGTCTGGCTGGGGCAACAAATAGTTCCGGACAATTGGTTTGACTGTGGCGACTGTTGAACTAACATGTGTGTTATTGCTTGCATTAATTGTTGCTGCTGCTGCTGTTGGTGCTGCTGATGCTGTTTATATTTCTCTTGTACTTGTGCCTGTTGCTGGTTTTGTGTCTTTCTGCAGATCACTTGTGTCTGCCATCTCTCGTGCTCCATTAGACAGACCGTCGATGTCTCGACCACCTCACGTAAATACATCAGGTACTGATTGTAGGGGCTCCTCGTCAATCCCCCAGAAATGATTTCTCAGATAGGCCTCTAGTTTGACAGTCTGTGCATTTATATCAGGGTAATCGAGAAAAAATTTAAAGCACATGTACCGCTCGAGGGTCTTAATGCGTTGTATGTCGACCGGCTTGTAGTTTCGTATCAACAAGTTGCAATATTTGAGAAGACCACCGCTGCGATTTTCCTCCGGCTGTCGTGTTGAGATCAATTTGTTTCGCAAGTTATAAAAAAGCCTCTTGGAAGTCCCCATAGACCGATTCGCCAACAACTGTTGGATAGAACTTCACTGAAATCGGCAAGGCAGAACAGTCGTAGAATAACAATAGTGAGTCCAAGACAATCTAGAAAGAATCAACGCTAAATTCAAACTGTCTGCGCATACTATCGACGAACTTCAGTTCGACATTCATGTATCTCGGCAAATCGCTTGCCGTCACCGTCGCAGTCATTGTTGTTGTTAGCCTTGACCATTTTGCCAACTATGCTCCTTGAGGGCGAATGTCAACATATCGAGAAGGGTATTCAGCACAGCGGTCTTGACTCGATCAAAATAATGGTTCGAACTTAACTCAATGCCAAAGATTAAATCCAAGTCATTGTATGACTGATCCTCTGATGCTAAAACATGACAAGCGGCTCCACCGTTCAAACGCATGTCCTTGACTATGACTCCAGCTCCGCCGGCAACAACATCGGTCTTTTAATTTCGGCCATGTATGGCAACTGTTTAGTCCATGGCGTCGTTCACCGCACTGAATGTATTTCTACCACCTTGCGCCAGGATTGCGCTAACAGAAAATGGACAACGACGGACGTATCTGTAGAATGTAGGGACGCTTAACATAAAGGGTGCAATCGCACAGGTAGTGAAAGCCCTAAGCTGTTACATAGCACACATTGTTGCCACCCAGGAAATACAATAGCATGGGCAGGCCAAAAGGAGGACATTTCTACGGTCCATGAGCACTTGAGCAAGATCAGCGACTACCGGTTCGTTATAAGTGAAAGACTAAGGCAAAGGTAGCCTAATCATATGTTCCGTCAGCGAACGCTGTGAAACAATCTGTCGAATTCGCCAACACAAGACTATGCAATTAAGCTCCCACGGAGGAAATTGCTATGGGTCCCAATTAAAATCGTGGCTTAAGATTTGATTTTGAATGCAAAGGTAGGAAGAGAGGACACATTAAGCATTATTGTCGGAAAATGCAGACTAAAAGACACGACTTACAAATGCCACTATAGGTAGAATACGGCTTCCTGTCATTGACTTCCATCGGTCATTATTATAGACAAGAGGCACGCCTTAAGTATTCCGGTTAAAAACGCTTCAAAAACGTCAAAGAGCCCAATCGCAAGAGATCACCTTGAGCTTGGCAGAACGTGTATGCTTCAATCTCTTGATTAATACCACATCACCAGCATCAAATGTCGACGCGTTTAAAACCCATAAGATCATCCGCAACTACAGATCATCCAAGGCCTACAAGGCTTAGCTGCAGGTGAAGACGAGAGCTGCCGCTGAGCTCTATGACGGTGCTGATCTACGACGCTGAAGCATGGACCGTCTCAAAAGCGGATGAAGAAATCTTTGGTCGATTCGAGAGGAAAATTCTTCGAAAAATCTTTGGTCCCTTTTGCGTTGACGAGCTATGGAGACGAAGATTCAACCAAGAACTATATGACCTGTACAGCGACATGCCCCTGGTCAAAAACCTCCACATTGGACGTATAAGATGGCAAGGACATGTAGAAAGAATGGACACCAATACTGTGGCTCGCAGAGTCTTCGATTCCCAGCCAGACGTCGGACGCAGTAGAGAAAGACCTCGCCGTAAGTGGCGCGCACAAGTAGAAACCGTCCTCAACCAACTTGAAGTGCGCAACTGAAGGCAGTTAGATAAGGACCGGGCCAATTGATGAGGCATGTTGGTTGAGGCCCAAATTCATTCCGGACTGTAGCTCCACTTATGTAAGTAAGTAAGTAGGAATAGGGAACTTTGAAAACGATTATCACTCAGACGTAGTCGAGATCCCATGAGCAATCGCTCAATAATCGTCTGCGATTATGGTTTTCAGGTGGAGCAAATAAAGTGATATCGCAGACAGCCAAAACGACCATTGATCTTACGTGATGCAAGATGCACCGTCGAAATGCTATCGCCAAACGATACTCACTTTACGGAATGAGAAATTCAACAATACCCATTCACTCGCTACTCTATGAATGCAATTCAGTTAATCCTTAAGTATATCTTTAAAATATATCGCTGAAATGAGAGATTTGTAGATTAACCGAACAGCACTTGTATGGAATGTCCAATCAAACTGTGATTTTTCTTCCCCTTATAGCTTGTAGCCATTTAAAACCAATGCGAATCGGTACTTCTTTTCTTTTTACCCCCGGTTTCCTTAACGTTCAAATAATGCTAAAACATAAAGGGTATTCGTAACACCTTGAATTTGGGCAAATAACAATTAAAATGGACCATTCAATACTGACCACGATAGTGAACTTTACCAGACTCGAACTAAATGAAGTTAGGATAGCAAAATGTCTAAACTTAATCTTACCAAGGCTGCTGGGAATAACGACCTGCTGCTTACCAAATCATCTCCGTCGGCTTTAGCTCGGCAGAAGTGTTGTTATTTCCAGAACTAAATTTGGTACGATGAATGTATGCCTGAATAAATGGAACCTCAGCATCGCTTGACCGATCCACAATACAAGGGACCCTCTGATCTGTACCCTACTGAGTCATAAGTATCCTCAACATCGCCTTTAAGATGCTATCGCCGTAATCGGAACGTCTGAAACCGCTCATCAACAATTTGATGGGAAGTTATCAGTTGGGGACTTTCCTGTCCTTAATCAAGGAAAGTCCACAACAGTTCAAATCTTCACACTTCGGCAGATCCTTGGAAAACCCAAAGAAGTCCAAATCAACATATTTAACGATTTTAAAGCCAGATACGGCACAACTACAAAGACGAACTATACCTAAAGACCCATGGCGGCGTTATACTGATGATGATAAGTGCTATAAACTGCCGCACTGTTCGATTATCAGCAGTAACAACACCTAAAAATCTACCCCACGAATTTCGATTTTGCTCCGAAAATCAACGGACACATTTATGGAATCCTAACGCTCCTAATACTCCTTGAATGATACCTCCTTATGTTCATCTCCAACCTACAATTAAGGCCAAGCTGGAAGATCACAATGATGCATACAAAGTTAAATGAAAGAAACTTAAGAAATATACGTAAATAAATATATTCAAGGCAATGAACTGCACGCTTTACATTTAAGATCACTATTATTTCTAAATAGGTACATTTAATCTTGCTTCGCCCTCTCTAATGCTTTGGCCAGCACGTTAATTTTTTGCTCATAAGCCTCTTTCAATCCCTAAAAAACATACAAATTAATGTTATAAAAAAGATTTGACAATACCAACCGTATTTACCTTGAAAATACTCGACTGAATATCATACTCCGAACGCAATTTATCATAAACCCCTTGTGATATTGCCAACTTCTTTTCGAAAATGGTGCACTTGTCCTTTTCCGCCTTTATCCTTAAGGCAGCTGTATCTAGCCTAGATTGTGTATGTTCTGCTTCGGCAGTTTTCAAATTCAACATATCCTTGGTCACTGCGACAACGTCTTTCATTGAATCTACATGAGTCTTAAGATTTGCAATTTGTTGCTCCTGTTGCTTACAGACTTTAGTCTTTTCAAAAAGCAGCGTTTTTGCTCTCAACAAGAGTTCTTCTTGATCTTGTCTTGACTTTGGACCTTCAATACCACCCAACGCTGCTGATTGGACAAGGGTTTGCTCTAATTGGCTAATCTTTTTCTTTTGCTTTTCATTTTCCAAAAGTGAGTCCTGCGGGAGATAATTTTAAATATTATTGAACACGAAGAACCGATTTTTGTTAGGGCCTTTTCGGTACAACATTATTTTTACTGATTCTTACTTTATTTTACTTATTGCCATTCCCGTAGTTTTTCGTCATTTAAATAGATGACGCTACACTCAGAAAAGCATCTCTTGGCACAAGATGGCGCTCTTTTTTAGCATGGTACAATGGAAAATTAAGCTTGAAACAACGGAGCCTGTCCTGTTTTGGAACATATTTTCTCGCAGAAACGTATGAAAATTACATTTCACTATCAGTCTTTATATATTAAGTCGATGCAATAATCTGTCAGTTGCTATCAAAAAGTGACAAATCGTTTGCTTAGACTTGCATTTTATGTCGTTTGTTCGTTTAAAACCACACGAAACGAATATTTTACTGTATTTTATTAAAACACGTTCCAGTAGGTACTTTTCGGTAAATTTAAGACAATCTACCCCCACTCCAAGAAATTTGGGAATTTACTCTATTTTTCGGCAAAAGTACGGGAACAGATCTCACAATGGCTCATTTGAAGGTTGACAAATGACAAAATACATACTACACCTTTAACATAAAACTTAACGACGATAATGCTGTTCATTTTAATACTCACTTCAAGATCCTTTCGCAATTGTGTTATCCTTCTTCGTGATTCTTCAATTATGGATTGTTTTTCGCTTTCTAAAGAAAATACCATATCAAGAAGTTCCTGCTGCTTGTCACCGACAGCAACACCCCCAACTGCCCCATTTTCATCGGATTGAATTGGGTTTTCGTTGAAATCGTTTTGAATGTTATCAACCACAGGATTTGGGATATTGTTATTCTCCATTGTTGTAAATATTTATTTATTTTTCACTTTGCTCCGTTGGGATATTGATACAATTGAGTGAATTTCTTTTAAGAAATGCACAGTCGGCATGTGTTACAAATACTGCCTCTATATTTTTAGACGTTTTCAAAATCTCTATTTTTAGAAAACATTTGTGTGGATAATAAAGTAATAGAGGGAAAATTATAAAGCTAGATTAGTAGGAATTGTAAACTAGACGTATTTTGTGCTAGAGGCACTACACTTTCTATGATCCACCAGCAAATGCCGGAATAGATGAATAAAGACGTTGTTTCAAGTGGGCCCTTAGGCCGTGTGTCAATTGCGTTAAATTTTAGCCAGTGGATAATTTTTGACATTAGTATGGTGCATAAAAGTTAATAATTGAACAGTGGATAAAATTTAACCCTCTTTTTAACGCAATTGACTCACGGCCTTAATGCCTGAAACACACGTGCAGAATTCTCCTTGCAGAAAAGTTAGAACACACAGTTTTCAATTTGAGCGAACATATTTAAGATGTGCAAGCGTTGCAGTTCTGCAAGTTGTCTCTATTTTTTAAATCCACTGCAAAAGCCATGGCCACCACAACACAAAAGAAAAAAATATTTAATGGAGTTTTCCATCAATAAAAATATCAAACATTTTTTGATCTATATATGCCAAAAGATTGATTTTAACTGTTGTTGTGTTACATTGGGCTTTTTGATCTCAGATCAATTTAGCAGATCTGGATTTTTCATAATGCAAACGATAGCTGTCAGGTTGACTAGAATGACTTTTGTTTTGAATTAAGATTATTTCGACTGTGAAAAACTATTATTAACCATTGAAACCGTAGCATAGTATGATGTGAAGTATAAATTAAATCAAAAACAAACAACCTGTGCCTGTGATACTGGAAACATGACAGCTGCACGGACACTAACTTCACAGTAACGAGATTACCACAATACAACCACAGAAAAAAATCAATCCGAAATCGTGTTCCATTGGTAACAAAAAATATCAAATTTCTGATCAAAACCCAGATTTACCAATGGCAAACACCATAAGATATTTGCAATCATTGTGACGTTTATGTCGTATCCAATTATGACATTTATTCCGCAAAACAATTAAAATAAACGTCAAAAATAAAAACAATCGTTTTAAATGGAAGAATGACTTTTTCTCAACTCAACCAAAACATTTACTTTGTTTCGGAATTGTTTTAGAATGTGCCTATTACGAACCACAATACGTTTACATATCTAACGATAGTCATTACTTTTGCTAAATGCTCAAATAAATGGTTAGTCTAGTGGTTTGTTACACAATTTATGTTAGGACAGCTAAGTGGACAGACTCAATCATAATGCGAAATCTAAAAATTATATCAGATCTACGACTTCCGGGCTTAATTCATAAAATGTGCTGCGAATGAATCGATAAAAAGATTATTACCACCATCCTCCAGGTGAGACGCATTTGGGAAAAATAACAAAATCTTCGGAGTGTTGGGCCAATGAGCATATGGTAATAACTACATTTATCCATTATTTTGACCAAATCCTCAATGGCCCTGGCAATTCATCATTCTGCACATACCCCGACAGAAGCATTGCATATAGTCATCACGCACTCCTTTCATGTGCAAACATTGTGAATCAATCGAAGATAATGGGTGGTTAAAGTTTAAGGGCCGAAGTTGAATGTAAACCAAACCAAAACGTCAAGTTTTTTCTGTATTTCATTTGACATTTCTCAATTTCAGACTTATTCGATTTGAACCATGGAAAGACATACAATCGAGCAACGCGTTAAAGTTATTCAGGCTTTTAATGAAAATGGGAGGTTTAATCAAAATGCATATGCAAAAATACAATTTAACCGTCCAAATATGCGTACAATCGGAAAAATTGTGGAAAATTTTGAGCAAACCGGGTCTGTAGGAGATGCTAAAATACCAGTGCATGTTCGTACAGCTCGTACTGTTCCGCGATGGCTAGGCTGAAGAGCCGTCCACCTCAACTCGTCGTCGTGCCCAACAATTGCACATCTCAAGCTCGTCGTTGATGAACATTATGCATAAAGAATTGCATTTAAATTCTTAAAAGGTGAAATTAACTGAAGAACTAAAGTCATCAACGGTCAAAATGGTGGCAAGAAATGGCAACAGTGGATGATCAGTTTTCGAAGAAAATCATCTTCAGCGATGAGGCACATTTTCACCTCAGTGGATTCATCAATAAGTAGAATTGCCGCATTTGGCTGAATGATAATCCAAGAGTGATTGTCGAAAAACCAATTCACCCACAAGGAGTTTGTTGTGCTTGGTGCGGCTTATGGGCTGGCGGCATCATCGAGTTGTATTTTTTTTTTTCAAAATAAGGCCGTTCAGACAGTTACTGTGAATGGTGTTTGCTAACGTGAGATCAGTACGAACTTTTTATGACCGGAATTGGAAGATATGGATGTGGACGATGTGTGGTTTCAACAGGACGGTGCCACTTTCCACACAGCTAACGAAACAATTTTTGAAAGAAAAGGTGTACGTCGATAAGTCAGCAACAATTCAAGAGCTAAAAGATGAGATAATTCGGTACATTAACGGCATAGAACCTCAATTATGCATCAGCGTCATCGAAAATTTGGACCATCGGATGGAGGTGTGCCGCCGAGGTCGCGGCATTGAATTCCAATTGATTCCGTTCTACGGTATTTTTCATTTTTTTTAGCCCAAGTATTTGTTGTACCTAGGCCGCGCATCGAGCTTACCAAACGTGTAAGTGCCGTGCATTATATCGTCTTGGAACTAGCACCTTCATGCTTTTCAAATGATCTTCCACTTCTTTGAGAGCTTTCTCAATGGGAATCATTTGCAACCATTCGGCGATGCCCTTTTGTGATCCAAAAATAATTTGGTCCTCCAAAGCAACATACGTTCAATGATTCGAAACGCACTTTCGATCACCAACTACCGCTCGAGCAGTGCTGTTGTCAGACTGTGATATGATTTGCAGATATTCCCCAACAGTGGCTCGTCCTTTAGGCCGTGTACCAATTAAGTTAAAATTTTAGCCAGTGGATACATTTTTACAATAATATGCTAAATTGTATCCAGTGGCTAATTTTTGACATTTCATATACCTACTGAGGGGTGGCAGAGATGGAAAGCACCTGCAGAAATGTCAAAAATTAGCCATTGGATAAAGTTTAACCCCCATTTTAATGCAATTGACACACTAAAAATTCTGGACGTGTGTCTTGCTTGCTGCAATGCGTGAACTACTGCATTCGGAATTGGATGCGTTCATACTTGTGTTATATTATCAATAATTATATTATTTATATTATAAATAAATATGTTGATTATTAAGTTAGTTTGTGCGTGTCGTTACTCAAATTTTAAGATAAGTAACATTCATAAGTAACAGTCATAGTTAACTAAGTCTTTCTGTGTAGGGTGAGCCTTAGGTTCAAGAGGAAAGACGCGACCACGAATGCCAAAAAAGTCCAAAAGCGACTTAAAGCATAGCGAAGGTATCTGGCTAAGGTGTCATCTATCATGTCCTTCCAGTTTTTAAAAAAATATTCAGTAGAGCTTTGCTTATTTGTACAAAAGAATACGAAATTATTCCGGAAAATCAGTTTGATTTTTGAGAAAGGCATGTCAACATTCATGCCTCACCAAAACTGGTGTCTGAAACTCGGTCTGAAATTAAATGGAAGAGGTAAAAACAAAAACGAGTGATGGGTGCACGGCTGGGTCGTACTAAAGTTTATAAAATTATACAGATGGTGCACTGCAAATCAGCTAAATGGGGAAAAGGGAAACTTATTGTCTCTAAGAACAAAAAAAAAGGGAATTTTTGTTCAGCCGAGCATTTATTTTATACACCTGAATGCGTCATGTATTAGGTATGAAAGTCGCATTTTAGTTTTGAAATTTGCTCGAAATTTTCTTACTCCAGATTTTTTCTACTTCAGTGGAAAACCTAAATTTGAAGAATCCATTTGAGTACATATAAAGTTTGGATGCTATATTTGTTGGGAAGTATTATGAACAGAACAGAATAGCTTGTCATTTGGAGATGAAACAATTCTCCAAATGCAGTTCCTTAGCTTTATTGATGCCCGAAAAAGTGCAACCGTAACTAAATATTTCTGCCATTGCGAGGAAGCAATGAAATAGATACCGAATACAGGAATGTAGCAATATACTTGAGCGGTGGACAACAGGCATCGTTCATTGCAATGCAAATGTTTGTAATATGAACATTTTTATACCCTATCCCATAGGGGTATATTAATTTTGATACTTAGTATGTAACATAGGGAAATAATTTAGATGTATATACCATTGAATATCAGAATCGCTCGCTGAGTCTGTCTCCGTCCGCCCGTCTGTGTGTCACAGATTTGTTGGCCTTAAATTTTGAGCGAAATACATGAAAAAATGTGTATACTGTCTTGTTCCGATTCCGCAAGCGTGCAAGTGAAATTTATCTACAGTTGTCGTGTACACAGGCTAGATCCAGAGATAAGGGAAGTAAAGAGATACCAAACTTCTACCTCTCTCACCCTGAATCCCCGCAAGAGTTGGTTGTTTTTGTTGTAATCCACTACCAATGCACTCTTGTCTGTGAATACATGTATTTCCGACTAAAAGAATTCAGCAGACGTGAAACTTGAGGTTTGAACACTTTCATTAACAGCTGTTTAGAAGTGTGGTAGATTTATTTTTGTAATGACATTTCAATTGACATTTTATTTTTTTTCACTAGAAATGTCATTGTAAACTTTTTTGTCAGGAATTTCAAGAAATGTTTTGCTTGTGTTTATTTATAATTATCAGTGCAAACAATTTTTCGCAAGCCTTTCAAAAAAAAACAAATGAAAATGGATACATAACATGTTACCGCTTCGTCAGATGCAGACAAAATGTGCTGGAATAGCATACCGTGGACAGGTAAGCAATCGATAACAAAACATTCTTCATGACGACTAAACATTTTTCTTATAGATATGCATTCAGTGAGATCAGAGCATGGTCTAATCCTGAATTTCTTAAAAATACAACATTGGCCAAACGACAGAGGTTGCTGCTCAGCTATTTTATTTAACAACTGTCATTAGGCAGTTAAGAAATGCATACAATGGCCAAGATGTCGATGCCACACAAATAACGCACTGCAAACAAGAAAAATTGTTCTTGGCCACCCGTATAATTTGGATCTTGTTTCTCATGTGTGTACGTGCACACCGCCCGCCCGTACAGTGAAGCTGGTAAACTGTTTTTTGTTTTTAATTCTTATCTCTTTCATGCGTGTGAACTAACAGTACCAAAACATTTGTTTTTTGTTTCACAGAAGAACTTTATTATGGCAGCGGTTCAAGATCAGGTGGCGGAATCGATGACGAAGATGATGACAAAGACTCAGGTCTTAGTCCAGGGTCCTACCCATTGTTCTATAAGCCAATGCAACTGGTAGTATTGTTGCAAACACAGCAGGTATTGGTCACAATGAAGGAGCCATCGACGGTGACAACAGTAAAAATAGTCACGAAGAAGAAGAAGAAGAGGAGTCAAAGAAAAGAGCAGTGGTAGCAGTAATAAAAATTCCGAAATCCCTATGGAAATCAACCAACTTTTGACAGTCCACACATAGCTGAGTGAAGAATAAGAAGAAAAACATTGCAATGCAGCATTATCAGAAAAAAAAAAGTTTATTAGACCACAATATTAGTTATTAAAAACCACTATAAAATGGCATATCTTTTTTTATTTAAAACCAATTAATACTGCTTGTCCAAATACAAAATTAATGGAAGTATTAATGAATTCAACGCACACGAAAAATTAGAATTCTATTTTATTGTTCTCAGTAGGTTTGTTTTGTACTAATAATTTTTCAACCATAACATAAAAAATAAATAAATATATTTTCAAGATTTGATTAAATTGATTATTCAAAACTGAACGCGATGCTTATTTCTTAACTTTTTCTTGGATGCGCTCATTGGTGGTGGCATTGCTACAGCCGTTTTAACTCCGATGTAAATTTTCACCCCTTTCTGTGATGGTTGTTGGTGAGGTCGGCGAGGTAGCGGGGGAAAATCGAAAAATTTCGAGCAAAAAATGTGGGGAATAACTTATCTCACGCATACTTGTTTAAAAATGTGATAGTATGTGTAAGATACGTAATTATGGGTGAATTTAGCTTGTAGGCAAACCGAGAAGATTGGTATCTCTTTACTTCCCTTATCTCTGCTAGATCTCTCGCGCCCGCCAGCAAGAAACCCCCGGGGTGGAATCGCGATCTAGGTGAACGAGTTACTCGTTTTCGTAAAAAAATGTATTTGGCATTATCGCAAACGTAAACGTATAACGCACGGATGCCCAATGCCTAAACGTAAAGGTTCAATCTCAAAGTCATTCATTCAAAATGTAAGTTTAATATCAATAAATTGCAAAAAAAAATGCAATTGACAAATTGCAACAAAATAAACTCCACACAGAAAATCGTATTGGCAGAGATCACCCAAACTTGGCCAAAAACTTACTTCCAAACACTTCCCAAGGCAAAGCTAATTCCATAAGAATATGAGAAAGCTTGGCCACAAAATTAAATACTGTTGGACCTCCGGTCAAAGAAGAAAGATAAGCCGGTGTGTTGGTATCCTCCACTCCCTAAAAGAGATAGTGTCGCTGCTAATTGCAAAACAGGAGGTACTGCCATGGATAAATGGGCACAGAAGTTCAGTTTAGTAAAAACATATTGAAATGCGTTTTTTGAACGAAACCGCTTAATAAATCGTTAATGCACCGTGTACATAAATTCGCAATTGATTTTTAATTTAACTCACGCGTTGCTTTGTGAGGAAAGCGGATTGCTGTTATCCCTTAGCTGTTTGTGAACAACTTTTTTTTTATTATTATTATCGCGGTCGTCCGAAGAATTTAAGTAAAATAGCAACGTCGAGTCTATTATAGCCTCTAAATTATCTTTTTAAAATATGAAAACGTTGGTTTTTTTTATTTAAAATATGAAGCGGAATTGTTTCTTCTAAATAACATTTATTTGACGTCAAAACTGTTACCATTTTAATTTTGATCTGCGCCTTCGGCATAATTTAAACTGCACCAAACAGTCTTTTTTCGGGATGTAATGGAGTCTCAAGAGTCTCATGGGATTGTGCTCAGTCCGAAAACGATAATTCTGCATGTGTACATACCCGTCAAACCAGAAATGATCCTCATCGCTGAAGATGGTTTAACGGTAAAAGTCTGGTTAAAATTCCAGTTGAGTCTAAGCTCATTCACCGAACACACGGCGCAATTGATGGTCCGCAGACTTTAATTCTTCCACCAGTTGGATTTTATATGATTTTAGGCCAAGATCTTCCATCAAAATGTTCCAAGAAAAGAACAGGCAGAGACCCAGACCGCGATTCGTCTACAGCGGTGATAGCTTCTTCTTCGTGCGTACAGAACTTCGGGGTCGATTTGGATGAATATTATCACAAAAAGCAAGAGTGGTCATAAATCGATGCATATTGTTGCGTATTATCTGCTCAAATAGACGATTATGCGCGTAAACTTGATGAAGTGCTCTATAAGTTTGGAGAACAGAGCGCGAATTTTGAAAATAAATTATTTTATTATATTTTATATATTTGTAAATGGTCTTGTGGTCTAAAAAAAATAAATAAATTTATGGCGCAACAGGCTCGTAAGTACCACGATGGCGGGACCTCCTCTTTCATGCCGAATCCGAACGGCTAAGTTGAGATAAGCTTTTCATGACAATCGATACTACTCGGATGATTTGTCAGATCATCACGAGAGAGGGCCAGTGAAAAATCATTTAGCTGTTGCTACGGCTGGCAATCGAACCCAGACCTCCTGCGCGGCAGTTCATCGCACTAACCATCGCGCCACCGAGCCCGTCTTATGTTCTGTCCTTGGTAAAAAAAAAGCACCAATATCACACAGTTCCTGCCTGGTCACGGTGGTTATCGCAAGTACCTTCACAGATGTTAACACGATACCTCACCATTTTGTCCAGAGTGTCAAAATGAAGACGAAGACCTAGAGCACACGGCATTCTGACGACATGGAAAATTACTTTGTGCAATCCATCGCTACTTCTCGACCACATGTTGCGGTCGGAGGAGAACTTGATGGCAGTATGAAACTTTGTAACGACTTTACGAAATCAGCTTCGAAGAAAAGAAAAGCTAAGAAGAGCAGCAGAAGCAGCTGAAACAAAGCGTATGGCATGAATTGCTAAGCAATCCCGCGAAGTAAAAACAAACGGACAGTCTCGCTGGGGAAATGGTCAAAGTTTCTGTGCAGGGGTGAGCAGTACGCAGCTTTAGTAGCGCGACGCAAAAAACAAAAACATTTCTTGCATGAAGTTGCCCTCAATTCAACTTCAAGCCACAGATTTACGAAGATTTACATTGTGTTCATTAACTTCTAACTCAGATTCAAGCACCAGCTACAAATATGCGACCCTTAAGGTGAACGGAAGAGAAGATAAAAGGCGAACTTTACATGCTGTACCAACATGACCATGTCGTACAACACGAAAATCAGGAAGACTGCATTGGCTCGGCTATAACGAGCAAATGAACATTGAGAACAAGAGAAACTTTTAATCCCAGCCGTCACGTTCAAGACGAAAAGCAAGTGGGAATCACCGCTTTAAGCATCAAAAGATCGCGACGCCAGAAGCCAGTAGATGAAGACCTCATTCTAAGTAGCACCCACAATTAGAAACCAACCAAGATCAATTCGAACTACGCGACTAGAGGCAGTAAAATCTGGTTCAGATTAGTTCAGGCTCAGGTTCAATCCGTATCGTAGACATTTTAATACAATGAACTAGAATTATGAGGTCAATGAAGCTTGACCCTCAGAAGAAATATAAATATATTTGGAAATTAAAATTAATTAAGTGTATAGTCGGGTTGTTGTGATATACTAAGTTCAAGTTTTACTTTCATTGCGCAATATAGTATGACTGAGTAGATTTTTTGAAAACAGAAGCTTCACTAACAAAAAAAAAACAAAAACATATTAACCCACAGCTTAATAACGCATATTTAGTTGAATGAGAAGAAATATTCACTTTCAAAAGCCGATTCCCCTAGACAGTTACTATATCGTTGTTAGTTTAGTCGCATTCAGGTTCTCTATTGAAATCTACGTATCAAGGCGGCTTCAAAATTGTTACGAAAGGTGTACTATACCTCTTGGATAAGTACTGTAAGTGTCAGTGAAGTATTTGGACTAACAATTGAGTTACTTTTTGTTGTTCTTGTTCAAATTGTTATCTGACCTTGGTCGAACCTATTTCCGAAAGTCGTTTTTTATTAGGATCGGGTGCAGCTTAACAGTCAAAGGTAATTTTTTGAAAACTAAAAAATGTTGAATTGATAACAACCTTATTTTTTTTATTGCATATAATCAAGAATTTTGAAAGCCTCAAACTCGAACTTCAAATCGATTGATTTGTTTTTTGTTTCGGGATATATCGCTTTACAGCTCGTATAGTCCTTGGTTGAATATTCTTCTCCATAGCCCTTCAACGCAAACACTGCCGAATATTTTTCGAAGAACTTTTCGCTCAAAACGTTCAAGGATTCTTAAATCCGCTTTTGATAAGATAAATACTTTAGCGCCGTAGAGCAGGACTAGGATGGTTAGGGTATTGTATAGGATCTGCTTAGTAACTAGTTTGATTGATTGCTTAACCACGGAATTGCCTTCATAGCACGGACAAATTAGCAAGAGTAGTTCTTCGTTTTATTACTAACGAAATATTGTTGTCAGAGTTAATATCAGAGTAGGGTTATACCAAGTCTCTTACACTTACTACCTCAAAGATGTATCTCTCAAGTCTAAATGGAGAATTAATGTCCAGTTTTTCCATTGCCATTTCGTGTTGACAGCATATCATGTATATGCATTCTATGTATATGTATTCGACCTTCATTTCGTCCTAAACCCATTTTCACTGATTGCTTCTCTATACTAGCAAACGTGGCTATGACATCACGTTGACCCCGAACAATGATGTCAGTCGGCGTTAATATGTGCGTTAAGATTGTGCCTCTTGTGTTGGCTCCAGAGTCTTGCTCTATCATATCAAGAGTGAGATTAAAGAAGTCACATGGCATTGCATCGCCTTGTCTTAATCCTTTTTTGGTATCGAGTGTTTCGGTGAGGCAGTCTCCGAAAGCGGTGGAGCAGCGAGAATTCTCCTTCGTCATCCTGCACAGGCGAATGAGGATGGGCGTTATTCTAAAACTAGACATGTATAGTTGTTTCTTAAAAATACTGAAGAATGAGGATTTAAAATCGAGGAATAGGAAATGGTTATCGATTTGGACTTTTTGGGTTTTTTCCTCGATCTGACGAAGTCGACAAGATTCTGTTGGCGCCTTGTATTCCAACTGTTGCTTTACTCTGGTAAGACTGCGGTTTCCCAGCTCTTTTTTTCTGAAAGGCCGGTGTTCTTTCCCGCTTTTTTTGGTAATAGAGCTCAATGTCAGCTCTCACCAACAGCTTGGTCTTGTAGTCCTCGATCTTGGCTGCGAGCATCTGTCGGCATTCTTCCTCAAACCAAGAACTTCTTGCTGGTGGGCGCGATAAACCTAGCACATCAATTGAAGCTCATCTAATAACTTGTTAACATCGTTGCTTTTGCTTTTCGATATTAGATGATGGTGGTATGGTGTTAATCGAGAGGTTAAGGGGTATACGTTCTGTGAAGGAGTTGGTAGTCTCTTGCGATTACAGTCTTCCGACATTAAATTTGTTGATGGTATTTATTATTTGTTGTGGCATGGTGGATATCCGCATTCTAACCTTGGCTGCAACAAGGTAGTGGTTCGAGTCGATGTAGCCCCTCGGAATGCTCAGACATCAAAAATACTGGATCCACGCGTCTTTTTTTATCGCAATGTGATCGATCTGATTGACCATTCGCTGATCTGGAGAACGCCATATCCCCCTATGAGGTAAGGAAACCTTGTGCTGGCTAAAGTGGCATTTCGCTCCGCAGCGAAGTCAATTAGTCCGTTGCCAGAGGCGTTATCGTGTAAGCTATGTTTTCCGATAATTCTGCTAAATAAGTGTTTTCTTCCTACCCTTGCGTTCAAATCTCCAATCACGATTTTAACATCGTACTCCGGTAGTCGCTTATAATTCTTTTCAAGGAGCTCATTCAAGCAGTCATCAATATCATCTTTTTCCTACTTCCGATCATAGTTGTTTCTCTTTTCAAGGGGTTTGACTTTTCCTTGAGATTCCTAGACGACTTGTTGTCCGAATATGTCGAAGCAGCTCATTTCGAAGCATAACCACTTTTCACATCGAAATGTCCATCTTTACTGGTGGTCTTCTTCGAAGCGCGCTCAAACAAAACTGAGTCGTTTCTAAATGAGTCTTCTTTATAACGGCATTTAGTATGCAACCATTTGGAGAGTGGACGCGAGATCAAAATTACTAAAGCCTTCTGTTCGAAAAATATTGGATTTCTTTTCACTACAGAGTTATAAATCGACATTATTCCACATAGGTACCACAGTTCCAACCTTTGTTGTGCGACAATGAAGTTGCTCTTGATATTAACTGCATCAATATCAGCAGTTCTCGCGGTCCCTACGGTAATTTTGATATTTTTTTGTCAATCAATTTATAACAAATAAAATTTATCTAGAATGAACGCATTCGTCATCATGGATACCCTGTCGAGAAGCATGAAGTTCAAACGTTAGACGGTTACATTCTCACAATGTTCAGAATTCCATATTCACCAAATTCCCTCTGTAAAACTATGAGACGTCCTGTTGCCTTCCTAGAACATGGACTTTTTACCTCCTCTGATGGTTGGATTTTAAGCGGTCCTGGTATAGCTTTACCGTATATCCTCTCCGACGCTGGATATGACGTCTGGCTGGGTAATAATCGCGGCAACAAATACTCCAGAAAACACCTTCAACTCTCTCCCATGGTTCACCAATTTTGGAACTTCGAATGGCATCAGATAGCCGTGTACGACGTAACGGCAATGATTGATTATATTCTCTTCAAAACAATCCAACGGTCCCTTCACTATTTTGGACATTCGCAGGGTACCACAGTTTTCTTTGTCATGACATCAATGTTACCCCAATACAATATGAAAATCAAATCCGCACAACTTTTATCCCCCGTCGCCTTCATGGACCACATGGAGATGCCAATTATGAGAGCGGCATCGCATATCCTTGGAGGGCCCAACGGATTGGTGGACATTTTTGGAAGCCTAGAAATATCTGCGAGTAACAATGCTATATCTGCGTTCGAAACAGATTTGTGTAAAGCGGAATCAATTACACACGATTTATGTATGAACGTCATCTTTCCTTCAATCGGGCTAGGCAGTAAACGCCTTAATTTGGTATGATGTGCAGACAGTATAACTTAACAAACGATAAACAGATGTATATTTTCCATTTCAGACACTCATTCCAGACATTGCCGATACTCATCCTGCTGGTGCGTCGATAAATCAACTACTCCACTATATACAGGGATACGAGTCGAAGAGATTTCGACAATTTGATTATGGTATGTTGAGGAACGTACGTATCTATGGCCGAAGATCACCACCGCAGTATAATTTGGAAAATGTGAACGCTCCTACCTTCATCTACTATTCTGAGAATGATGCATTCGCCCATCCTATTGATGTCGCCAGGTTGACTAGGAGGCTGTCAAATGTTCAATGCTTGTACAGAGTTCCCGATCCATACTGGGATCATATAGATTTTTTGTTTGCTAAAAATGTGAAGGATATCCTTTACAATAAGGTCCTAGAGAATGTTAATAAAATGGAAAATCAATTCGAAGAATAGGCATTTGACGGGTGCACATTTACCTGCTTCAACTTTCCTTGAAAAAAAATCCAAATTGAGATTTTAATTGAACTTAACAGCCGAAGTTATCATCCTTGGTAAGCTTGTAAGGTATTCATGCATACATATCGTCAGTGCTAAGGATGACCCAGTAAATACTATTGAGAAGTGGGTGGGGGGCTGGTGGCGGATTGTGTAAATATAACGAACTACGAACTGATTCATTGAAAAAGAAACTTGACATACATATATTTGTTCCTAATTTCATAACCGTCTAAAATACCAAAACCTTAACAGGACTATCCGGCACGTCTGGAAAAATGCGTGAAAGCGGTGTCCAATTACAAGATTGCGTTGTGTTGGCTAGTTTAAAGCGGCCGATCAAAAATAACACTCACGTTAGAAAGCATGCGCTCAGGATCCGAGGGAGGAAAGAGATAATATTGTGAAAGACTGTATCTATGCGTCCCTTGACAAAGCTTATGAGCGAAATTCGATATTAAAATCGTGCTGGAAGATTTTCAGGAAGAGAACACAACTTTAGCAGTATTGTCGGAAAACGCAACCTATGAGACACCACTTAGGCTGGCACCGGACTAGTTTAATAGACTTCTCTGTGGAACAGATTGCCACTATTTCCAACATACAGCATACAACGAACTGTCAATGAAATTGATCACATTGAAATAGACAATAATCGAGCATCCAGTGTTACGAAATTCTGGAGTTCCGAACACTACAAGGTGCTAACATCGACTCGGAACACTCCCTTGTTGTAGTCACTTGAAGAATGCGGATACCCACCACGTCCCAATAAATCCGAAATACTGTTAAACAATTTTATGTTGAAAGACTGCAATTGCAAAAGATTACCAATTCCTTCGCAGAACGCGTATCCCTTAATCTTTCGATTAACTCCATACCACCAGCAACTTATGTCGAAGAGTAATGGCAACGATGTCAACAAAACATCAGCTGAGCTTCAACTGATGTGCTAGGTTTCTCGTACACACCAGCAAGAAACCCTTGGTTTGATGAAGAATGCCGACAGTTTCTGGCAGTCAAACACGAGGCCTACAAGGCAAAGCTGCAGGTGAAGAAGAGAGCTGTCATTGAGCTTGAGGAAGAACACCGGATTTTCAGAAAGAACAAAAAAGAGTAAGAAAAGCGCTTGATCGATAGAAACGTACCACTCCAGGAATGATGTTCGCAAGATTTGACAAAAGGTAAAAAGCCAGGAATATAAGCCTCGAACATAATCCTATCGAGATGAACAAGGAAATATCTTAGTTGAGATACTGTCGATGCTGAGGATTGCAAGAACCAATTCTGCAGACTTTTTAACGGCGATGATAAACAATCTTCCGCTGTCAGACAGAACGAACCATTCAACATTGGCGACGACAGCGAAAGTTACCAGCCGACCATAGTTCTGGTAACTTTTGCCTAAAAAGGTAGCAGAAAATGACGGCCTTCCCGCCGAGATGTATAAAGCCGGCGTAGAGGATTTCATGAGTAACATTCATGAGCAATGTTTAGCTGAATGAAAGCATGAACGAAACCTCAGCATCGTCGGCCCGATTCGCTCCCTCGCCAACTGCAGAGCCTTAAGTCTCCTCAACATCGCCTACAAGATGCTATCATCCGTAATATGTGAACGCCTGAAACCGTTGAACAACGACCTGATCGGCCCTTATCACCGAGGGTTGAAGATAGGAAATTTCACAACAGATTAAATATTCAAACTTCCTGATCCTGAAAAAAAAGAACAAGTAGGCCTGTCAATTTCAAAACCACAAAACCATTTTCAAGTAAAATCCATTCAAAGACTGCACATTCGTTGTGTCATTCATTTTATTGCATATTCAGGATCAAAATGTCTATTTACGATGCAAATACATCTTCCATGACAGCGTCATAAACTTCTGACCTTATGTTCAGTCCCCATAAGAAATCCAAATGGTTCCACTTTGGATGTGGAACTCTATATGCACGCTTTACACTTAGCTCTGGCATACCCCTGATAAGCCTGTGAACATCGACAACAGAGGCGAAATAGTCATTGTCGCTGTAATACAGGTACACAGGTACATCGATCTTAACAATGGGATAACTTGGCGGATTTCCACTTCCATACACAATTTTATTACGCAGCCAGCCATAGTCAAACTCACGGTAGTAGCCGGAGTTGTACTCCTGCAGATAATGATAGATCTGGTTGATGGATGCTCCAGCTGGTGTTGTTGCCATAATTTCAGGGATCAATGTCTACACCAAGGGGAATAATCGATACAATCTACAACTTAAAGTATACTCTGCCATCGTACTTACGGTATTAAGATTCTCCTGATCGAAGCCAGCGATGAGGAACAAGACATTGGAGCACATAATCTGGGTGGGAGAGGAATCTCTGCAAGCTGTGTAACCCATCAATTCCATAGCTTTACTGTTAGGCATGAATTCCATGTTGCCAAAGAGTTCAATGAAGGCGTTTGGCTGTCCCAGCAATGGACCACCAATCTTAGCCAAGGGGGACTCCATGTTTTCCATGAATGCCACTGGGGCCAGCAAGTGAGCGGACTTTATGCGACTCTTGAATTTTAAATTCAGGGAGTTAAGCAGCAAGAATGTTGTAGTTCCTTGAGAGTGTCCAAAGTAGCGGACTTGGTCCTCTCCAGTAAAGTATCGCACGTAGTCAATCATTGCTGGCAGATCGATTATACCGATCTCATGCCAATCAAAAGCCCAGAAGTTGCCCAACAAGGGACTGTACTTGACGTGTTTGCGAGAGTAGGTGTTGCCGCGAGCATTTCCCATCCACACATCGAAACCGGCATCGGACAGGATGTAAGCCAAACCATTGTCGGGGCCCAACAGGACCCAATCACTGGAGGAGCACAAAAGACCGTGCATAAGGAATGCCACTGGCCGTTTACCAGTAGACTCAACACGTGCGGAGTACGGAATACGATGAATAGCTAGAATATATCCATCGGCGGTTTGGACTTGATGTTCCTCAAATGGATATCCATGCTTCTCCACAATGCTTTGCTATTTTTTCGGGGGTAGGAAACAAATTTTACGGTATGTTTTACGAGTGTCAGAAATTCTAATCTTACCGTTGTTACGGAGCTGCTCCTTTCATTGCCGGGAGCCGCTGCAATAAGCGGAACTAACGCTGCCAATAGAATCAAAACCTTCATTGTTCGAATGAATGACATTGAAAGAAGTACGAATCTCTTTTATACCAATTCCGTTATCTAAGTCTGGCAGCATTCTGAGTTTACTTCCAAAATCGATTGATAACTGATTTTCTGATTATGATACCTTTTCTGAAGGGGGGCTGTCTTATAAAACTGAGGTGTGAATACTTTAACGGGGGGTTTAAATGAAAATATGTTTTTATTTGTAAGGAACAGCCTTGAGTTAGTCATGACAATTATCATACTAAACGATTCCTTGGGTTATCTGTTGGTTTATTTTGGTCACAATTAGGATAGTACTTACGATTAGTTTGTCTACTCAAACGTGGAGATGGTATGATAAATGATTAGCTAAATATAGATGCTTGGCCAAAGTTTAAAAACGCACATACGACCGACTAAGCCACTTGAGTGGCGCTGCAGTCTGTGGTGATCCTCGGTCTAAACCAAAATGTCTTTCCGATAAGATCCAACTATAGGCAGTTAGGCTCCGAGTTAGACCAGTTCTATATTCGGAAAGAGCTCTTAAAATTCATGGTTGAGTATTCTTCTCATAGCCCATCATCACAAAAGGGACCAAAAATAGGGTCGATGCTTTGGCGCGAAAATAAAGACTGTAATGATGAGGTTCTTATATATAGGCAGTTCAAGAGTTTTAGTTTAAGTGACAGTAACCGACTGCCAGTCAGATGTCCACTCCTTGACGCATAAAGCCAAATAATTCTCACACTCTAGAAAGACTCCTACAAAGCAACACGAAGGGCGAAGATAAGAGCTGTGTATATAGTTGCTGCTGAATTTATATGAAATAGAGTAGTGAAGGATAACAGATACCCAGAAAAATAAAGAAAAGTTTCCCGTCGGACGCGTCTTTGTGTTTCGAATAGAATTCTCGGCAGATATGCCAAACTAGAACAAAACTTACTAGCGGTCTCCCATAAAAAAACCCTCACCAGGCGCCGCGATGAACGGTGGACAAAGTAAGAAAAGGTAACAACAGGTAATTTAGGAATCAGGCCCCTTAAACAGGTAGAAGAGTCGAAAGGCCAACGGTAGGGCTCAAACCCGGAATGGAATGAAGAGGACTTATTTTATTGTTGACGTCCATCCTTAACTAAAAACGGACAACGCCTATCGTTTCTGCACCTCGAATGTGAGAACATAAAACCGAAGAGGTGCAGCCTAACAACTAGCGAAGGCCCTTAACTGCGTCAAAGCATTACCTTCATCCAGGAAATACGATAAGATAGACCCGGCAAAAGGGGATGAAAAAATGTGACATTTAATACGTGTAATAGTAAGCAGAAACGACTACTCTTCGTACGGTTTTGTTATAAATTCCAGTCTTATTCAAGAAGTCTTATGTTTTCAATACAAGACCAAATTCGTCAAAATTAGCCTGATATTCCTGATATTAAAATCGTGCTGGGAGATTTCAACGCAAAGCTAGAAAGAGAAAACGTCCTTAGCAATACTGTCGGAAGACATAACCTTACATGACAACACGTCTAGCAACGGACCTAGGCTAAAACTTTTGCTGCGGAACGAAATGCTACTATACCCAGCATACGGTTTCCTCACCTGGATGGCATGCTGGTCTCGAAAATAAACGATCGGTCAATGAAGTTTATCACGTTGGAACGAACCAATGAATATTGGCGGCGACCAATCACCCTACTTAAGTACAGTGAAACTAGCAATATCTAACCGTAAGCTTAACAAGGTTGCATGTAATGACGGGCAAGCTCCTAGCTTTATAAAGCACGGCGGATATGACTTGGCAAGTAACATTCACCGACTCATAAGCTAAATTTGGTCGAATGAAACTATGCCCGAAGAATGAAACCTCAGTATCGGTAGCTTTACCCACAAAAGGAGACAACTGTGCAACCACGGAAGTACAAGTCTCCTCAACATCATATAAATGATCATATTTGCCGTAATATAGGAATGTCTGAAATCGTTTGCCAACAAACTGATCGGCCCTTATCGATGTGATTTTAGGCCAGGAAAGTCCTCAACACTTAGGCAGATCCTAGAAAAACCCAAGTCTCAATCGATACCACATATTCATCGATTTCAAAGCGGCATACGAAAGTATTTTTAGATACAGACTATACAGAGACATGTCTAAGTTTGTGTATACCGCCGAAACTCGTCCGTCTGTACAGGATGATGATGTAGAATTACCGCAGGGTCGGAAACGACCAAACCGACACATTCGATTCCAAAAAAGGCTTTAGGCAAGGTGACGTACTGTAATGTGACTTCTTTAACATCATCCTTGAGAGGATTATACAACGTTTACGAGCCAAAACCATCAATCGGTGCAACTATCTACATATGCCGACGATATTGACATCATTGGTGGGACTCAACGTGATGTCATAGCCACGTTTGCTAGTAGATATTGATGAAGAAATCCTTGATCGTTTTGAGACAACAATTCTTCGAAAAATCTTCGGTCCCGTTTGCGTTGACGGGCTATGAAAGCGAATATTTACCCAAAAACAATACGACTTGTACAGCGACGTATCTTCAGTCAAAAAAAAATTAGCATTGGACGCTTAAGGTAGCTAGGGAATGTACAGGGTGTCCTCCGGGAAGGTATACTAATTTGTTTTGCCGCCATTTGGTAACCATTAGTCTTGATAGTTCATATTTGGCAGTCGTAGAGTAGACACGTGGCAAATTTATTATGGAAAAATATTCGATAAACCAACGTGTTTTAATCGTTAAAACATTATACCAAAATCAATCATCAGTCAAGTTACGTGAAAATTTTGGAAGAAACAACGTGCCAACAAAACGCACTATTTATCGTGTAGTGAATGATTTCGAAGAAAGAGGGTCTGTGGTCTGTGCATGGATTACAACGTACTGCAAGATCGGCTGAAAACATTACTGCTGCTCAAGGAAGTCTTTGAAACAATCCATCGACCTCAATTCGACGTCATGCGCTGGAGATTGGTCTTCAATGAACAACTTTGGCCACAATTTTGCACAAGGATTTGCATTTGTTTCCATTTAAGATTCAGTTGACACAAGAGCTTCTTCCACAAGACCATTTACGCCGCCGTACACATGCACATAGGATGTTACACCAGCCCATGCCAACCCCGATTTTCATGAAAAAATTATAATGAGTGATGAGGCACATTTTCATTTGAATGTATATGTGAATAAACACAATAGTCGGTTCTGGGTAATGGAAAACCTTGAAATTATTCATCGGTCACCTTTGCATCCATTAAAAGTCTGGTGTGCAATTTGGCCAGGAGGAATCATTGGACCTTACTTCTTTGAAAATGAAAACAGCATAACGGTAACTGTGAATGGGGAGCGATATCGTGATATGATTGAACATTTTTTAACGCCACAACTGCATGATTTGGGCAGAGATAAAGGAAGTAAAGAGATACCAATCTTCGCGGTTGGCCTTCAAGCTAAATTCACCCATTATTTCGTATCTTACACATACTATCACATTTTTAAACATGTATGCGTGAGATAAGTTATTCCCCACATTTTTTGCTAAAAAATTTTCCATTTTCCCCCGCTATCTCGCCGACCTCACCAACAACCATCATAGAAAGGGGTGAAAATTTACATCGGAGTTAAAACAGCTGTAGCATTGCCACCACCAATGAGCGCATCCAAGAAAAATTTAAGAAATAAACATCGCGCTCAGTTTTGAATAATCAATTTAAGCAAATCTTGAAAATATATTTATTTATTTTTTATGTTATGGTTGAAAAAATATTAGTACAAAAAAAACCTACTGAGAACAATAAAATAGAATTCTAATTTTTCGTGTGCGTTGAATATTAATACTTCCATTAATTTTGTATTTGTGTTGTTACTGCATATGTAACTAAGCCCACATGTTTGCGATAAATCGTTCTAATTGTCCTATTTATTAGTCTAACTTATTCTGTGATATTTGTGAAGTTGTAACGGGTGATCCAAGAAGAGATACTTTTTTCAATAGCCTTTTCTGACAGATCACGTGTGAGTCGTGTCATGCTGTCATGTTATTTTTGTTCAGTATTGTTTGGAATTTCATAATGGAAAGACTTACACGTGAACAACGTTTACAAATTGTTCAACTTTATTATGAAAATTCACGTTCTGTAAGGAATGTGTTTCGTGCACTTCGCTCAACTTATGGTCAACATAATCGGCCTACTGAGCGTACTATTCGCAACACCATCACCCATTTTGAGACCCAGCATTCATTATTGGATAATATTCGACCGAATAGACCACGTCCAGCACGCTGTGAAGAAAATATAGCGGCCGTAGCTGAGAGTGTACACGAAGACCGTAGAAAGTCGATTCGGCGCCGTTCGCAGCAGCTCGGACTGACGTATGGAACGACTTGGCGCATTTACGTCAAGATCTTAAATTGAAAGCGTACAAAATACAGCTTGTGCAACAACTGAAGCCGCTCGACCTTCCCAAGCGACATCGCTTCGCTCTATGGGCTCCATTTGCTTCTGTTGAAAATAAGATCAAAATGTAATTTATATTGAAAAGTAGCATATCACTGTTTTGTATGGCATGTACGGTTAACAATTGCAATAAAATGTTCTTTATTTTGTACCTACCAACCAGCAAACACGTGTTTTAATTATTTAAGGTTAACACTATTGCGTTTAAACTCTGAATAATATCAGTTTCGCTGTATGTTGAATATGTTTAACATGAACAAAGTAGGGCGCACATCTTTATTTCGTGTGTCAATTGCGTTAAATCTTAACCAGTGAATAATTTTTGACATAAGTATGGTGCAGAAAAGTCAAAAATTAAACAAAAAAAGAGGATAAAATGTAACACTCTTTTAAACGCAATTGACATACGGCCTTAGAAGTTTTCTCGTTAAATCCATTGATTAAAGATAATTCACATTTAATTTGATTTAATTAATACGGCTGTTGGTAAGTGGAATATTAATTTTTTGCAAAGAAATAAATTTATCAGCAAAAAAAACAGTTTATCAAAAATATGAAATGGGCAAATTCGTTACCATTAAATATGAAACTCAACTTTTTCTGACCAACAGAGACATAATAAAAGTCGGTACTTTAAACACCAATTATATCATTTATAAAAATAAGAATTTATTCTACTTATAATAACTCTGAGTTGGAAAAATACTATCTTCAGAATCTTGCTTATCGAATAACGCAACAGCAGATCACTCCGAAGTAGGAATCGACTACGAAAACTCGTAGAGAATTATTAAATTAAAACATGCTCTCGGAATTCAATTCATATAATTTACAAAACAAACATTTACTTCAATGAATACATTCAAAAACATATGTTTGTATTCAGCAAAACATACAATTTTGAGCTGTCATTTAATTATTTGGTTTGTTTACATTTTTTTTTTACTATTTTCGTTTGTTTGTGTAAAATTGAAGTGCAAAATAAAACAAAAAAGTGCACCCAAAAGTTTACATAAAGTTAATTTGTGAAGTGCGACAGGCAAAAGTTCGAATATATTTCCACGCACGCAAAAACTACAAACGCAAAAAAATAAATGAATGTCGACTGAAATGTCATAAACAAAATAAATCTACCACACTGCTAAACAGCTGTTAATGAAAGTGTCCAAACCCAAAATTTCTCGTCTGCTGAATTCTTTTACTCGGAAATACATGTATTCACAGACAGGAGTGCATTGGTGGTGGATTACAACAAAAACAACTAACTCTTGCGGGGATTCAGGGTGAGAGAGGTAGAAGTTTGGTATCTCTTTACTTCCTTTATCTCTGGATTTGGGCTTGATTAACATGCGGTATCAACAAGACGGTGCCACATTGCATACAGCCAGGATTACTGCGATACCTCTTTCCACAACAAGTTATTTCAAGAAATGGTGATGTTGATTGGCCTTCACGGTCGTCTGATTTGACTGATCTGGACTCCTTTTTGTGGTGATATCTGAAAAGCAAGATTTATGCAAACAAACCAGAAGCGCTTGAGCAACTCAAACAAAATATTCGTGATGAAATTAATGAAATACCGCGTGAAATGTGTGAGAATATAATGAAAAATGTGCTCAATAGAGCTCGCATTTGTGAGACTAACAGAGGCGGACATTTTCCTGATATTGTATTCCATACATAATTGCCGACATTAAATAAAACATTTATCGATATAAGATCCATTCTCTTTCATTTATTTGAAAATTATAAACAATCAAAGTAGTATACCTTCCCGGCGAACACCCTGTCGTTCTACAGGGTGTTCGCACACCAATACTTTGGCTCACAGAGTCTTCAATTCCCGCAGCAGTCGATGTAGTGGTAATGTTTTCACTTGTTGAGTAAAAGGTTGCGCGTTAAATGTCAATCGCAAACAAAATCCATAGTTCATGGAAAAAAAAGAAGAAGATCGGTAGTTACTCCTAAGAGTATACACCATCTTGAAAGTTCTGCGAATATAATGAACACAAAAAAATCAATGACTCCACGAAGTTAGTTCAGACAACACCTATGTCTCTAAGTCTCCACTACATCCAAAATCTTTCCTATCACTCTCTTTCTACCCCTGCTCTAACGCTCGTACTGTGGTAAAAACATTCAAAGGGTATTTGCATCCCCTTGAGTACGCAAGAAAATTATAAAAAAAAAAAACAGAGGAAGAATTTACCTTACGCTGCGAGCAGAAGGAGAAACCGACCTCAACCAACTTGAAGTGCGCTATTGTAGGCAGTTAGCTAAGAACCGGGCCAATTGCAGAGCCATGTTGGTTGAGTCCCAGGTTCATTCAGGCTACAGTCCATAAGTAAGTAATTTACCTGTCAGATACGAGGTGTCAGTTTACTGCTTTTTGCTAGAAGAAATATTTAGAGTTAAGTTTTTTATGTGGTCGTAGTTTAATCCTCTCTTTTACGATCTTATGGAATTGGCATGATTGCATCCAACTGATAAAGCGAATGCGTCAACTTTTAATGTAACAGGTTTTTTTTTAAGACGTTGGGAATGAGCTTATTTGGCCGATAATGGAAACTTGTTGTAAGCGCATATAATAGCATGAATAAAGGCCATCTATCTATCCCCTGTCTCACCTATCTTCTGCTCATACAATTTTATCTAACATTTTAAACCGCTATCGTAAACCCTATCATAAACAAAAGAATACCTCAGATTGCTTGGGGCAATCGATAGCATTCTTAATAAAAACAAATAATCGCGATAAAAAAAAAATTAAAATAGATACAAAATTCCAATTTAATTAGATGATGATCTAAATCAATTGCTTTCAAGTCTTTAAAAGTGATGAGGCCTACATTTTATTTCAGTTTTGAAATGCAGCTCATAATAGTAACACTAGCGGTAATATTCGTAACTGTGGTAGCATCAGATGACCGGCCTATTTCCGATGCGGTATATAAATCTCTCCTTTCCACCATTGCAAATCGAATAACTTTTTTTTATTTCTTTCATAGGCTGAGAGAATATTAAGAGATGGCTACCCAATGGAAAAGCACTCTGTAACCACCGACGATGGCTATATTCTCCTCATGCATCGGATACCCTACTCATCGAAGCTTGAAAATGCCAACGAAAGACGTCCTGTTGCCTTCCTCATGCATGGCATGTTGAGTTCGTCCAGTGATTGGATTCTAATGGGACCCGAGAAAGCTCTGGCTTATATGCTCTCGGATGCTGGTTACGATGTTTGGATGGGTAACGCACGTGGCAATACCTACTCCAAAAAGCACATTATTTGGCCAACTTATTGGCAGGTCTTCTGGAACTTTAGTTGGAATGAAATTGGTATCTACGATGTCCCAGCTATGATTGACTATGTACTGAGTGAAACTGGTGAATCTCAGGTGCACTACTTTGGACATTCACAGGGTACCACAGTATATTTGGTCATGTTGTCTGAAAAACCATCGTACAATGACAAGATTAAGTCTGCACATCTAATGGGACCAGCTGCTTATATGGGGAATATGAAGAGCCCACTTACACGTGCGTTTGCACCGATTTTGGGACAACCTAACGCCATCGTTGAAGTTTGTGGCAGCATGGAGTTCATGCCAAGCAACAAATTCAAACAGGATTTGGGAATTGAAATGTGCAAAGAAGGTTCATTATATCAGGAACTTTGCGCCAATGAGATCTTCCTAATCGGTGGTTGGGATACCGAACAGCTGGATATGGTAAAGCTTTCATATCGTCAATATACAAATAAAACCCTTTTTAAGTGAGTTTTCTTTTCAGAACCTTCTTCCGGAGATCAAGGCAACATCACCAGCTGGTGCGTCTGTTAATCAGAACCTTCACTACTGCCAGGAATTCAACTCTAAAAAATTCCGTAAATTCGACTACAGCGCTATTCGCAACCCCTACGAGTATGGAAGTTGGTATCCACCAAATTATAAACTAAAGAACGTTAAGGCGCCAACACATTTGTACTACGGCGCCAATGACTGGATGTGCGATGTTGGCGATGTCAGGCAATTGATCAGTGAACTGCCAAATGTTGCTCTCGATTACTTGGTTCCATTTGAGAAATGGAGTCACTTGGACTTTATCTGGGGTATGGATGCCAATAGATATGTGTACGATGTTATTTTGGAAAGTTTGGGAAATTTCAAGTAAAATGGAAATTTGTACATACAATTAAGCTCTAGTTGTCTGGCTTATTTCTTTTTTTTTGCTCAGTGGTAAGTTCCTTTAACTGGCGATCAGTGGTTTGAAATCGTATAGCCGTCGTCTTTTTTTATTATTTTTGATCAGCTGAGAGTATACGCGATAATGAGTTAAAGAAAAGTCTAAATGCTGCAACTGCCACGCCCCTTTCCGAAAAACGTTGGCTTAGCCATAAAGAATTTTAATCCAGATATTTAGATAGTTAGATTTGTTGAAGCCTCAATTTTAACTTTTAAGGCACCCCGGTCTTTGCGAAGTCATAATTTTAAAATATATTAGATGAATTAAGGAGGCTCAGTGGCGCTGTGGTTGGTGCGATTAAATGCTGTGCAGAAGCGTTGGGTTCGTTTCCCAACAACACCTGAATAATTTTTCACTGGCCCTCCTCTCGTGATTTTCTGACAAATAGTCTGAGTAGTATCCATTGTCAAGAACAGCTTATCTCAAATTCGCCGTTGGGAGTCGGCATAAAACAGGAGGTCCCGCCGTACCAAAGAAGGAAGCAATATGGGGTTCTGGATGTGTATGTTTGATGGGGTTTCCGCTGTCTCCGTGTTTGTCGGCATGGGCTCGACGCCCGTTAGAGATGACCATCTCTATGTCCGCGAACTTTTAGCAGAAGTTTAGTTGCGGTTGTGCAGTGCTGGAGTAGGTCTAAGGTTGCGATTTATTGCACCTGTCAACATTCAGCAGGATGGAGCAGGTATTCCTCGTTTGCAATAATGCTAACGTTTCTGGAATCTTCCTTAGCGTCCTCAAATTTTCTAATTCGTCACATTACTGAATCTAATGATGTCCAGAATGTCTTTTCGATCAGAAAGTTCGACCAGGATTCTCGCACAATTGCGGTTAGGAATCTGTTCCATTTCCACAACATTCAGTTGTTCTCTTAGTCAAACTTCCCCTACCGTCCAGAATGTCTTTTCGATCAGATAGTTCGACCAGGATTCTCGCACAATTGCGGTTAGGAATCTGTTCCATTTCCACATCATTCAGGTGTTCTCTTAGTCAAACTTCCCCTGCCCTGGACACTGCTATCTTGTACAGATCTTTGGACCTCTGATCTGTGGATGCAATACTCTTAATATGTCCCTGATAGAGACCCAGGTTGCGGCAAGAGGGCGCAGAGCCCACGAACGATTTGGAGGAAGCTTAGGGTAGTTTATCTCTGGTGTGGGTCGGAGAAGTGAATGAAACATTATCGGTACAGACGGGTCATCAACCATGTGTACTTGTGGACGCTAGCCTCTTTTTCTACCCTATCGATAGCAACTACAACTGTGACGTACGCTGTGTGTCATGTAGCACCGTCTATGGAATCACATCTCATCCACATTCATGCCATCCAATTCGGGAACACAATATTCGGTTATCGTGGCTCCATTAACGGAAACTGACTCTCTAGCATCATTTTGGAAGAAGTATGGCGCAATGATTCCACCAGCCCATAGAGCACACCAAACAGTCAGTTTTTGTGGAAGTAATGGCGTTTCACGGGTCTCACGTAGATTCTCTTCACTCCAAATGCGGCAATTTTGCTTGTTGACATAGCCATTCAACCAAAAATAAGCCTCATCACTGAACAAAATTTTGCGATGAAAATCAGCATCGAGATCAATCACATACACCAAAATCACGAGGCATTGCATGGTCTCGCGGCTTTAATTCTTGCACAAGATGGATCTTGTAAGGCCGTAAGCCAAGATCTCTGCTCAAAATCTTCCATAAAGTTGATGGAATCGACTCATTTGAGTCCTCTTCAACACTTTGTCCTACAGCGGCAATTGTTTCTTCGGTACGCACTGGTCGACGTCTCTGCGGATGCGTGTTATCACATACAGTAAACGTGTTGCGAAAACGATCCATGGTTAACCGAATCAATTACTCTGATGGACGATGATGTCGACCATAAAATGGCCAGAGCTTGCGGTAAGCTTCGCAAACTAAACCATTATTTCCGAAATAAATTTGCACGATTTGCAAGAGTTGTTTATTGTTCAACGTGTTCATGATGAAATGGCAAACCAAACTGAACATAAATGACATTAGAGTTGTCCGATTTGACCACAAAACGTCAATTTTATCTCCTTTTGAAGAACCAACCTCTAAAAAAAAAACAAGCTGACCTAACAGACATTGTCTTGTCTTGGCATTGCACTTGAATGGACAAGTGACGAAATCGTAATCCTCAATGGACTTTTTCCTGACAGCACTCTGGCAATTTTTATAATGTTTAAACTTTCCTTAACCTATTGGATTTGAAAAATAAAATCAAATCGGTCTAGCCGTTTTCGAGCTATGGCATCATTTGCACCCTGCCTTGCCTGTGGATCTTGCTGCTGCTGTCTAATATGCTGAGCCTTGGTCTTTCACCAGAGCCTTGTCTGTGAGAGGTCTTACTACTAATAGTTGTGATTTATGAAATACTTAGGTCGTCGGTTTAGCTGACTCGCGTGAATAGTCGACAATTTCGAAAGGAACTCTTCTCGATGAAACTTCTGAAATGGGTTTGGATTACAATGAAAAAGCCAAGATTTAATCGAAATCAATAAAACATGCTAGAACCACCAACCAACACACGAATGACCAATATTGGTCAATCTTATTTCTGGTTGATTCATCTTTCGTAGTAAGAGCTATAAACGAGGTTCTATCTACTAAAGGGTGATCCATTTCGAGGTTCCCTACTTTTTTAAAGAAAAAAACACAGAAAATTCAAATTTAATGGAGAATGTTTATTATCATTTGAAAGAACATTCTTTGGCATTTATTTTTTGAAGATTATGTCTATCAAATGTTGGCCGTTGCTACGTCGCAGATAGTCCATCGGTTGAGTCCAATTTTCGATCACTCGTTCGAGCATTTCGACTGGTAACTGGCGAATGACACGCGTGATGTTTTCCTCCAAGGCCTGAACCGAAGCGGGTTTGTCGGCATAAGCTTTTGACTTTACATATCCCCACAGGAAAAAGTCTAAAAAAGTCTATTATCCAATAATGAATGCTGGATCTCAAATGGGTGATGGTGTTCCGAATAGTACGCTCAGTAGGCCGATTATGTTGACCATAAGTTGAGCGAAGTGCACGAAACACATTCCTCACAGAACGTGAATTTTCATAATAAAGTTGAACAATTTGTAAACGTTGTTCACGCGTAAGTCTTTCCATTATGAAATGCTAAACAATACTAAACAAAAATACCATGACAGCATGACAGCATGACACGACTCACACGTGATCTGTCAAAAAAGGCTATTGAAAAAAGTATCTCTACTTTGATCACCCGTTACAACTAAGAACTCACAGATTACATGGATTTTCACCTCTCATTAATAGAGTGTGAAAGTATAATTAGAAGATCAAATAAAATAAGGGTTGCCAACTTACCGTTTCATCAATTTTGTTTTGTACAATATACCAAGTTTGAAAGTGGTAGTTAAATCAATAAAAATTTTTACCAATTAATAAAATAATTAATGCAATGGATAAATAAAATAACTGCGCTACAAATTAATTTTTACTTCACAGATTTGGTGTATAGCTAAACACATGATAATTAAGTATTCTGTTGTGAAAGCGCGAGTCACACCATGTATTATAAACTTTTTAAATTATAAAATTATAGCAAAAAAAGTTGTACCCAATGTACCCTGCCCAATAAACTAAATGTCTAGCAAATTCAAAAAGATTCCAACCACTCATTTTATCTATCAATCTCAGATACGAAAACAATTCGCCCGCTGCGTAAATTCACAAATGCCCCCCAATAGACACCCACCCGTAACTGATTTGCGATTATGCTTACTCGGACCTCTAATCGGGAAGGAATTACCCGATGAATTATTGACAATTTTATACGTTTCGCGTCAATTCTAATTGATTGCGTTAGTATACTAGGAAACTTCGAATTTTTATCATAAAGTGTTGTAAACCATACCGTCCATTCAAGTATTCTAAAGATTAAACTGTCTTCGTAATATACAATTGAGGATGGTTGCTGATAGATTGTTATTAGGATTAGAAAGATGTACTTTGCTATTTGTTTACGAATTTCGACAACGTAGAAGATGGATGTTATACAACAACCCTGAGCAGTGTTAACTTGATGGCAACGTCTAACGTTGTAACTTTGGCTAAACATCAATTGCGCCCGATACTGGTCTCTCACGTCAAGGAGCACCTAGACATCGTTTAAAAGCGATCCTCAAATCATCGATTGCAAGAATATTGCCAAACAACGGTGGACCCAGAGGAAGTCGCAGATTACTTTTGTCTAGTGTAAGAAGCTCAGAATTATTGTACGCAACACTAGTCACGGCTGACACAGGAGTTAGAAATGAATGCAGGGGAATATAATTAAAAATGTGCAGGTGGTAACCGTCGGATACTGGTCTCATCCGAGTTAATTTGTAAGTCAGTCCACTTGAACCGAGATGGTGGTGAATGAACCGAAAGGTAAACGCTCAATACCGTAGTGGATACTGATAGGCTCGCGTCCTCCAGGTTTGTGCTGTGGATTAACTACCCACCCATGGAAAAAACCATAATTCCGAAGCAACCATTAGACTCGGAAAGAACTAATTTTATTGTTAACGACCATGTTAAAGGAAAAAGGGATAACAACGTTCGTATCTGCACCTGGAATGTGACAACATAAAAATTGAGAGCTGCAAGCGAACAACTAGCTGAAGCCCTAAACTGCTAAGAGGGAGACATAACTGCCATCCGTGAAATACGTTGGGATGGGCCAGGCAAAAAGAGGATGAAAAACAGTGACATCTACTACGGACCGTGTTTTAGTGAGCAGAAAGAGCGACTATTCGGATGCGGAATCGTTATAAGTGCCTGACTTAAGCAAGAAGTCTTATGTTGTCTTATGTCTTATGTTAAGCGAACGTATTGTAGCAATACGTATCATGGCTAAATTCGGCAACATAGACCTTATATGAGCTCACGTCCCGACAGAGGAAAAAGATGATATGTATAGCTAAAGACTGCTTCTTCGAGTTCCTTGACACAACCTATGAGCAACTACCGAAGTACGATGTTAGAATCGCGCTGGGAGATATTAACGCAAAGGTAGGAAAAGAAGACATCTTTAGCAGCATATCGGCAAACACAGTCTACAAAACAACACGTCTGGCAAAGGATTTAGGTTAATTGACTTCGCTACGGAACGAAATGACGCATTCTGAGGGGCTAACGACTCGCCAAGATAAGAATGCGGATATCCACCACAACAAACCAGAAATAATTCAAGAAAATTGTATTTCGAAAGACTATAATCGCAAGAGACCTCCAAGTTCTTTGCAGAACGCGTATCCCTTAACCCCTCGATAAACACCATTCCAGCATGTAATGTCGAAGAATAAAGGCAAAGATTGACATCTTTGACATTAGATCAGCTGCAACTGATGTGCTACATTTCTGGCGCCCACCAGAAGCCCACACCTGGTTTGATGAGGAATGCTGACATATGCTCGCAGACAAGAATGATGTCTACAAGACTAAGCTGCAGGTGAAGACGAGAACTGCCATTGAACTCTATAGGCAAAGAAGAAGGGAAGAACGACGGCTTTTCAGAAGAAAGAAAAAAGAGCAATAAAAGCGCGTGATCGATGATATAGATAGATGCAACTCAAGGAAAGATGTTCGCAAGTTTGCCAAAGTTAAAAAAGCCAGGGATGCAAGCCTCGAACAGAATCATATCGAGATGAACAAGGAAATATCGTAGTTGAGATACAGTCGATGCTGAGGATATGGAAGAACCACTCATGCAGACTTTTGAACGGCGACGACGAGCAATCTTTCGTTGTCAGACAGAACGAACCATTTAACTATGGCGATGACAGCGAAAACTTCCTGCCTACCAAAGTGACGTGAGGATACTAATATCTAAACGTTTGCTTAAAAAAGTTGCCAGAAATTACGGCCTTCCCGCTGAGCTGTATAAAGCCGGCGGAGAGAATTTGGTGAGTAACATTAATAAGCAAAGTTCGACTTGACCAAAGTATGAACGAAACCTCAGCATCATCTGCCCGATTTGCTCCCTCTGAACTGTGCCAATTGCAGAGCCATAAGTCTCCTCAATATCGCCTTCAAGATCATATCATCAGTAATATGTGAATGCCTGACACCGTTTAACAACAACCTGATCAGCCCTTATCACTGTTTGTTGAGGACAGATAATTTCACAACCGGTAAAATCATCAAACTTCAGCAGATCCTGAAAAAAACAAGTAGACCAAATCGACACATACCTTCTATTCGTCGACTTCAAAACCACATATGACTCCATTTTGAAGTAAAATCCATTCAAAGACTGCACATTCGTTGTGTCATTCATTTTATTACATATTCAGGATCAAAATGCCCCTCTACGATGCAAATACATCTTCCATGACAGCGTCATAAACTTCTGACCTAATGTTCAGTCCCCATAAGAAATCCAAATGGTTCCACTTCGGATGTGGAACTCTATATGCACGCTTTACACTTAGCTCTGGCATACCCCTGATAAGCCTATGAACATCGACAACAGAGGCGAAATAGTCATTGTCGCTGTAATACAGGTACACAGGTACATCGATCTTATCAATTGGATAGCTTGGCGGCTTTCCACTTCCATACACAATTTGATTTCGCATCCAGCCGTAGTCGAACTCACGGTAGTAGCCGGAGTTGTACTCCTGCAGATAATGATAGATCTGGTTGATGGATGCTCCAGCTGGTGTTGTTGCCATAATTTCAGGGATCAATGTCTACACCAAGGGGAATAGTCGATACAATCTAGAACTTAAAGTATACTCTGCCATCGTACTTACGGTATTAAGATTTTCTTCATCGAAGCCAGCGATGAGGAACAGGACATTGGAGCACATAATCTGGGTGGGCGAGGAATCTCTGCAAGCTGTGTAACCCATCAATTCCATAGCTTTACTGTTAGGCATGAATTCCATGTTGCCAAAGAGTTCAATGAAGGCGTTTGGCTGTCCCAGCAATGGACCACCAATCTTAGCCAAGGGGGACTCCATGTTTTCCATGAATGCCACTGGGGCCAGCAAGTGAGCGGACTTTATGCGACTCTTGAATTTTAAATTCAGGGAGTTAAGCAGCAAGAATGTTGTAGTTCCTTGAGAGTGTCCAAAGTAGCGGACTTGGTCCTCTCCAGTAAAGTATCGCACGTAGTCAATCATTGCTGGCAGATCGATTATACCGATCTCATGCCAATCAAAAGCCCAGAAGTTGCCCAACAAGGGACTGTACTTGACGTGTTTGCGAGAGTAGGTGTTGCCGCGAGCATTTCCCATCCACACATCGAAACCGGCATCGGACAGGATGTAAGCCAAACCATTGTCGGGGCCCAACAGGACCCAATCACTGGAGGAGCACAAAAGACCGTGCATAAGGAATGCCACTGGCCGTTTACCAGTAGACTCAACACGTGCGGAGTACGGAATACGATGAATAGCTAGAATATATCCATCGGCGGTTTGGACTTGATGTTCCTCAAATGGATATCCATGCTTCTCCACAATGCTTTGCTATTTTTTCGGGGGTAGGAAACAAATTTTACGGTATGTTTTACGAGTGTCAGAAATTCTAATCTTACCGTTGTTACGGAGCTGCTCCTTTCATTGCCGGGAGCCGCTGCAATAAGCGGAACTAACACTGCCAATAGAATCAAAACCTTCATTGTTCGAATGAATGACATTGAAAGAAGTACGAATCTCTTTTATACCAATTCCGTTATCTAAGTCTGGCAGCATTCTAAATTTACTGCTAAAATCGATTGATAACTGATTTTTTGATTATGATACGTTTTCTGAGGGGGGGGCTGTCTTAGAAAACTGAGGTGTGGATACTTTGACCGGGGGTTTAAATGAAAATATGACTCTAGCTGATAGCTTCACCTGTTAACGTTTAAATTTTAAGCAACATACATCATGAAAATTAGCAATATACAACCAAAGGATTATCTGTTGGTTATTTTTGGAAGCAAGTAGGATAGTATTTACGATTTGTATGTCTACTTGAACGTGGAGATGGTATGATAAGCTATATAAAGAGGTTTGACCAAAGTTTAAAAACGTACATACGGCCAATGACTTCATTTTCGATGGAATAAAGTTTAAATTTTAAGTAAATTTTAAATGATGGAAAGCCCCACGGTTCGGTTTTCGTTCCCACGTTATTTCTGCTTCAAATATTCCATTTTGTAGACGCCTGTACTCTTTTATAATTTAAGCACGCTCAAAACTTATGAAAACCTTTATACGGTCTTGTTTATACCTTTTTATGGTTTAAGCACAGTGCCTGCAAGAAAAAAGATAGCGATAGGAAAGATAGTGAAGAAATACTCCACGCCACTTGAGCGGCGCTGCAGTTCGTGGTGATCCTGGGTCTTACAATTAGATCTGACTTTAGGCAGTTAGTCTTCAACTAGGTACCAGATCTGTATTCAGTTGAATGATGGAATGTAGTTTTAATGTAATGTTGTATTCAGCTTTATAATAAGTGGTCGACCATCAAAATCGGTCGAAGCATTAGCTGGGAATTCGATTCGCAAGTCACGCTAGCTCGTTAAGTTCGTGGTTGAGTATTCTTCTTATAGTCCATCAGCGCAAAAGGGACCGAAGATTTAGTACGGATTTCTTCATCTACGTTTTCTGGGGTTGTGTAATAAATTACAGCTGGCTCTACAGGTTTGTGGGTTGTGCTTTGGGATAACTGCTCACTCATCCCACCTCGGAAAGGATTAATTTGATTGTTGACGACCCTGCTAAACGAAAAAAGGACAACGACGTTTGTATCTGCATCTAGAATCTGAGAACATCAAACAGAAATGGTGCAAGCGAACAATTAGCGAGTTTGGATTTATTTTAAGTGCCAGACTTATTCAAGAAGTCTTAAGTTTTCAATACAATACCAAATTCGTCAACATTAGCTTTATTTGCGCTCACGATCCAAAGGAGGAAAAATATGCTATTGCGAAGGACCATTTCTGCGAGCTACTGATATTTAAATCGTGGTGGGAGATTCAACGCAAAGTTAGGAAGAGAAGACATCTTTAGCAATATTGTCGGAAAACATAAACTTACACGACAACACGTCTGGCAACGGACCTAGGAAAATAGATTTTGCTGCTAACATCGACTCGGACCACAAACTTGTTACAGCCGAGGTAAAAATGCGGATATCCACAAGACCACAACAAACCAGATATACTGTAAAATACTGTCTGAGGGTAAGACTAAGTATATGCTCAATGCTGTCATCACGAAAGGACAAATAACATCGGCGAATTGGACAGATCGTTAACATTGACAGATATAAAGTAGTACGGACTTCAACATCTCGTCAGAAATTAAACGAAGAATTACTCTTGCTAAGCGCTGTTTTTTCAAGCTAAGATGGCTACAAAGGAGATCCCAGCCCTGCTCTACGGCGGCGCTGATCAAAAAGTATTAAAAGTTGATAAAGAAATCCTTGGCCGTTTTGAGAAAAAAATCTTCAAAAAATCTTCGGTCCCGTTTGCGTTGACGGGCTATGGAGACAAAGGTTCAACCAAGAACTGTACGAGCTGTACAGTGACATCCTTTTTTTATAATTTGCGCGCACTCAAGGGGTTTTGTTTTTGAATACCCTTTATATGTTTTAGCACAGTGCGTTAAGGAAAATCGGGATAAGAAGAAAGGAGTTACCGATGCACATTGGTTTTAAATGCCTGTAAGTTATAATGGAAAGGAAAAACAGAGTTTGCTAGAGCATTCCACGTTCGTGTTGTTCGGATTATGTACGAATCTCTTTATTTCATCGAGATATTTCGACGGTGTTCAAGCGCAACTAAAGAGTTCGATATTCTAATGTCTCCTATAAGTTCTTTCGCACGATTTTGAATCCTATCCAAAAACAACATTGCACCTCCTAGGCAATGGTGTTTTTGGTGCACTCGACCAGATGTGGGCGTTAAACTCAAGTTTAGGACGTATAAATGCTTTATATATTGTGGTCAGATCAGAAGGGGTGAAATATTTTTTACATCGATTTAGGAAACCTAGACACTTCGCTGCGTTTTTAGAGACTTGGAATATGTGGTCGTTCCAACGTAAGTCGTTGCTAACACATATACCAAGCATGAAAGTTTTTCGGTTCCTTCGACGTAAGTGCCATTCATGGATAATGGCTCTAGATTTTGGTTTCGCTTTAACGACAGAAGATAGCAATGTGTTTTTGAAGCATTGAATTCTACTCTGTTGGATTTACCCCATTTGATGATGCTTTAATGAGCTTAACATTTGTTGTCGTTTAGATTCCACGTTCGAAGATGATGGTCCACGAAAACGAATATGAGAAGCTGAGAGTACTGTCATCAGCGAAGTAATGAATTGGATTAGAAGTTGCAGACAGGAGATCATTTGTAAAAAATGAGAAAGAGAGTCGGAGACAAAACTGAGCCTTGAGGGACACCAGCATTTATTTGGCGAGTTGCAAACTTGAATCCGTCCAAAACAAGTAAAGTTGAACGTTTGAAAAGATAATTTCTAATAAATAGTTTTTCAGTTTTTCATCGATTCCAAATGCACGCATTTTTGACAAAAGGGCTTGATGCTAAGCCCTGTTAAATGCCTTTGAAATATGAAGTGCAACAACCTTACTTTCTCCACCATGGTGGATTGATTGGTTCCACTTCTCGGTGAGATATGCCATCAAATCACCAGTGGACCTGTTGCAACGAAAACCGTATTGTCGGTCTTTTAGGAGTTTTCGTGATTCAAGATCTTTCATAAGCTGACGGTTTATCAGCGTTTCCATGACCTTAGAAAGAAGGGACGTGAGTGAAATTGGTTGGTAGTTGGAGAGAGAAGAAGATTCGCCATTTTTTGGTACAGGCTGGACGAATGCAGATTTCCATCTGCTCGGAAAGAGACCTGATGAGTATGATAGATAGAAAAGCTTACACAGTGGTCTTGCTAGCGTAGAAGAACACCCCTTCAGAATAACGGGGGAACTACCATCAGGGCCAGGGACTTGTGAATACAAATACAAATTTTTGGCGCAACAGGCTCGTTAGTACCCAGGGCCGAGCTTTCTCACAGCCATTCGGATGATTTGTTAGATCATCACGAGAGGAGGGCCAGTGAAAAATCATTAAGTTGTTGCTACGGCTGTGTCAAGATCCAATAAAACTCTTTCAACTGTACGAATACGAAAGGGAACTTGTCCCATAGAATGATTTACGTTCTCAAGTACTGGGGGGGCTGGACACAATCTGGCAATGACATGCCTCTAGTCGAAAAAATTTCGTACGGGACTTTTAAGATGGCTAGGACAAGAAGAACAAATGTAGCCTATACATCCAGAGTGAGTAACAGTTTGGTGCAGATTGTGGAGTGGTGACATCATTGGACCATTTTTTAATGAATGAGAGCCTCGGAACAACGTTTCGGTCAACGCTGGGCATACAGAGCCATGTTAACCGACCTTTTTTTTTACTATAATTGAAGACATACATTTTGACCACCTCTGGTACATGCAGGATGGCGCGCAATGCCACACAGCCTATGCCACAATCCATCTTTTGCGCACCAAATTTCCAAGTCGTGCTATGAGCTGTCTTGGCGATGTCATTTGACAGCCTCGGAGCTGCGATTTGGCCCCTTTGGACTGTATTTTTGATATAAACCTTGAATAACCGATGTTATACCAATTATTTGGAAACGATTTAAGCACTTAAGGCCATTATACAAGCAACTCGTGAACTACAGCCCGAAACCATTAACAAGGTTTTGGAAAATTGGAGTAACAGAATGCGCTACTGCGAGGCAGCCACTTGACCGACGTTGTATTCCAAAATTGCAAGAGCACTTTATAGCTCTGCCCTTACAATTAGGTGCTCCGAACTTCTACACATCGTATACTGATACCTTTTTTCAATCGAATTGTACAAGACCATTCGCTTCAAATTTCAGCTTAAATCACTTTATTTCATAAACGTTCCATTTGTTGAATGATAACGTCATACACATATCTGTTGGCGTCCATACCCCAGATAAAGTCCAGGTGACTCCATTTGGCATACGGTACCAAGTAATCCAACGCCACATTTGGTAGCTCACTGATCAGCTGCTTTACATCACCAACATCGCACATCCAGTCATTGGCGCCGTAGTACAAATGCGTTGGCACCATTGTGTTTGAAATTTTGTAGTTTGGTGGGAACCACGAGCCATACTCATAGGGATTACGAACAACGCTGTAATCGAATTTGCGGAACTTCTTAGAGTTGTGCTCCTGGCAGTAGTGTAGATTCTGATTGACGGAGGCACCAGCTGGTGATGTTGCTTTTATGTGCGGTAAAAGACTCTACAAAAATTAAATCCAACATTTTTATATAACCCATGTACTAATTTCATTCAATTACCCTATCCAACTGCTCAGTGTCCCAACCTCCGATGAGGAAGATTTCATTGGCACACAGTTCCTGATACAACGATCCGTCTTTACACATTTCGATTCCCAAATCCTGTTTGAATTTATTACTTGGCATGAACTCCATGCTACCACAGACTTCAACGATGGCGTTTGGTTGGCCCAAAATCGGAGCAAACGCACGGGTAAGGGGGCTCTTCATATTACCCATGTAGGCGGCAGGTCCCAGCAAATGAGCGGATTTAATCTTGGAATTGTATGATGGTTTCTCCGAGAGCATTACCAATAAGACAGTGGTTCCTTGTGAGTGGCCAACATATTCAACTTGGGTCTCTCCAGTCGTCTTGAGGATGTAGTCAATCAGAGCCGGCACATCATAGATACCAATCTCATTCCAACTAAAGTTCCAGAAAACCTGCCAAAAAGTTGGCCAAATAATGTGCTTTTTGGAGTAGGTATTGCCACGTGCGTTACCCATCCAAACATCGTAACCAGCATCGGAGAGCATGTAAGCCAGTGATTTCTTCGGGCCCATTAGGATCCAATCACTGGACGAGCTCAACATGCCGTGCATAAGGAACGCGACGGGACGTCTTTCGTTGACATTCTCGAGTTCTGGTGAGTAGGGTATCCGGTGCATTAGGAGAACATAGCCATCATCTGTGGTTACAGTGTGTTTCTCCATCGGGTAGCCATCGCTTATGATCCGCTCGGCCTGAAAAAATATGCAATGTTAGACCAGTGAAAAGAGTTAAAGCTTTAATAACAAACCGCATCGGAAATTGGTCTGTCTTCCGACGCAAGGGAGGTGCCAAGTAAAAGAGCAAGAGTCAAGACGAAAATTTGCATTTTTATAAAAAATCAAAAGCCTGGCCTTGCCGTTATATACGAATCACAAGACCGATAAGAAGTCTGATTACAAACTTAAGTTAAGCTATCGGCGAAATCAATGAAACCTAACCTCAATAAATTACAGTTTTCGTCGTTTTGGCTGATTTATAAACGTGAAGTGTGTATGCATTGTTTTGTACTTAAAGGTGTGATAACGGTATTTATTTGTACCTTAGGGGGTATGGTGTTTTGGTGATTTACGACAAATGAACGAGTTTTTCGATGCGATACGATTTTTGTTACACACACATAAAGTACATATACACATAAGAAATATTGCTATAAATGAACACTCTGAGAGGACAACATAGACTTGGACTTATTTATGGTAAAGTTGGCACAGAACTGTTTGGAGGTTTAGATATCAAACCACAAAAGTGAAAAGATATCTAGGGATTCTTATTGCAAGTGACTCCCATGACTTTTGACGAATGCATATTCCTCAAACTGAGTTAAGGCCAAACTGCAGCCAACTTTAGAAAGATCTGCAACTATGTCAATGGCCAACAAGTCAATTGTGTGCCACGTAAAGCTGACGAGGAGACATCTACCAAGAAGCTAGTTAAGAGACGAAGTACACCTGCAACTCAACTTAGTATGTGTTTCTAGTAAGCTCACTTCAAGTTGGTTTAGATCGATCCCTGCTTTTGTATGACTGGGAATCAGAATCTTTAAGGGACGACCTAAACATTTTAAAAACCCAATGCAAAGTTTTTGACAAAGTCTATGCCAATGTTCAGGTGGTAAAAATGTTGACTCCAAACCCCCTCAATGCCAGAGGACGAATTTCGCACTCGCAAAATTGTGTTGGTCTAAACAGGATCGTTTATATGATCTAATTGAAACTTTAAATAAGGACTTTGGTATTAGGAGGTATGGCTTACACAGGATCGTTTCAATATTTCGATTATGACCTTACAAGCCCGAAGAAAATGTAAGCGACGTAAGTAACTCTTTGTTTGATGTCTCACGATGTACCGCTTCAGACTTAAAATCCCAGGCGAGTATCTCAAAGTCATGGCTGTCGACTATGATGCAATTATCCTTTTTTTCAGATTAACCCATTTTAGCCGATTCCTTCGTAATAATAATAATAATGTTTGGGCAACACTATAGAAAGTTGCACTGGGTTAAGGAAGAATGTTCCCATGCTGTAAACAGGTGGGTTTCGTTTTATACTCTCAGGAAATTCTATTTCGGTATTGATTGTTTCGGTTGATATTTGATGCACTAAGACAGGCTTCCATTCTCTGCAACCTGTACTTTTATTTTAGATAAATCGTAGGTAGGTTCGTTTTTATTTGTCATTTCGAATATGAAGGCTGGTTGAAAATTCTCGTAAGTAGAGCTCCTCTCGTGATGATCTTGTCTCAACTTAGCATTTCGGATTCCGGCATAAAACAGGAGGTTCCGCCATCGTGCAAAAAGTACACTCGCACACATGAACGGTTGTGAGAAAGCTCGGCCCTGGTTACTAACGAGCCTGTTGCGCCATAAATTTATTTTTTTTTTTTTGGAGCTCAATGTGGGCGTCGTGTTAATATCGCATGCAGGACCAAATAGTCAAAATAGGACTGGTAGGTTTATGGTCCAGTAGAAAGAGCAAACATTTCAAGTTGGGAATTCCGAATTTTTGTCATCGCTCAGCAGAGCTTCAGGCGGTAGACTATTTTCGTCTTTAATTCGTTATACTTTTGTAGCCTTCAAGTGGCGAAAGATAAGTGCCTATTACCATGAGCGTAGATAGTTTCTCAACCCATGGAGAAAAAGACGTGTATTCCCACTTATTGATATATTCCATTCCAGGCGGCAGCGGAAAAACTCGAAAGATTGAGTTAACGGTGGTGTCTAAAGTCCCAGTTAGGATGGACACAGTAAACAATCTATTTGAGCTGCTCCGACAAATTCGGAAAACCGGTCATCTGGGAATCTCAATGGTTAGACAGGTCCCTCTAACAGAAAAGGTGGCCAGCAGCAATGGTCAATCCTGTGGTTGATGCTGATTTCGCCGTGTACTAGGGGAATCTAAAAGAAATTGGAATTTCCACTCCAGATTAGGGGTTATGCTTTGGGTTACTACCCACCCACGGCAAAAAAATATTGTTACGAAGAAACCAAGAGCCTTGGAAAGGACTAATTTTATTGTTGATGACCCTGCTAAACGAAAAAAGGACAACGATGTTCGTATCTGCACCTGGAATGTGAGAACATTAAAAAGGAGAGGCGCAAGCGAACAACCACCGGAAGACATAAACTGCTACAAAGCAGACATTACTGCCATCCAGGAAATACGATAGAAGGGGCAACTGGAACAACTGTGAAATCTACTACGGACCGGGTTATAGCGAGCAGAAATAGCGACTATACAAGCATTTGAGATTTTCATGTTATAGTAGCGGTAAAGAGTGAAGGGCAGGAGACATTCCTGCGATTTTTGAGCGAGACTATGGAGTTCGCTATGTTTGAGTCTCCAATCAGTTATATCGCACACTTTTGCATCCTACTTAGTAGGTGCAGGGATGGACTTTGAACTCAAGTACGGGGCATATATACGCATTGATGCGAGATCAGAAGAGGTGAACTATTTCTAGCATCGGTTCAGGAAACCTAGATAATTCGCTGCTTTCTCAGCGCCTTCTAATATGTGATCATACATATGTGACAGCAGACATCGATGTGTTTTGTAAGCAACAAATTACATTCTATTGGACTTACAAATACCAATTTTTGGCGCAACAGGCTCATTAGTACCCATGCCCGAGCTTTCTCACAACCATTCATGTATACGTATGTACTTCTTGCGTAATGACGGGACCCCCTGCTTTATGCCGACTCCGAACGTCGAATTTGATATAAGCTTTTCTTGACAGTTGATACTACTCGGATGATTTGTCTGATCATCACGAGAGAAGGGCCAGTGAAAAATCATTTAGATGTTGCTACGGCTGGGAATCTAAGCCAGACCTTCTGCGCTGCAGTTCATCGCACTAACCATCGCGCCTTGAGTACGTCTATTGGACTTACCCCAATTTTATTATGCTGTTGAGATTGGAATTTAATAAGCTTAAAATATTGTGTCTAAGCCTACGACTAAGTTGAACTAAAACCACGTTAGAATAGGATGGGCTTCGATTTTAGAATGAATATAAAAAGCTGAGGGTACTGTCATCTGCGCAAATTATTGGATTAAATAAGATTAAGCTTCCGATAAGGGGTCATTAATAAACATGTGCAATAGTGTAGGGATTTAAACTAAACCTTGGAACACACCAGCATTAATTTGGTAAGTAGCAGACTTGAAACCGTCCAAAACAACTTGGAACGAATGTTTCGAAAGGAAGATTCTAATCAGTTGATGAGCGTCAAGCTCTGAATTTGGCTGCGAAGAGAAAATGGTCAGAGTCAAAGATTGCCCATCTGAATGTATGTAATGTTCATCCAGGATGTTCCCCTCATCTATGAGCACATGGTCATTTTTTTGACTGGCCATTTGAGGATCTTTCGTTTGATTTGTGGACTCGAATTAGACTTTGCGGCAAAGTTAGTTAGACAAAAGTCATTATCTGTTGTCGTTTATTGGATGCTTCGCTTTCCGATTTTCGCATTGCAGTAACCAAGTATGATTTCCGCATCGTATTCCAAACCCTTAAATCCCATCTAATAGAATCATTAGCTTCATCGGTAGCAAAAAGTAGCTCCGATGCGGATTACAGCCAGTTGATCACTAACCGACAGCAAATGAGAAGCCTAAGAAGCCTCCTGATCACCTGAATTGCGAAAACCTTTTCCTTATCTACACTGTAGGTAGTGTCGTTTAATCTTCTTTCGTTTATTGGTCTTTCCTGCAGTAACGGGTGTTTTTTTTAGAGGTTGGTTTTTCGAATAGAGATGAAACTGACATCTTGTGGTCAAATCGGGCAACTCTAATGTCATTTATGTTCAGTTTGGTTTACCATTTCATCATGAACAGGTTGACAAATGAACAAGGGTTGCAAATTGTGCACATATATTTCGAAAACAATGGTTCAGTTCGCGAAGTTTACCGCAAGCTCCATCCATTTTATGGTCGACATATCAGTGCAATTAATTCGGTAAACCATGGGTCATTTTCCCAATACGTTTACACCATGTGACAATACGCATCCGCAGAGACATCGTAATTTTGGTGTATGGGCCAAAAATGAGATTGATCTCGATGCTGATTTTCGTCGCAAAATTTTGCTCAGTGATGAGGCTCATTTTTGGTTGAATAGCTACGTCAACAAGCGAATGGCTGCATTTGGAGTGAAGAGAATCCACATGAGACCCTTGAGACGCCATTACATCCACAAAAATTGACTGTTCGGTGTGCTCTATGGGCTTGTGGAGTCATTCGGCAATACTTCTTCCGAAATGATGCTGGAGAGTCAGTTACCGTTAATTGAGACCGGTATAGAGCCATGATAACCGGCTATTTTGTTCACGAATTAGATGGAATGAATGTGGATGAGATGTGGTTCCAACAAGACGGCGCTACATGCCACACGGTCCACGTCACAATCGATTTATTGAAGGAAACATTCGATGAGCGTCGCGGAATGGACCTGTCAATTGGCTACCAAGATCGTCTGTTTTGACAGCATTGGATTGGGGATATGTGAAGTTACTCGTCTACGCCAACAAACCAGAAACGTTAGGGACTTGGAAGCATACATTCGTGGCGTTATTGCCGACATACGGCCCCAAATGCTCGAAAAAGTGGTTGAAAATTGGACCTCCACACTTGGCTTTATTCAAACCAGCCGCGGCGGCCACTTGCCAGTAATCATATTATAATATTAATGGTATAAAATTATCCTTCCAATAAGCCAAATTGATGGGCAATTAAATGATTTTCTTGTGTTTTATTTCAATTCGAAGTTCTATACCTCTAAAAAAAACAAACTCTATAAGGAAGATCCTTCAGGGCTATAGAATAATAGAAACTGTGCAGAGATTATACAGAATTAATACATTTTGAGGAATGCGTTGGTGAGAACATTTTTTAGATGTATTCTGACTTATTAGTAGTGAAGTGAAAAATGAAATAGCTGACAATAACGGCTTATACATAGCCTCAAAGCTAGCTTCTCCATTCATTTTTTTTTTTTTTTTTTGAAAAACTAGAATTTGAGAAGAAGTTGGATATTTGTCAGACCTTTGCAAAGGTCGGGCAGTGAAAAAAAACTTAGTTATTGTCACTTTCTGGATTTGAATCAGGGATCACGCGTTTAGTGATGCAATGCTCTTGGCCACTAGCTCTGACTTTTCGGACATGCTAAGCTCCGTGAAAAAACTAAGTTCTTACATTGCATGACTAGAACTATCACTGTTATAGACTCATAGGCAGCTCGTCTGCTATATTTTAATTATTAATTAAAATTATGACCTAATAAAGATCACATCACATCAGACTTGATCATGATAAGGCGAATGATCATGCTGGAAAACTGATTAAGCTAACGTCAGGTTAAAATTACATTCCTAACTTTTTGCCGGAAGTTTGAAGTACTTAAACGAAAATAGTAACATGTTTTCATAATCTACTCAGAACTGGCATCACGCAATTCTCATGTCATATAAATGCACTCCGATTGTGAATATCATTTGCATTTAAACCACTAATGTGGTTTGCAAGTGATTAAAATAAAATGAAAATGGTTTCTCAAATATTATGGAAAATTGGATATTTTTTGATTGTGTTTTCAAAATGTTTAATAGCAGATAAAACGAATCCCGTAAGACAACGTAAACCATACATCCTCATTGAACCTTATTATCCTTTGATTGTAGGAAAAATTGGAATTATTTTTCGATAAACTGGAAGTTAAAAATGGCACCGAAATAATCGCAGTTGACTTAAAAATTGAGAAAATTGGTCCCACAACTTTTAAGATTAATGGCTACGTAGAGCACTTTAAGCGATTTAACGACAAATGGAAAGTAAGTATGAATGGTATTTTCAAAAGTGGAAAAGCTTTAAAAGAAATTAAATATTTTCAGATGACAGTATTCATATACTTATTGGATGAATCCGGTAATAACTCTGAACTTTTAGTATCATATCCGACCACCGGCCGCGGTAGGGGGGTGTGTTCATTTTTAAAAACCGAGTACAGGGCATTTTTTTATAGCACTCTCAAGAACTACTCGAATGCCCCACACTATGATACATGTCCCTTAATACAGGCAAAGTATGTGATAACGGACTATCCATTTAATGCTAAAGTTTTTGAGAAATTATTAATTCCGGGAAACTTCCTGGCTAAAGTTGTGGTGACCGATTCTGAGCCAGGTGGGTATATTCAACTAGACATGCAATTTAAGTGCGTTCAGACATGATGATGAGGTTTGAATGTTATGTCGTAGGATGCATTTTTATAGGGATTTCTCTTTTTTTTTCAGAACAGTTGTTAAATAATATATGTGCAGGCTTATAATAAAACATTGTTGTTGAGGTTATGGGTTAAAAACATTTATTGTGTTTTTGTTTTAGAATTAAACCTTAAGTGGACTTTTATCAGCATTTTACCTTTTCTCTCGTCTAGACAAAGGTTTTTTTTTTACAAACACCTTACGATTCTGAGAAGTCTGGAAGCTGGTCCATAAAAAACTACCATTGAGTGACTTCAAATCATGGGTGGGACATAAAAATACTGGGCATTGCCGAAAACATGTGCAATTCCATTTCGACTTGTGAAGTATGACAAGCACAAAACTTAATTAATCCTTCGATAAAACTGAAAATTTTTATTTTACTTTATGTTAAAACTAACTTACATGCTAGACAAAAATTCATGAAAAAAACTAGCTTACTTATCAACTACTTAACTAACTTACTGGCCCTATGCGGGCGCCCTAAATTAAATGATAACAACTTAATTCTAATGCCTTTCGGCCGGCCTATTACCTAATAAGTAAATCTAATAGTAATATAATGATTCTTACCAAGAAACATTTGAGAAAAACTTGGTTTCTTGTCTTTTTTTATTTAATTTAAACATGCTATTTAAAACTACTTATCGACTAACTTAAACTAATTAAAACTACTTACATCTACCAAAATATAACTTAAAAACTAGAACAGCCACAGCAAGCATTTCTAGAATATTTTTGTCTTTTTTTTTTGTATTTTTTTTTGTGCCACCACGACTGTTTACCTTAACATAAACCTAAAAAACTATGCAAGTCGGCCATATATTTTCAAGAGTCAACTAACTATAACTGCGTTAACCACCACAACAGGTTCTCCTGTTCCAATTTACTCCGGCGGTCCCAATCGGAAACACTCCTGCTGAACCGCAGGCGCTCTCCTCCGCCCTGAGCGACGACGTCTCGGTCGTATAGGAGCCACCTATCCACAGTTCGTCGGAAGACGTGGTAGATTAGCGGAACCGCCGATCTATCCTGCATCAGCCCTCGACTATCCAAATATAGGAAAGCTTCGGGCGGAATAAAGCCGCTTAAACGCGCACTCTCAAAATATTCATCATTGGGGTAGAAGGCCCCAAAGATGAGACTATTGTTTGAAGCCATCGCTCTTGCAGCGTGAAACCGAATGAGTTTCACCAGAAAATTGTCTATTCTGTTTATGTTGGCCCCGTTGTATAGGACCTGGTTGGTCTCGCCAGAGCAGAATCTACATGTCTTCCGAAATATAGACACTGATCTAACCAGATGCCAAGATACACTACTACACTTTTACTCGCCAGTGGCTGTCCGTTTGATCCAACGATCACCAGCTTTCGCCAGTTCTTTCTCGTATCCCTAGAGGCCCTAGACAACGGTGTCCTTAACAGGATAGTTTCTGATTTCTGAAAGTTGATTTTCAACTTCCAGTTATCACAATATCTCTGGATCTTGTCGAAGTCCAGCTGCAAAAGAGTTCGAATGACTTCGACAGTGAGGCTGTTCTGTACGCGATAAGATCGTCCGCATACGCAATTGCCTGAGTAAGACTACCTATCATATCACTGGTGTAAATACTGAAGAGAATCGGCGAGTTTACCGCACCCTGTTGCAGACCATTCTTAATGAAAAATTCTGTGGTTGAAGTTACATTGCCACTTTTGACAACAAACGTTCTACCAGTCAGCATATCATGAAGCATATATAGCAGTGGTTTACTTATGCCAAGTCTGGTCAGCTTTAGATAGAGGCCCTCTAACCATACGGTGTCGAAAGCCTTCTCTAAATCAACCAGACATGCACCCGTGCACAGTTTTTTGGCTTTGTTCCATTGTATATCAGAGACTTGTTTGAAGGCGGAATGAATACAGTCATGTCCAGCCTTGAAACCAAACTGGTTCTCCGGTATAATATTATTGTCCTCGACGCGGTCAAGTCTTATAAATTCAAAATTTGTCTAAACAGATGTTGCAGTGTCGTGGTGGTTATTATGTTAGACTATTAAGGCCCGATTTTTCAGTGTTAACTAACCCCGGAATGAATTTAATCCTGAGTTAACACTTGAAGGAGTTTTTCATTGCCGGATAAATTTTGATTCCGGGTGTGGTGATTTGAGTTGGTAGCGCTCATGATTTATTGATTTTGCTGTCAAAAAGTTATCGAAATGTATAGAATCGGCAAGAGCTCAGTTATCGGCTTTGGTTTATTTTCCCCCCAAAAAAAAATGGATATTGTCGCGAGTTTACAAGTCTTAAAACAATCAAACTCAATACTTAAAACAATTTCGAGTATGGTATACGTATTTAGTTTCTAAAAATTTGATAAAATGTCCACACAAGTGGAATTGAAAATAATTGTTTGTTTGGTATTTTATCATTAGTCAAAAACATTTGAATATTTAGTACCAGGGCTAATTCACCAAACTTGCTGGGCATCGATTTCAACTTCTTGAGTTGTGGACGATGTGTTAGCTTTATCTGACAGCGGAAGATTGTTCGTCATCGCAGTTCGATAGTTTGCAAAAATGGTTCTTTTATATCCTCATCATCGACTGTGTCTCATGTTCATATACACAGCATTCTTTTCGAGCCTTGTATCCATGGCCTTGACGTTTTGCACTTTGGTAACACTTGCGAACACAGCTCCTGGAGTGGCACCTATCCATATTCTCAATAGCGCGCTTTGCATGCTCCTTTTTGAAGTGAAACTTCTTTCGGATTACGATGACGATGTTCTGATCCGGTCCACCATCCAAGTCGGTGATCGCCTGTTGTTGGATATACTTGTAACTCAGGCAACACGTACGTCGGTGAACAAAATCAGGGATGGTTTCGTGTTGGCTTGTTGAAGGATTGTGTGTGAGGAAGACCAAATTATGAAACGGTGAGTCCAGGATAAGCAATATCCATTGTTGTAAGGAATCAAGAGAAAGTTGCCAGATATAATGGCTAAAATGGTTATTTCCCTCTGAATGTTGAAATGACAGCTGATCGATGGTAAATGTGTTATAGCGAAGTAGTGTTTCTGACATCTGGAGTCTGTAATTGAAGCTTGAATGCAAACAGGTAGATATTTTTTGAATTGGAATGTTACCTTCAGGAAGGACGGTGTTTTTCATATCGAGAAGCTAGATGTTGGTAACGCTTATAACGTTTGTGGGGTTAAATACAAGTTGCGGTTCTTTGAAAAGGACAGATTGGCTGCAAGATGGTGATGAAAATTGGTATGTTATCTGATTCGGGTGGGATGACGTATTCAGATTTGATGATGTATTCAGTTGTATAACTGGCCGCGGTGTAGTGGTAATTTGTTCGTCCATTGAGTAGAAGGTTGCGCGTTCAATTCAAGCCAAAATCCATGCAACTCTTATTCAAAAGAAATAAAAAAAGGCCGGTTGTTAACCCTTAAATGCATGACGTATCATATATGATACATGTCAGCCTTTATAACGATTTTTTTTTATTTTTCTCTAAATATTCAATTTGTTTTTGCCGTCTGCCAACCTGTAGACATGTCTAGACGAAAAAAAAAATTCATTTTTTTAAGTATTTGCAAAATTTTCCGCAGTAAAGTTCCAGACCTTCACACGCGTGGTTCTTGTGTGTTCAGTGCAGTAATTATAAATATATTATACTCAAAGTTTTAAATTGTCAAGTAAATGTCTTTCATTGCAGAAATAGTCTCTTTAGATGTGAAAACTATAAATTTAAGAAAAATATCTCTTAGTATAGAAGTAAGCCGTATTTAATTCATATGTATCATATATGAGACATCATGCATTCGTTCACTTGTATCGTATGTCTCATATATGAGACATCATGCATTTCAGCTTTGAGGTGTACATGATTTTATTTTTGTTGCAGCAGGGATTTGCGGGATGTTTCATTCAAAACGCTCCCTTACTGATAAGGACATATTGGCAATAGTCAATAATTGGACCGAAAGTGAAGATGGATTTAGTGATTGCGAAGACGATCAGTTAATTGAAATTAATATTTCGGATATACTTCCTCAGCAGGATCTCGATCTAGAAAATATTCTGAATATATTGGATGAAGATGCAGATGAGACAGAATTAGAAAGGGATTTATCAGTTCATGAAAATGGAAACTTACCACCAAATCAGCAAGACATTAATTCAATAGCCGACAATGAGCTTAAAAATATAAAGCTAGCATACAAAAAAATTATATGGAAAAGAAAGGAATTCATTGTCGATGCTGAAAAAATTAAATTCAAAGGCGACTCAGCCTTACCGTCAACAATTTTGGAACTTACTACTCCTTTTCAGTTTTTTAAATTCCTGTTCAATGATGAAATATTTTCATCTATTACAGAACAGTCAAACTTATATGCTAGTCAATGCAAAATAGCAAATCCGATAAGTGTAACGCTTGATGAAATCAAACGATTTGTTGGGATAACTATGTTGACATCAATCCATCAAGTCCCCAGCATACGAGATTACTGGAGTGCCAAGGTAGGTAACATTATTATTCAGAAGTCAATTTCTGTTAATAGATTCGAGCAAATTAAGCGTGTTATACATTTCAATAATAATGAAACCATGCTTGCCGAGATCATCCGCAGCATGATCGCCTACACAAAATCAGACCATTTATTACCAGAATAATAAGCAGATTTCAGGAAGTTCCGTATGAGGAAAAACTTTCACTTGACGAACAAATTTGTTCGACAAAAGCTCGATCATACATGAAGCAGTACAATCCAGCTAAACCCCACAAATGGGGATATAAGCTATTTGTGTTGAGTGGAGCAAGTGGTTTTTCGTACAACTTCGAAATCTACACTGGCCAGGAAAATGACCACGCCAAACGGCTACTAAACGAAAAAAATCTTGGAGCGTCTGCAAACATAGTAGTACGTTTGACTAGAAATATACCCAGAGGTTTAAACTATCATCTGTATTTTGATAACTACTGCACCACTATTCCTCTAATAGTAGAATTGGCGAAACAAGAAATTCAAACAGTGGGAACTGTTAGGCGGGATCGTATTCCCAATAATAAACTACCCTCCTTAAAGGACATGAATTCCGAACCTAGAGGAACATCTTACGAGTACGTTGCTTCAGTCGAAATTATTGATGTAACTAATGTTGTTTGGAAGGATAACAAGATGGTAACTCTTTTGTCTACTTTTTGCGGGCGAAATCCATTTCAACAAAATATCAAACGATTTGACAGAAAAAGAAAACAAAATATTGAAATAATGTGCCCTGATATCATAAAGCAATATAACAGATTCATGGGAGATGTAGATTTGATTGACAGTTTACTAGGACGTTACAAAATGAAGTTAAAATCCCGGAAGTGGTACATTCGACTCTTCTACCATTTGATTGATTTAACTGTAACAAACGCTTGGCTTTTATACCGACGAGTTAACGTGCAACAGAAAAATGAAAAAATTATGCCATTAGCGGATTTTAAAGTTGAAGTTGCAGAAGTATTATGTAATAGTGGCGTCATGAAGCGCGGATGATCATCCCTTGGACAACAACAAAAAGAAATTGAATACAAAAGACAAAAACCGACATCTTCAATTTACCCTATAAAGGAAGTAAGAACTGATCAAATCAGTCACTGGCCGGAATGGTCTTCAGTAAGGAACCGTTGTAAACTTCCGTCATCAATTGCAGTCATCTGAGAGCTACAAGTGTGCAAAAAATATTTTTTTAATCAAATCCAAGGTGTCATGCATTTAAGGGTTAAACCTAAAATAATAGACCATCTTGAAAGTTCTGCGAATTTAACGAACAAAAGTAACAGTGATTCCCCGATGTTAATTCGGAAACCACGCACACTCTCTTTCTTCCCCTTCACTAACGCTCGTACTGTGGCGAAACACTTAAAGTGTATGCAGAAATCCTTGAGTGCTCGCAAATTATTCAAAACAACGGTACTTTTGGCTAAGATTGCTTTTTTTAATGTCTTCAAAATGGAGAATTGCAGAAGGGACTAATGGCGATATTTGTAACGGGTGATTTTTTAGCTGGTTTGATTTTGGCAACACTGGTTTTGACAGCTGACGTGTGTTTAGTACCGTGTCACTGTCAAACAGCTTCAGTTTGGTTTGCAATTTAACCATGGATCGTCTTACAAATGAACAATGCTTGCAAATTATTGAATTTTACTATCAAAATTCGTGCTCGGTACGAAATGTTCATCGCGCGCTGCTTCCATTTTATGATCGGCATTCTCGACCTTCTGAGCAGTTTATTCGGAAGATTGTGACCAAATTTCGCACCAAATTTACTTTGTTGGACATTAAACCACCAACACGTTTACGTACTGTGCGTAGTGAAGAAAATATTGCGGCCGTATCAGCTAGTGTGACAGAAGACCGCGAAATGTCGATTCGGCGCCGTTCCCAGCAGTTAGGCCTTTGTTACAGCACTACGTGGAAAATTTTGCGGAAGGATTTGGGCGTAAAGCCTTTTAAGATACAGCTGGTGCAAGAACTAAAGCCAGCCGACCTACCACAACGCCGAATTTTTGGTGAATGGGCTCTTGGAAAGCTGGCCGAGGATCCGCTTTTTTATCGAAAAATTGTGTTCAGCGATGAGGCTCACTTTTGGTTGAATGGGTACGTAAATAAGCAAAATTGCCGCATTTGGAGAAGCATTGCAACAGCTACCAATGCATCCCGAAAAAGCCACTGTTTGGTGCGGTTTATGGGCCGGCGGCATTATTGGGCCATATTTCTTCAAAGATGATGCGAATCGCAGCGTTACTGTCAATGGTGAACGCTACCGAGCTAACAAACTTTTTTTTGCCCGAAATGGAAGTTCTTGACTTGGATGATATGTGGTTTCAACAAGGCGGTGCCACATGCCACACAGCACGCGAAACAATGGCGCAATTGCGAGGCGAGTTTGGTGAACAGTTAATTTCACGTTTCGGGCCGGTCAATTGGCCGCCTAGATCGTGCAATTTGACACCATTAGATTATTTTTTGTGGAGGTATGTCAAGGCTAATGTCTATAGGGCCAGCACTGGAAGCCAACATCCATGCATTCATTCGTGAGATACCGGCCGATATTTGTGAAAGAGTATGCCAAAATTGGACTCAGCGGATGGGCTACCTGAGACGCAGCCGCGGTCAACATTTGCATGAAATTATCTTTAAACATTAAATTGCAAGGTTCAAACTATCGATTCAAATAAATATTTCATTCATTTTTTCGAATTTTTTGTGTTTTTTTTTAAAAAAAAGTTCTAAACCTCTTAAAAAATCACCCGTTATATGATTGTCTTTTTGAAGTGAAACTTCTTTTGGGACGCTGTGAAGTGTAGAGAAAATTAGACCAATCAAAATATCAGTTGTCGTCTGGATCACCGAAAGCAAGCAGCACCGGTCGCAGTTGGATATGGGATCGCCTGTTTTTTGTTACTGTAAGAGAATGAGATGATTTCAACTAGCATAAAACCGGTTTGTTGGCGAGGCAAGTGAGGTTTAGGGTAAGAACAAATTTCTATCGTAGAACAAGGTTGAAAACTAATAAAAACACATTTTTCACCAATTTTAGTCTAAAAAAATAGTCTTTCAGCTTTTAAGCGCGTTTTGTAATTCGAACAGTCAACGCCAATATAGTTGCATACAACCAAAGAGTATAGAACTTCGTAGAGTACGCATCACAGCTAAAAAAAATTGTAGCCGTTTCTGACGCCGGCGGTAAGTGCGAAGGGGATAGTATGCATCGTCTATGCTGTTCTTTGATGAATTTGGATATTGAGGTATCAATATCAGAACCCCAGATAGCAAATTTTCGTTGTATGAGATGCGCACTCTGTGTAGTTCTATACTCTTTGATGTAACTCTCACATATACCCTAGAGCTTGCGAATGTTAAAGTGTCCAGCTTCAAGTCAGTTCGAATGAAATGGTATGTTGGTAAATAAAGAGAAAGTGAGAGACAGAGAAATTAAGCAGAATACAGTTTCACTTCTATCAAAATGAAAAACTACGGAAAATTCCTATTGGTATTGAATATGAAGGAGTTTGCTCAGATAATGCTCAATCATCTTGCGAACTGTTTGCCTCATATTTTCAAACAGTTTATTTAGACGACATTTTTACTTATGTGGTAAGCCAATACGATGATATTTCTCCTATCACCGACTTGGGAATACTTTCCCTAACAGAAGATGAAGTATTGACATCATCTCAAAAACTTGAAGCCAAATTAAGTCCGGGATTTATATTAATTTTAAAATGCAGTTCAGCTCTTTCGATTTCACTAACATTAATTTTTAATTTATCCCTTTCGATAGGCATTTTCCTAAATTTTGGAAATATTCATTTTTCACTCCCATTCGTTAGAACGGTAGTAAGAATTTGGTAACAAACTATCGTCCAATGTCGAAGATGTTAATTCCACTTGTGTGGACAGTTTTTTTTTTTTTGTAACGGAAGTTTTATCCACCAATCAACATGGATTTATGAAAGGCACATCCACCAGTTACTAATTTAACTGCATTTACTAATTTTGCCTTAACGGCAATTGAAATAGGTTCACAAATTGATGTAATCTATACGGTTTTCGTTAAGGCTTTTGATCGGGTAGACCATGAAGTGCTCACAAGAAACTTAGAAGCACATGGCATCCATTCAATACTTAACAAGTGGATTGCATCCTACCTCAGTAACAGGAAGCAGTTAATTAGAATAGGAAATACTTTTTCGAGGCAGTTTGAAGCAAAGTCTGGTGTTCCTCAGGGAAGTCACTTGGGACCTTTGTTGTTTGAATTATTTGTGAACGATATTGATTCAAGAGTGTCTTTCTGTAAGTGTCTGGGGTTTGCAGATGATGGGAAGTTTTTTTGTAAAGTCAATTCTGTAGCCGATTGCCATAAGATTCCGGATGACATAGACGCAATTACGGATTGATGTAGTTGTAATAACTTGCAACTGAACTTAAGGAAATTTAAGGTTTCATCATTTTTTCCTATAAGGTGGCCTATAGTCTATGGTTAGTCTATAGCTGGGCACTTAGTAACTAGAGTTGAAGGAATTAAAGACTTGTGCGTTACGTTTGATTCGAAATTAAATTTCAGTAAACACATAGACACTAAAATATCCAAAGCAAATTCCCTTTTTGGGGTTATTAAGAGGAATAGCAAGGATTTTTCAGAGACACATATTCTTAAAACCTTACATTGTTCTTTAGTAAGATCTGTTTTGGGTTACTGTTCTGTTATTTGGTCACCAGCTTATCAAGTGCATATAAATCGGATTGAACGCATACAAAAGTCTTTTTCAAGATATTGCCTTCTTCAGTTTAATAGGTCAGTAGAAATGCCCAGTTATGAAGTAGATGTATGATATTAAACTTAAAGTCCTTGGAAGAAATATTCAGGAAATAATGTTTATAAAAGACATCGCTTCGGGAAAAATAAACTCTCTACGTTTTAACTGTCCAATCTCTTTTTTTACGTTCCTGGTATACCGTTGCGTAAGCATGGCTTGTTTTATGAATCTAATCATTCAACGATCTATGGAAGGAATGAGCCTTTAACAAGGTGCATTAAGAGCTTTAATTTAATATGCGATTCCTTTGATTCCAGTATTGATGTCAGTATTCCATCAACAGAATTGTATTAAAAAAAAATTTAAATTAATTATTGTAATTGCTCATAGGTTTTTTTTTTACTTTTGCTTAGAATAACTTACGAATGTAATTATTTAAAATTCAAGTTTTTCCCTTAGGGTAATTTATTTTGATTTTTGTGTTTGTGTTTTTTTATTACATTTTTAAAGAATTTTAGTACTTTTTTCACTTACTTGAAGAGTTTTTTTTTTTATATAGCTATATAGTGTGGAAGTTGTAATGATAGTGGTAGACATAAACAAATAAAAATTCCTTCTGAAAAAGAATTCCCGATAACCCTAATATAATAAAGGGTGATCCATTTCGAGGTTCCCTACTTTTTTTAAGAAAAAAACACAGAAAATTCAAATTTAATGGAGGATGTTTATTATCATTTGAAAGAACAATCTTTGGCATTTATTTTTTGAAGATTATGTCTATCAAATGTTGGCTGTAGCACGTAGCAACGTCGCAGATGGACCATCCGTTGAGTCCAATTTTCGATCACTCGTTCGAGCATTTCGACTGGTAACTGGCGAATGACACGCGTGATGTTTTCCTCCAAGGCCTGAATCGAAGCGGGTTTGTCGGCATAAGCTTTCGACTTTACATATCCCCACAGGAAAAAGGCTAACGGTGTGATATCACACGATCTTGGTGGCCAATCGACCGGCCCAAAACGTGAAATTATGTGCTCACCGAAATGTTCTCTCAATAAGTCCATTGATTGATGAGATGTGTGGGAAGTGGCGCCGTCTTGCTGAAACCAAATGTCGCCGAGATCACGAGCTTCAATTTCAGGCATCAAATAGTCGGTTATCATGGCACGATAAGGATCGCCATTGACGGTTACGTTCGCACCGGCATAATTTTTAAAGAAATATGGACCGATGATTCCACCGGCCCACAAACAACACCAAACCGTTGTTTTTTCTGGATGAAGTGGCAGTTCTTCAATCTCTTCAGGTTGCTCTTCGTCCCAAATGCGGCAATTTTGTTTGTTTACATACCCATTGAGCCATAAATGGGCCTCATCGCTAAACAAAATTTGCCTCGAAAACGTCGGATCTTCTTGGAACTTTTCAAGAGCCCATAGAGCGAAGCGATGTCGCTTGTGAAGGTCGAGCGGCTTCGGTTGTTGCACAAGCTGTATTTTGTACGCTTCCAATTTAAGATCTTGACGTAAATTGCGCCAATTCGTTCCATACGTCAGTCCGAGTTGCTGCGAACGGCGACGAATCGACTCTCTACGGTCTTCGTGTACACTCTCAGCTACGGCCGCTATATTTTCTTCACAGCGTGCTGGACGTGGTCTATTTGGTCGAACATTATCCAATAATGAATGCTGGGTCTCAAAATGGGTGATGGTGTTGCGAATAGTACGCTCAGTAGGCCGATTATGTTGACCATAAGTTGAGCGAAGTGCACGAAACACATTCCTCACAGAACGTGAATTTTCATAATAAAGTTGAACAATTTGTAAACGTTGTTCACGCGTAAGTCTTTCCATTATGAAATGCCAAACAATACTAAACAAAAATTACATGACAGCATGACACGACTCACGCGTGATCTTTCAAAAAAGGCTATTGAAAAAAGTATCTCTACTTGGATCACCCGTTATTAATTCATACATTTTTTTTTAATCTCAGCAACTCTGTCATAGTAGATAATTATAGAAAAAAAAGTAATGCGACATATTTTGATTAAACCGGTTATAAAGAAGTTTATGAACGTATCTAATTGAAGCTTTTCATAAATAATTAAGGACCAAGTGGGCGATAATAATTGCAATCAAGTTTTATGATTTTGGTAGAGCAGAAGTAGCAAATACATTTTTGATTAAACAAATCAAAGATGGGTTAGATAAGATTAGAATACCAAAAGTGTTGGAAAATATATTCTGTCATCTTATCATTGCAATCCAAGTATTTATTTGATTGTTTATTAAATGGAGATATAAATGCACCCACGTCAATGTTTTTAGTTTTTTATCTTGATGTCTGGCCAGACTTGAAAATATAGTAATTCTATAATTCAACTCTATAAATAACGATAATGAATGTCAATCAGAGAGGTGAGTGTATTCCACGTGCAAAGATTTTGAAAGGATCCGTAAATAGAACTTACCTAATATACATACGGTACAAATGTGGTTAGCATCAGTCCTGTATGCGCTGTAGTAAAACTAACAAATAACCACAACTTACGAAAAACCCTAAAAATATGTCCTACTAGTCCATTTAACATGATTAAATGCAGAAGAGGTATATTTATACAAAAGCCGCCATTAGTTTTCACAAAAATGAATAGTTTGTGCTCTTGATAGTAAAAAGAGCTGCGATTTAGTTGGGTTCGGTGTACGCCCATTACACATCGACCATTTATAAATTTCGACCATTTATAATAACAGAAAAATTCTCATATAATAAAAAATTCCTCTAGTAGGTCAATCAATTTGATCCGTTGATCATAGACGAGACACAGGCATCCTGTATTTTGGATATCCAAACACTCCGATAGGCTAACGTCGCCACGCCAAAACAAATGTAGACATTTTGAATGTCGAAAGACTGCATTGGCAAAAAAACCGGCTTAATCTCTTGACTAATACCGTACCATCGGTCTCTAATTTCGAAGACCAATGGACGCGTTGACAACAACGATCGACGTAACGATCGGTCGAAATAGATGGGCTAGGTTTTTCGCACCCAACAACAAAGAACTCTTGCTGCGACGAAGAACTTCAAAAGTAGCTCACAGCCAAAAACTAGCCCTACTAGGTAATGCTACAGGTGAAGACGAGAACTACCGTTGAGCTTTATAGGAAAAGAAGTAAGGTGCAGGGTCAATCAAGATGCAGACCAAGTCCTTAGCGGAGCAACCATACCACCAGCATCTCATGTCGAGAACAATGGCAACGATATCAACAAATCATAAGATAAGCCGCAGCGATAGCTAGAAACACTTGGATTGATGATGAATGCTGACAGATGCTCGAGGCTCGCGATTGAGAATATAGAGATTTGCCACTCCAGGAATGATGTTCGCAACTCGCTATTCGTATTAGGTCATAGCCAGGGACACGAGGCTCTAAAAGAATCCTGTCGGGTTTAACAACGAAAGATCGGAGTTGAGATACAGCCGATGCTGAAGAGATGGAAGAACGACTTCTGCAGACTGTTAAACGGCGATGACGAACAACCTCCCACTTGCAACCTCCACTGCCCCAATGTCAATATTGGCGACGACAGCGAAAACTACCAGTCCTTGAAGATAGCAATACATGCTTACTTACTTAGCAATATAGCAGTTAGCAGGTGGTCATGGCTCAAAGGAATCCGTAGTTAACTGCTAAGCCAAACGCTGCGAGTTCAAGCCCCAGCTTCGGCAGCATTATTTTTGTACAAAAAATCGCCAGCTTATCTGAGACCACCTGTGCAATAAAATGAGACAATATAAATCTATGTCTCCTCCTTTGTGCCACGTAGGTTTATGTTTTATGGCTTTCCTTCGATGTGTCTATATGTCGCTATCTGTCTCTCTTCGTTGTATTAATGCCTTGCTCTGTCCCAGGCGATGGCCTCAGTCGCCAGTGCTGTTATGTGTCTATAGTTCGTTGCATTCATGTGCGAAGTAGGTACTGTGCTGTCAATGTCAATGTCAATAAACTCTACGATAACAGGCTCCCGGAAATCATACCCTTTCTGCCGAGCTATATGAAAACATATTGAGATGATTTTGTAAGTAACATACACTAACTCATAAACTGGTCGGATGAAAGTATGTCTGAAGAATTGAACATCAGCATTTTTTGCGAGATCTACAAAGGAGGAGACCCTCTTAACTATACGAACTGCAGAGACATACGTCTCCCCAACTTGGTCTACAAGATCATATCTGCCGTTATATATGAATGCCTGAAAATGTTCACCAACAACATGATCGGACTCTATCAGTATAGTTTTAGCCAGGAAAATCAACAACGGATCTTAACACTTCGGCAGATCCTGAAAAATAAGCAAAAAGTCGAAATCGATGTCTGCCCCCTATTCCTCGATTTCAAATCCGCAGACGACAGCATTTATAGAGACGAACTATACATAGCCATGTCTAGTCTAGGTATACCGCCCAAACAATGGAGCATTTTCGCGCGCCACCAAGGTATGCAACGACCTCACCGAAAATTCGATAGCAAAAAAGGATTAAGTCAAGGTGACGTGCTGTCATTTGACTTCACATTCTTAAAGGATTATGTAAAGCACCCGTGCAATCATCGGTGCAACTTCTAGACAACGCCGACGATATTGTCATTATAGGTCGGACTTAACGTGATGTCATAGCCAAGTTTGCAAGTTCGCTAGTATAGAGAAGAAAGCAGCAAATTGGGTTTAGCAGTGAAGGAGTGTTGAGCCAAGTGTATGCTGTTAACACGAATTGACACACAACATCGAGGTATTGGTTAGAACACCACCATAGACAGATATAACTTTGAGATAGTACTCGACCTTGCCTACCTAGTCTCGATTATTAACCCTGAAAACAACATCTTGTCAGAAATTCAACGAAGAATTACAGCCACTTCGGGCTGAGAAGGCAATTTAGTAGTAAAGCCCTCATTGGAAGTACGAAGGAAATCCTATACAAGATCCTGATCATCCTAGTTCTGCTGTGCTAAAGCATGAACTGCATCAAAAGTGGACGAAGACATCCTTGGTCGTTTTGAGAGAAAAGTCTTCGGTCCCGTTTGCGTTGACTGGTTATGGAGACGAAGATTGAACCAAGAACCATACGAGCTATACAGCGACATACCTCTAGTCAAAAATATTACAACTGATCTCCAAAACTCCGGCGCTGCCAGACGTCGGACGCAGTACAGAACCCTCGCGTTGTGCACACAATTAGAAACAGAGCTCAACTAATTTGAAGTGCACCATTGGAGGCAGTTAGCTGAGGACCGTACTAATTGGAGAGGCATGTTGGTTGATTCCCACGTTAATGTTGGACTGTAGATCCACTTAAGTAAGTAAGCATCACTTAAAAATGTACGTTCCTCAATAATAGCTTGTAAGGTTCCATAATGCCAGGAAGAATATTGCCTGTCTAAAACTTCAATCAGGCTGGGATAAATCATTTCATTAAGATTCATCATCATTCACTCCTAATCATTAAGATTCAGAAAACTCCACGATCAAAGTATTAGTTCGTCCATATAGATGGAGTCTCTATAAAGGTAACTTCTACTCCTGTGATTCTCAAAACAGGTCTAGACTAAGTTGGTTTCAGATTAAGAGGGAAGTGTTACGCATCTGGTAACGGCACCCAACCATTTAATCTAATTTCTGCAAGAAGGAGTATTTGATGTCTTGAGAAGCTGCCATTCTTGATTCTTTTGTTTTAGCCTAACAATGTTTTTTGAAGAGTAGAAGTGCTTGCTTTTTTATCGATAAATTATAAAGCCATCATTTGCTTAAGAACCCAAAGATCCGCGAAATAGCAAAATTTTGATTCAATGGTGATCAGCATTTTGATGGCAGTTCAATTGGACGCCCACTTTCCAATGCCCAATAGAATGCTTACATGACTTATCGTGTCCAGGAGAGGCTTTCAAACAAACAAAAAATGGCATGTGCTGTGTTCTGAAAACAATACCTTTATAACCGTTCTAAAGCAATTATCCAATTACCTAGTTACATGCGGCCACTGCTTCAAATTTATTATGCCGATACTATATATAGCATGAGCTTAGTTCCTTCCAAAGTTTAGTTTTCGTCTACTAACAATGTCTAAGCTAACCCTTCTCCTGTTCGCCTCTATTGCCAGCTGCGTTTCAACAGCCTTAATCGGAGGGCTTACGGTATAATCCTTTTTTGCTAGGATAACGGTTTTTGAAATTATTTCTTATTGATTCCAGAAAAATTGGATTTACATGATAGAGAGTTCCGAATGGAACAGTACAAATGAGAATGCATTTACTGCACCCCTGCGTGCGGTTCGTATTAGCACTGGTGTCTATGGGCTTCAAGAAACCATAAAAGTTGGAACTACAATTGATGACAATTATAGGGTTGCAAACTGTTTTAATTTTTTTTTTTCAAATGATAAAACAATCGAAAAACATTTACAGATGAGCATGAGCGTGTTTCGGAGTTCTACGGGAACTAGTAAATACTCATTGACCCCATTCCGGCTACCAGAAAGTTCATTTTACACTTTCATGAGCGGGTTTTACAAGCAGTTCTTCATGAATGAGTTAAGAAATTGTTCGAATCTTCCAGTATTCGAAGGTAAGTGGGAAACACCGATTACACCGATCGAATTTAAATTAAATTCTTGTGTAATAAGTACCAATGCTTTACCGACATATATTCAGGAAGGATCTTACAAGATCATCTCTGAAATGAAGGGACCTTTGTTTCATTTCATGTCGATATTATATACTAAGGTGTATGAGCCTTAATATTACAATAAATGTACCCGAGTGTTGAAGTTATTTTGTTTTGTTTGTATCTGAACGAGGATATTACTTTCAAAACTCAAATGTGAAAAATTAACTGAAATATATGAAATATGTATAAAACGCTCGTTTGATTTCCAATTTAAGGATATTGTGTCCATAGATTGCTCTGTTTTCCAACGAGAGGCGATCATGCTTCCACGGTAATTGTGCATGGGGTATACAATTTTAGGGTAATCACATGCATTTGCTTCTATTGTATCATTTCAACAAACTTGTTCTCTTGGAAGTGCTTTAGGTTCGTAATAGAAATCGACCTTGGTTTACATTTGACGTTGACAATGCAGTTCATGTTAGCAGAAATAGATTTAAAGGTGGAAATAAAATCATACTACCCTAAATGTGAAAGTTACTGGGAGAGCTGAAAAGGATATTATCTGACAAAGCTAGGCACCATCACGATCCGTAGGAATAAGCAACGTACTTTTTGAAATTGATTAAAGCGATTTTGTTAAAGAGATACCTGGGTGCAGTCTTATGGTTTGTGTGTAGACTTGTTATGCCAAAAACGACAAGTCAGACAAAAATTAAAGACCAACACTGTTATGAGAAGCTTCTCAAATTTGCCATTCGATGTCGGCGTTAAACAGTAGGTCCTCTCCTTTGTGGTAAAAATAATAACTTCGCCACACAAATGAGGCCCTATATGGGTTGTAAGCGACGGAGATTTCAGTTGATTTGAAAAGATACCGCAGTTGTAATATCTTGTCCTTGTAAGGCTCCTGACCTACTAACATACTAAAGTGGAGCTAAATTAGGGAATTAACCTGTTAATTAATCAACATGCCTCTCTATTTAGCCCGGGCCTTAATTATATGCCTCCAGTTGCGCACTTCAAATTGATTGAGTTCGGCGCGCCACTTTTGGCGAGGTCGTCCTCTACTGCGTCCGACGCCTGGCTAGGAATCGAATATTCTGTGAGCCGGAGTGTAAGATTCCACTCTCTCTTCTTGTCCTAGCAATCTTCAAAGTACATTTTGTTTACTAATGTTATTTCGCTACGTTATTTCTACGAGCTCCTGGACAAAGCCTATGAGCAACTACCGAAGTACGATGTTAAAATCTTGCTGGGGGATTTTAACGCAAAGGTTGGAAGAGAAGACATCTTAAGCTGTATTTTCGGAAAACATAGTCTACACGACAACATGTCTGGTAGCGGACTTAGGCTAATTGACTTCGCTACGGAACGAAATGCTGCTATAGCCAGCACGCGGTTTCCTCACCTCGATATCTGTAAGGGGACATGGCAACCAAATTGATCATATTGCGATAGACAAGAGGCACGCATCCAGTAATGTGGATGTCCGAACATTCCGAGGGGCTAACATCGACTCGGACTACTACATTGTTGCAGCCAAGGTAAGAATGCGGATATCCAACACGCCACAACAATCCAAAAATACTGTGAAAAAAATGAATGTCGAAAGACTGCAATCGCCAGAGACCGCCAAGACCCTTAACATCTCGATTAACACCATACCACCAGCATCGAATGTCGAATAACAATGATGCAAACAAGCCATTATATCAGCCGTAAATTATGTGCTAGGTTTCTCGCGACTACCAACAAGAACCCCTGATATGATGAGGAATGCCGACAGATTCTCACAGCCATGAACGAGGCCTACAAGGCTAAGCTGCAGGTGAAGACGAGAGCTGCCGTTGAGCACCGGCTTTTCAGAGAGAAGAAAAAAGAACAATAAAAGCGCGCTATCGAAGAGAGAGAGAGAGATATATAGAGAGGTGCCCCTCCAGGAACGACTGCAGACTGTTAAACGGCGATAATGAACAACATTCCGCTTTCAGGCAGAACGAACAACTCAATACTGGCAACGACAGCGAAAACTGCCAACCACCCGACCTGAGTGAAGTGAGGATAGCAGTATCGGGCTAAGAAGAAGTAGTAAAGCCCTCACTCGAACTACTAAGGAGATCCTATATAAGCATGGACCGTCTCAAAAGGTGATAAAGAAATTCTTGGTCGATTTGAGAGGAAAATTCTTCAAAAAATCTTCAGTCCCGCTTGCGTTGACGGGCTATGGAGACGAAGATTCAACCAAGAACAATAAGAGCTGTATAGCGACATGCCCCTGGTCAAAAAAAACTCCGTCCGTTTTAGATGGACATGTAGAACGAATGGATACCGGGGTATTGGTCTTCGATTCTCAGCCAGACGTCGGACGCATTAGAGGAAGATCCGCCTTTAGTGGCGCGCACAAGAAGAAACCGACCTCAACCAACTCGGAGCGCGCCACTGGAGGCAGTTAGCTAAGGATCGGGCGAATTGGAGAATCATGTTGGTTGAGGCCCATGTTCATTCCGGACTGTAGCGCCACTTATGTAAGTAAGTTATTCCGCTGTACAGCTCGTACAGCTTGATCCATGTTTCAGCGCCGTAAAACAGGACTGGGATGATCTGGGTCTTGTAAGGGATCTCCGTCGATTGAGGTCTTTAGTACTGAATTGCCTTCCTAGCCCGAAGAAAACGCGTTTGGCAGGAGTAATTCTTCGTTTAATATCTGATGAGATGTTGTTGTTAGAGCCTAGTCGAGTTATAAAAAGTCTCGCACTACCTTAAAGTCATGTCTAACTCGTCGATGTTGTTTGTCATTTCGTGTCGTTTAGTTTGATCAATAATAGCAATTTTGTTGGCGTATGCTAGTAGTTGCGCAAACTCATGGAAGAGTGTGCCTCCGGTATTGGCATTCCTCTCAAGAGTTATGTTTAAAAATTCAGTCGACATGGTATCACCTTGTGTAAATCCTTTTTTGTTTTCGGTGAGGTAATTTTTTTTCGGCCGCTTTCCGAGTCGAAAAAGACAAATATATCTTAATATGTTGCTAAGTAATTTTTCTTTAAAGTGGAGGTTACTTAAATGTTTATACCTGCAAATATTTTTATTGATTCTTACTACTTTTTATTTTTAACCGTTCCCAACCACAATTTTTCATGAAAATTATTTATTGCAATAAAAATTATATTGTACGGGAACAGACCTACTTTGTAATGGACCATAAACATTTCAAAAGCCATGCGAACTAACTGAAACAGGTGGCTGGATTCATTAAGTTCGCATGTTCAATCTCTCATAACCCACAAATGGTTGTTACAATTATAGGGTACAATTTAAATTAATAGTCGATTTTATCAAATGCTAAATGACTCTGACTTTTAAACACCAGTAGACATGAAGCTTAGTTGCTTCATATTCCCAAACCATAATGTTTGAGCACAGTGGTCATCTGTCCATTATCATCCTAGCTTGTGGTAACTTTAATGTAACTGACATCACTGGTGAATATTTTGTAAGTTTATGTCAATCCAAAAATAAGCCTGAATTTTGTGCAGGAATTTAATTTTAGGTAGAAGTCAATTTAGAATGCAGTCTTTCAGGCAACAATAAATTCACCGGATGCCTAGTTAAGTTGCCACAAATTACAGACTACGAATTCATGAATGACTATTACCGGAATTTCAATAATTTTTTTTTCATTAATTTAAGTCTGAACAAAATTATACAATCTGAGCCAAAAGAGATCACACTATTAGAAAATGCCCTTATTTTTGCAAATGGCCGCGAATGTCAAATCTCTTTTGACATTTGTGGACTAGAGAGATGTAGAATTTAACTGAACAAGCCATGGAGCGATACACTCCCAAAGAACGCGGAACATTCGTGTCTTTTTTTTTTGTAACTATTCGTCTGTAGTGTTTACGCAGCGCGAATTCAGTCGCCGATTCCCAGGGAGACCGACACCGACTGCGCAAACACTGCCACCAACCTTAAAGAGTATGGGACTGCACGAGACGTTGCCAAGAGTGGCCGGCCTTGGAGCGCCCGTTGTACCGAGAATATCGCCGCTGTTACCGAGGATGTCGAGCTGTCGCTCGAGATATCGACCAGACGCTAATTTTGCTCAAAGACTTGCGCATGTTCCCGTACAAAGTCCTCTCCATGCATCAGCTGCTGCCTGTCAACCGCCAAACACGTGTAACCTACGCCCAAGCCATCCTCAATCTCGAGGACGAAGTGGACGATTTTCGACCAAAATCATAATGAGCGATAAGGCTCATTTCCACCTCAGCGGGTACGTGAACAATCAAAACAATCGCTTCTGTGGCACTGATAATCCACAAATAATGCACGAGGAGCCATTACACCCGCTCAAAGTAACTGCATGGTGCGCTGTTCACGCTGGAGGAGTCATCGGGGCATTATTTTTTTTCGAGAATGCCGCTGGTCAAACGACAACAGTGAACGGTGCTCGCTATAGGGTCATGTTAACCGAGTTTTTTTCTATCGAATTAGGACTGGGGAACATGTGGATCCAACAGGACGCAGCAACGGCACACACTGCGCGAGCCACAACCGATATTAATAGGAGCCAAACAACATCGGATGTCTTCTTTTGGCCCACCTTGTATGCCATTCGGCTTTCATACGCGTTTTGTGATTCACGGACAACAACAATTTAGTTGCATAAAACTCTCCCATAAACCGAAGAACTTGCAAGTTTTCAAAAAGTACCAAGGCAATTGTCAATATGTCAGTTCAACTCATCTCGAATGAGATGAATACAATATGCCACTGTGGATGTGGTAAACAAAGAGAGAGAGAGAGTGAGAGAAAGAAATTAAGCAGAATGCAGTTTCACTTGTACCTCGTGTGAACTCACACTCGATTTTTTTTTATTTTTAATGGTCGACCTTCGTTTTAGATTGGCACTTTGTTATCATCTATATTTTATGCCATTTAAAAACTCTGTGTTTGTTGAATTTCAATTACGTTTGTATGTTTCAAAACTTATTTTACACAGAATAGCCTTTTTTATGGAGTACAGAATTGTTTTCACCTACAGTAAAGTAATGTTAATGTGTAGTTTACTTCATTCGACGATATTTTGCGCCTATGTTTCTAAAATTAAAACCTTTATTCCAAATGTGGAGGAGCTCAAGACTTGAAAAAGTTTTTTTGTTGACTACTACAAATTACGGCTGACATCAATTAGTTCACTTGGTTGTTACAGCAATGGGATAACGAATTGCATCTGCTGCTTTGACACATAAGCATTTTAAGCTTTTGCCTTATTAATTCAGTTGAATAACAGAACATGAATGTCGCATGTCAAATCTACTATGTTGTACAACTGTTCTCGATTTCTAACATGCTGACACTTGTAGAATGTGTTTTAAATCAGATAGCCCTATCGGATGAAATATAGGTATATTTACCCTTGCATATAAAAGCCTTTGCCAGGGATGAAGCTCAGTAGCCCCAGGTCCACCAATCATCATGTCTGTTTTTAGAGTTCTTCTACCAATTTTACTCGTAATTTGCGGAGTCTTACCATCAACATATGCCAGAATGGTTCGAACAAGGATTAGCACACAAGATTCTATATCTTCAATTAATTTTTGTAATCTTTTAACTTTAGACAGATTGGGAGTACAGCATGCAGTCATTCCAATCCAATAGCACCAATGAGGGCGTTCTTACCGCAAATTTAAAAATTATAAGAATGGGCAAAGGCGTATATGGTTTGAACGGAACGATTACTGTGGGATCCGAACTCGACCATGAATATTTCGTAAATCTATTCAATTTTAGTCGAAACAAGATTTTTGCTTAAAAATATACTTTTAGGTAGAAGTTTCAATATTACGCAGTCCTTCTGGGAGTAGTCAATACATGGTATATCCAATGAAGATGGCAAATACTACAGTTTACGGATTTTTGAATGAACATTATAAGAAGTTCTTCATGAAAGATATCGAAAAATGTTCAAATATGCCGACATTTACGGGTACATGGAATAAGCCGGTAGAACCAAAAGAATATTATTTAAACAAATGCTTTTTCAATACCGACTATATGCCTAACCACATGGAAAGTGGTTCCTATAAGCTTATATTTCGAGTTAACGGACCAACAGTTGTCTTTGTTGGTGAAATGATTTTGCAGATTCAATCTACTTTGACGGGTTAAAATCAAATTTTGGACCAACAAAAAAAAACGCATGGTTTGAAAAGTAAATAAATGTAAGCCAAATTATTTAGAGGAAAAAGCTTAAAAGCTTAAAAAATAAAATATTACTACAATAAATGGTTTTAAACAAATGTGTTCAACTATAGCGATAGTCTTATATGTATCCAGAGGGAATTTCTTTCGCAAATGTTCTCAGAGGTGGTCCTGTTTCTGGTTCTATTAATGTCAGAGGTAGCAATTCTGCCAGTAATAGTGCAACAGATAACCTACAAATACAAGTCAACAATCCCACAAAGAGTGTTGCAGAACTGTCAGCAAAGGTAAATACCTTGTTGAATCTGTTTTTATCTCTCAGTATAATCGCCCTTAATGTCAATTCTATAATATCCATGGAAAGGCGTTTTTAATTTATTGCGCTTTGCAGAGGACCATAAACCAGACGAATTCGTCAGCACCTTCGTTATTCCCACATAACCCAAAGTGATAGTAGAGGCTTTAGTTGTCTAGAGACAACCATTATCTTTCTGCCCTTAAGAGATAATGGTTGTCTGTATTTAACATCGGCCAGCACCCAAGAGTCAATTTAACGTTGAAATCGAAAAATTATTTGAATTACTAAGGGTTAATAGCTCAAGTAACTATTTCATCTTGGCCGGCGATTGGAACGCAAAAAACCCGACCTCGTTAGACACGGTGGCGAATGAAAAAGGCAGATTTCTACATCGCTTTATAGAAGATAACCAGGTCGAGTACAGATTAAAATTATATAACCCAGTTACGCCAAGTTTCCCCTCTGGAAATTCATATCCTGATGTTTTCATCTGCACATTGAAAATAATAAATAATAAAATTATTTCTTAATTGCCATATGAAAGCAACCATTATGCCATAGTAATGTAGATGACATTTGTTGAAGACTCAGCATTAAGCTTCGCTTCAGCGTTTAGCTTCGCTTCAGCGCTTAGCTTCCCTTAAACCGTCACATTACCACTCTACAGACACACAAAAGCTTTTTGATCACTCAGATAAATCTAATACAAAGTCAGTCTCAAAACACATCGAATAATTTCGAGCTACAAAGATTGAAGTCCCTTCTGAGGAATGTGATGACTCTATTAGGACAGCAGTTTCAGAATCGTGTGAACGATGACTGGAAACAACGTCCGGGAAGCATAATAAAATCAGACAGCAAGAACATGGTTCCCACGATAAATATAATGTTCAAACCACATAACGTTGTCCAAATTCCAAAACTGAAGATACCACTGTCTTCTCAGATGCTTCTATGACAGATAGGACTAAATATTTCAAGTTATCCAATCATGAATAACCATTACATTGTAGATGGTGGAGCAGACCAAATCAAAATAATTGGAATTCATTTTGAAGCGGTTTCATTCCAAGGAACTTCCCAGCTGTAAATCGGTCGAAGTAAGAAATGAACTGATGAGATTTCACAATAAAGAGATCCCTACCTTGCTGACATTTTCTGAGTGGTTGAAAGCTGACGAACTAACAGATGAACAGACTTCCAATTACTTTACGACCCTTACTAACTGACGGAAATATTTGGGAAACTAAATACTAAAAATAATCAAGTGGTTTGGATAACATTCCAAACATCGTGCTTATCGGGCTATGTTATCTTTAACAATCTTCTTAATAACTACTACTTCCCGAGTTGCTGGAAAATGTCAAAGGTGTTTCCAATAATTAAAAAGAAAAAGAATCCTTCTGGTCTTTCTAACTATAGGCCAATAAGTCTCCTGCCTCATATTGGGAAGATTTTTGAGGTAGTTATTAGTAAATCTATTTTGTTAGTCTGTAATCAAAAGGAGATAATACCGCGGAATCAATTTGGATTCAAAAAAAAATCACTCGGCAGTGCATGCCGATGTTAACTGGAATCTTAACGCCAAAAGATATATCGCTGCCTGCCTGGTAGATATCGAAAAAGCCTTTCACAAGGTTTTGATCGACGGATTAATTTATAAAGTTATTCGATATGAATTTCCTTCTCATCGAACAAAGATGATAGTATCCATTATACACGGAAAGAAATTTATCGTAACAGATAGAGAATACTCGACAGCTGATATTTTTAAGTTCTTCTGCAACAGTAACTGCTCCACAGCTTTAACACTTCTGATATACTTAGGGAACAATTCACTGGCATTTGCCGACGCTATGCAAGCGGCTCAACAGTTGAAAATATCCAAACTCAACTTCAAAGCAAGTTTGATAGGTTTCAGGGTTTCTGCTCCGAATGGAAACTTAAAATCAACTATACGAAATGTGAAACCATAGTGTTCCGCAAAACAATAAGACGTGGTTATTCAGATTTGAGACACAACTGGAGAAATCTAAGAATAACGATGGCCTTCAGATCGAGTCAAAGACTTTTTTAAAATTTGGACAAATTTTTGTATTATAATATTCAATTAGAGAAGGCAAGAGTGGCATTCATGTCGCTTTAAGGCCTTTTTGATTCCAACTATCTAAAATTATGACTTATGCGAGTGCTGTGTTGTGAAACATTAACCCATCGTATATGGAAAAGCTCCGAGCGTTCGAGCCTAAGTGTCTCAGAGCCTGCATGCAGATGTATAGGATTGCACATTCCGATTTTAGACACTACATCTCAAACAAAAGTCTTTTGGATGCTTCGGTGTGTCTAGAATTGACAATGTCATAGTGGACCTTGTAAGGAATCTTTTTGCTCGTTCGGCAAGTTTAAGTGAAAACAAATTTATCTCTGGATTATTCTATCCGAATCCTGGGTACTTCAGAAATGCTTTAGAAACTGGATACATTCCGCCAGAAGCATTCCTGTTTCTGGACGCATATGGCTACTTATCAGACTAAACGAATGTCCCAATCATATAAAGGGTGATACATTTCGAGGTTCCCTACTTTTTTTAAAGAAAAAAACACAGAAAATTCAAATTTCATGGAGAATGTTTATTATCATTTGAAAGACCATTCCTTGGCATTTATTTTTTGAAGATTATGTCTATCAAATGTTGGCCGTTGCTACGTCGCAGATGTTCCATCCGTTGAGTGCAATTTTCGATCACTCGTTCGAGCATTTCGACTGGTAACTGGCGAATGACACGCGTGATGTTTTCCTCCAAGGCCTGAATCGAAGCGGGTTTGTCGGCATAAGCTCTTGACTTTACATATCCCCACAGGAAAAAGTCTAACGGTGTGATATCACACGATCTTGGTGGCCAATCGACCGGCCCAAAACGTGAAATTATGTGCTCACCGAAATGCTCTCTCAATAAGTCCATTGATTGATGCGATGTGTGGGAAGTGGCGCCGTCTTGCTGAAACCAAATGTCGCCGAGATCACGAGCTTCAATTTCAGGCATCAAATAGTCGGTTATCATGGCACGATAACGGTCGCCATTGACGGTTACGTTCGCACCGGCATAATTTTTAAAGAAATATGGACCGATGATTCCACCGGCCCACAAACAACACCAAACCGTTGTTTTTTCTGGATGAAGTGGCAGTTCTTCAATCTCTTCAGGTTGCTCTTCGTCCCAAATGCGGCAATTTTGTTTGTTTACATACCCATTGAGCCATAAATGGGCCTCATCGCTAAACAAAATTTGCCTCGAAAACGTCGGATCTTCTTGGAACTTTTCTAGAGCCCATAGAGCGAAGCGATGTCGCTTGGGAAGGTCGAGCGGCTCCAGTTGTTGCACAAGCTGTATTTTGTACGCTTTCAACTTAAGATCTTGACGTAAAATGCGCCAAGTCGTTCCATACGTCAGTCCGAGTTGCTGCGAACGGCGCCGAATCGACTCTCTACAGTCTTCGTGTACACTCTCAGCTACGGCCGCTATATTTTCTTCACAGCGTGCTGGACGTGGTCTATTCGGTCGAATATTATCCAATAATGAATCCTATGTCTCAAAATGGGTGATCGTGTTGCGAATAGTACGCTCAGTAGGCCGATTATGTTGACCATAAGTTGAGCGAAGTGCACGAAACACATTCCTCGCAGAACGTGAATTTTCATAATAAAGTTGAACAATTTGTAAACGTTGTTCACGCGTAAGTCTTTCCATTATGAAATGCCAAACAATACTAAACAAAAATAACATGACAGCATGACACGACTCACACGTGATCTGCCAAAAAAGGCTATTGCAAAAAGTATCTCTACTTGGATCACCCGTTACCATGCCGCAAGGTGAGCAACAGATAAAAGGATCCTTTACGAGCCATTTGAGTCGAGGGATGGGAATACTGGTCGAATAAGATACTGCACTGGCACACCTGAATGTGATAAAAGTAACATTAAATGGTTGAATAGAGGCGAATACTGGTAGCTGGACTGGAAGCCGAAACTTAGGCTTAAGCAAAACCAGGCACTGTCATGTATATTTTTGATCTAACGATAACTGGGTGAAAAAAGCCTTGTGCTTATTTTTTACATGTCAGCCGATGCAATAAAGATCACATTACTGGGTCTTGATAGGTTTATATAGGCTTAGATAGATTTAGATAATTTTAGATAGATTAAGATAAGTTAAGATAGGTTTAGAAAAGTTAAGTTAGTCTTGTAAGCTCTAGTTTTATATGATTTGAAAACAAAAAATTGCGACTGTCTTCTAATAGGTTTTATTTACATTTTCCTATTTTCAAATAAAATACACAAATATAATAAAAAAAATATCAAAATTTACATATAAATAGTTATGAAAAAATACAATATTGCGAACCATAATGGTCATTTAATTTTTTCAACTTGATATGTACAGCATTGCAGTTTATTCATGCTTTTGATAATAAAATTATATATTATATGTGAATAAATAAACGTTAAAAAAAAGTCTTATATTTCGGCTCGGCTAGTCCACGAATAATTTTCAAAATTTACCCGTTAGTTAACTTCACGATGACCAAATCTAACCTTAATTCTAACCATTGACAGACGCTTTAACATTAGTCACGCTTGGCGCGTTGCATTGAAAAACGTAAAATCTTAACGTAACCCTACTATATAGAGCCATGGGTCAAAGCGAAGGTTGGAAAAAGTATGTTTTATCAAAAGGTTTTTGTTGTTTTCTACGTTCTTCTCTGAGAGGGTTGTGGAGTACGATATTTTTTATGATGATTTTAATCATTTCCCCGATTCCTGCTACAGAAGTTGAGAACGCTTTTCAAGTGAATATGTCAAAACGTCAAAACGTAACGTCGGCAAAGCGAAGCCCAGGCTCTTTACAAGAACAGGCCGTAACACTCATTTTCCGTCCGAATGTATCAATATTCTAAGATCTCAAGTAAAAATATAAAGCGAAGTGGCGGGTAACTTAGCAATACGCTAACAGTTGTCAGCGTAAACCTTTATCTTGACAACAATTGTTCGTGTTGTAATACCCCATTATTTTGAGTATACGCATTGCTTATGGTTTATGGATCCTCAAACAAAATTTGGACTGAGGTGAATGCTTCTATGGTAGTTGTGTAATCATTTATTTTTCCATCAGATTGAACGCATAGTTCAAGAATGTCCAGAACTTTCTTCTCACTTTCTTCTTTGGTTGCGAACGATGTGTGACTCCAGTGTCACCCTCTTGTTCGTCTCTTATTCTCTTATTTTTAGGACTACCAAACGGGTGAAAGCATTCAATAACCTACCACATTGATTCATGGGTAAGTTACAGCCAAGTATGCTGGATTCATGCCGGTTTTGGAGGTGGACTGGCGCACAGCAATTGGTTCAACTAGATTTGACTCACCCGAGTTCCGGAATTAGCGCTCTTTTAGAATCATATTGGTAATTCCAGCCTCAAACCAGTTCTTGATAAACTTACAAATGGCAAAGGAGAAGTACCTAAGGATAAAACATTCCGAGATTTAATTGTACTTGCTGAGTTCTCCCTTTGAGAGGACTTTAAAGAGACAAATCGGTTTTTAAGGGAGCTCTTGATGGCTTCGAGTTACCTAATGGTCAGTGCGATGGACTACTAACCAGCTTTCCATGGTCCAAATACGAAACTGAAAACATGTACATTTTTAAAGTGAAACTTCATTGAAACTTCTCATAGTTATAGCTATCATTGAAAACCCTCATTGGAAATTTTCTTTTACTTCTTGCGTTTTTTTTTATAAATTTAATCATTGGCGAGATGGTGTCAAAACAAAGTTTTTAAATTTTAGAACATGATTATCCAAAAATATTTAAATTTTTAATTTTTATTTTTCATTGATCAGGATTTATTTTAGTGAAGTAATGATTGGGCCCTAAGGGCCCAGTTATAGCTATCATTGAACAACATCATTGGAACACAACACATGATGGAATGGAAATGTCACCCCCATAGCTTCTTATAGGAATTGTTGGAAAATTCCGTTTCAGTTCATCGAAATAAATGTTGATCAGTGAAAAATAAGAATTGATTTTCTGCGAAAAATATAATTACAAATTAAAATATTTTTAGATAATCATTTTCTAAAATTCATAAACTTTTATTTAACACCAACTCGCCAATGGTTGGGCTTAAAAAAACTGCAAGAAGTAAAAGAAAATTCCCAATGAGGGTTTTTAATGATAGCTATATCTGGGCGCTTATTTTCGAACTTACATGAAACGAAATTTTAAAACGAAAAGTCACGGATAGAGGAAGGCTGGCTTGGTGGGTCAGGAGGGCCAGGACAATAGCGGGCAAACAACAACAACAAACAAAATTTTTCAGCAAAGGACACCGAGAGCATAAGCATGAGGGAGCTCTCTGTAGTGAATATATTGACTTTACGGGAAATGGGTGGTGGGTTTTTGATGAACAAGAACTTCTGCTATTTGAGAAACGTCGATGCATGAAGTTTCACTTCAATTTCGTAGCACTCTACGGTCTCATTTTTTTTTGGTCCACCTCTAGCGAAAATCTGACAAACATAAATACAAGAGCAAAACTGTTTTAACATGCTTCTTAAATTTGTTGTTATTCTTTGTGTCAGAAATAATAACTTTGAACACACAAATGAATGGAGAAGTAAGGTTTGAAGCCCTACACGGACCGCTAATGCCAAATATTTCATTTTCATCTGAAAAAGGGTATACTGTATACATACAAAATTTTTTTTAGATTCGATTTTTTTAAATTACCCCAAAAAAAGGGGCGTGAGCTAAAACGATTCTTGTACAAAATGTTCATATTAACATCACTAATGCTTTGCATCGAATTTTCTTAGAGTTGTTTCGAAACTCGTTTTTACTGAAAACGCATAGAAAAAGTAGGCGTGGCAAAACAATTTTAATCAAAATATAGGTATAAGGATTGTCTAAATATCATGTTTAGAAACTTTTTCGTAATTCCTAGTAGTTTGTTGACCAAAAGCAACATTTTTCTGAAAAGCGGAATTGGCAGTTGGCGGATATTAAAAATGTCTGCATTTGGCTAAATCGACTCAGTGAAATATATTCGCAAATCACTTTATTTTACTTTCTCCCTAATTTCGGTCAAAAATGTATAGCCCTAACAAATGCAAATATACAAATTTTTGGCGGAACAGGCTCGTTCGTACCCAGGGCCGATCTTTCTCACAACCATCATGTGATGGCGGGACCTCCTGTTTTATGCCGACTCCAAATGGTGAATTTGAGAGATGGTGAAATCCGAGTAGTAACTCGGATGATTTGTCAGACCATCACTAGAGGAGGGCCAGTGAAAAATCATTTAGGTGTTGCCACGGCTGGGGATTGAAGGCAGACGTTCTGCGCTGCAGTTCATCGTACTAACCATCGCGCCACTAAGCCTTAACGCAAGAATGTTATTTGACACTTTGCTGAAGCATGCGGCCTAGTTTATTTTAACAGATTATAAAAAAGTTGAAGAGTGCACGGTGCATCTGCTATCATGTTTTGTTAGTTTCTTGGGGATGAAGGACGAAGGTGTAGAATGACTTAACTTGTAATTGACTTGCGTAACTTGCACGGCTGCACCACCCGAGGACCCTAGCGCATCCTCGGGTGGTGGATAGAGGAACGCCGCAATGAATTTGTTGACTGCAATAAATGAGGTTATTTTGGTGGCGAAGGCAATAACAAAACTGCGACCAACTAAAATCCCGGCAAATCGATTTTAATGGCGGATTTGTATTTTTTTGTTCTATATAGTGTATAGGTGATGAATTAATTATTAACAGGTCAGAAGGTGTCATTTTTTTGTGGATCGGAGGAGCCATTTCTCAATTACTTATGAGTTGGTGAATATTACCAAAGATTATAAAGCCATACAGATCATGCATTGAACACAGAACAGAAGCTTCTGCTCACCAGCTTCATGGTACGGGCGGGCGGTGTGCACGTGCACACATTAAAACGAGATCCAAATATATGGCTGGCTGTGCCTGCACGACCCGCCATAGAACAATTTTTCTTGTATGCAGTGCGTCATCTGCATGAATCTATAATCTTTGATGTTACTTATCAGACCGCAAGACCGCAAATTTCGGCAGCCTTGCTAAGCTTAAGTTTAGATATTGCTATCCTCACTTCATTAAGGTCCAATGGTTTACTGAAGTCGCCAATTTTAAATGATTCGCTTGACAGCGAGAGATTGTTCATCATCGCCGTTTTACTGTCTGCAGAAGTAGTTCTTCCATATCCTCAGGATAAACTGTACCTCAACTTCTACCTTCCCATCTAGACAGAATTCTGTTCGAACCTTTTTATCCCTAGCTTCGACGTTTAACACTTTGATAAAACTTGCGATGATCATTCCTGGAGTGGCACCTCTCTGGCTCTCTGGCTTTTCTTGCTCTTTTACTTTTTTTCTGAAAATTCGGTGGTTTTCCGTCATTCTGTACATATAAGACCCAATGGAATCCCTCGTCTTCACCTGCAGCTTAGCTTGTAATTCTCGTTTTTTGCTTCGATCATCTGTCGGCATTCATCATCAAACCTAGGGTTTCTTGCTATCAGTTACGTCTGAACTACTGGTTTGTGGACATCGTTGCCATTGTTTTTCGACATAAGATGCTGGTGGTATGGTTGTTTCGCTACAATCCAGGTGCTGATAAGAACGTAGTTTTGCTTTTTTCAGTTAGCATGGTCGTCAACAACGCATGGCGTTTTGCCTTGACGGGCTATGGAGACGAAGATTCAACCAAGAACTATACGACCTGTACAGCGACATGCCCCTGGTCAAAAAACTCCGCATTGGACATTTAAGATGGCTAGGACATGTAGAACGAATGGGCAGTAATACTGCTGCTCGCAGAGTCCACGATTCCCAGCCAGACGTCGGACGCAGTAGAAGAAAACCTTGCCTTAAGTGGCGCGCACAAGTAGAAACCGACCTCAACCAACTTGCAGTGGGAAACTGTAGGCAGCTAGCTAAAGACCGGGCTAATTGCAGAGACATGTTGGTTTTTGGGTTAAGATCACCCGGATTGTAGCGCCACTTAAGTAAGTAAGTAAGTATGGTCGGCAACAATAAAATAAGTCCTTCTGAGGATCTTGGTTGCTTCGTAACAACGTTTTTTCAGTGAGAGGACAGTTAGCCCATGGGCCAGTCCAATTCATTAAATTGATTTAAAAAATTCACTTTTTCCATCCTAACTGGGACTATTGACGCCACTGTTGACTCCATCTTGGGAGACCTGCTGCCGCCTTGAATGAAATATTTGAATTAGTGTGAGTACACGTTTCCCCATGGTACTAGGTACTCAGCGGTCCGCACAGAAAGGCTGAGAGGAGGAGTTGTTATGCATCAGCTAGGTGAAAACTCAAGGATTCATATAGTAGCATTAACTACCATTTGACCACGTTGAAATCTAGTTATCGCTTTCAATGTGAAACAGTGCCATTTTGGGATTAACTCCATTTTCTGGTGGTTAAACTTTTTAACTTTGAGGAGTTCCTTAATGGTGTTAGCAGAGTCATATCAGCTAACATCATCAATGGCGGAAAAGTTTGCTGCTCTAGGATGTTTACTGTTACCCAAGAGCCTTGAAACACAGAGCTGTATGATTGAACTTGCTCTTTAACTACCAAGTAGTACTAGTTTATGTTAAATACTTCTGCTGCCCTGGGGCATTGGTCGACGCTTTTTCTTGTCCCTGATATTGTGAGTGCACACGTGGTAAAAATAAGGCTTTAATGGTTGGATCATCACGAAAAGTTTACTTTACATATCTTGACTTTCCACTTCTAGACTAACGAGCATGCGGTTAGTTTTTCTGTGTGGCTACTCTCTTAAAAAATAACAAACACTTTTAAAAAATAAGAACTTTTATGACATGCATAGAGTCATGACTATCGTTTGTAATTTGCAGCATGTATTCCTCATGTAATTACGTTTATCGTAGTAGTGTCATCATTTTTTAAATCGAAACATTGTTGATTTTATCGGACATATTTTACACCACATTCTCGATGTTATCATTTATCAACTACATTATGCACATCATAAACATTTCTACAGATATAGGTATACCCCGGGAGTTTGTCTTAGAAAACAAAAGTTCATTATCAGCTTGCCAATGTGGAGTGTGCTTCTATCCACTATATTAATCGCCGACCCAATTTCTTTCAGAACATATTTACCCTATTTAATGAAGTAAAATTTCATTTTTTTTTTTACCAAATTGAAGCGTACAGCTCATAGATCGGTCGAAAAGAATTATAATTTCAAAAAAGTTATTGCAAAATTGGTAAAATAATGTTTTTAAATTACCTTGGTTACAACAACAACATTGTAAATATACAAAGAAAGATAGCTTTATAGCTTAGCTATCTGTGCGGCGAGTGTCACGTTTGAATGATGGGAGTTAAGCAAAGAAAGAGAGAAAAGTATATGCGCAGGGGTGGGTTGGGTATGGGTATTTGGATAAGTCACATTTTTCTTTCGCTCAGTCGGAGTCCTGTGACTGTCTCCTTCTATTGTATGAATCAGAAATTTAAAAAAGAGAATCATACACAGAGAACTTTTCTATATGCGTATGCGTATAACTCTAATGTAGCTTTAACATAGTGTGGGGTGAATGGTGGTGTGCGTTAAGCGAATTAAGAAGAGAAGGGAATATGCGCACGCGTATTGGTGATTGGATTGGATACGGATACCTACTCTGTCTTTTATAAGTTATAGGTAATCATAATGTTGCCCGAATATTGTACAAAATTGAATTTTCTGTGGTTGCGTTGGGCTATTATTATTGACCTTATTTGTATAGTGTAGCACTATACATAGAGCAGCCACTGAGCCACCTCACCGAAACGAAAGTGTGGTTGCATTAGTCTGATGAACGGAAGTACATTTGGCTTCCGGTCATTCGAAGTCGGTTGTATCCTACACGAATTATTAGATAGCCATCCTACAATAATTGTGGTTTCACTGTGTTCTGATCCTGGTTTTGGCCAATTATTACCTATTCTTTGTTAAGTCATTTTGATTTCTTTTTTTTCGACGGAATATTAGGTAGATATGCCTCGGCAAAGAACTTTGACGGGTAGGCGTGAGAGGGAAAGAAATAGAGTTGATTATTTGTTACGTCGCGAAGCCGTACCATACGTACCATTCCGTACTCTCTTTCCTTCTCATTGCCTTGCCCAGCAAGTTTATCGTAGCGGTGAACTACGCTGGATAATTTGAAGAAGGGCGGTAACTTCGGACCGTTCCTTGCAATCGTTCGAAATTTCAAATCGGAAAGGGATGGCCTTCGTAGGAATGTTTTAGCAGTGAGCAGTGGCATGAAGATATTTTGTTTTCAAATTATAAAATTATTTTTTACTCTTTTTGGTAGCAGGTACCTTACCTTTTCTGCCACATCTGGACTGGACTGGAAGAAGAATGCTATTATTTTATTACTCTTCTAGGTATTGTGCGCATTTTGTTATCTCTTAGCAAAAAATTAAAAATATAATTGAATAAGAAATATAAAAGTACAGCATGAAAAAAAATTTAATGCAATCTGTTTCACTTCAGTGCTATTTTTGTTTTTTCAACGTTATAGAAGTTAAGAACAATATTAGTTAGTTACTATCTATTCCAGAACTGACACGAATACCTACCTACGATCAGTAATTTTTAAGATTTCTTTATTTAAAGACAGACATTCAAATTCGCTTCAAATCAAACAGAGCTACACCAATTTTATTTATCTATATAGTAGATAATGATATAAAAAAAATGTGTGGTCGATTTTCGAGCACTGGGCGAACCTAGTTCATATTATTTGCCGGATACGGAGTTTTGATCGTCCCAAACGATGGTGCGTGATTTTTGGTAATAAGTGAACTGGGAACTGGGATTATACAATGTTATCCTTTAAATTCAACAGCACAGATGGCAATGCATTTGCAACTTCCTTTCGAGCAATACGTGTCAATTCAGGGGCTTACGGTTTGAATGGAACCATCCACCTCGGAGCAGACTTCGACTGAATATGAGGAAAGTGGTTGAAATTTAAAATCCACAATCTCAATAAAAAAAATGATTTGAAGGTTGAAATAAACTTATTGCACCCTTCAGGCGATAGTCACTACTAAGTGCATCAACGTAAGATTCAAAAGTATTTCATGGACGGAATTCATAAGTGTGTTGGATGGCCAAAGTTAAAGGGCGAGTGCAAGAAAATACTTAAAGTAAAGATTTTTATGCAAATAAATGTGTGATACCTACGAATGTCTTGCCATCGAATCTTCAATATCGATACTACAGGGTAGTACTCAAAATAAGTGGACCATTGTTTCGCTATGTAGGTGAATTTCTTGTGAAGTTAACCCGACTATAAATTGATAACATTTCTTCTAGTACATTAAAATAATTATAAACAATTCCCCTGTAAGCTTTGTATTTGTTTGCCTTGTAAAATTTAATTTAAAATCATTTGCACTTAGGCCTAATAATAGATAAATCTGGAAGGGTTTCTATGGCGTATACGTACCTTACTTAAGTGGCGCTACAGTCCGGAATGAACCTGATCGTGGCTATGATCAACATGATGTCGTAGCCACATTTGCCAGTCCTACCAATGATGTCAATATCGTCGGCGTATGCTAGTTGTTGCACCGATTTTTGGCAAATTGTGCCTCTGGTGTTGGCTCGGGAGTTTTGCACAATCCTGTCAAGAATCAAATTGAAGAAGTCACATGACAGTGCATCGCCTTGCCTAAATCCTTTTTTGTTATCGAATGTGTCGGTGAGGTCGTTTCCGAACCTGACGGAGTATCGAGAATTCTCCCTCGTCATTCTACAAAAACGGACGAGTTTGGGCGGTATACCAAAACTATACATGGATCTGTATAGTTCGTCCTTATAAATGCTGTCGTATGCGGCTTTGAAATCGATGAATAGGTGGTGAGTATCGATTTGGAATTTTTGAGATTTTTCCAGTCTTTGTCGAAGTTTGAAAATGTTATCGGTTGTGGACTTTCCTGGCCTAAAACCACACTGATAAGGTGGAATCAGGTTGTTGGTAAACGGTTTCAGTCGTTCACATATTACGGCGTATATGATCTTGTAGGCGATGTTGAGGAGACTTTATCTCTGTAGTTGGCGAAGTTCAGAGTGTCTCCTTTTTTGTGGATCGGGCAAACGATGCGGAGGTTCCATACTTTCACCCGAACAGATTTGGCTTATGAGTTGGTGGATGTTACTTACCAAGTCACCTCTGCCGGCTTTATAAAGCTGGGATGGAAGGCCGTCATTTCCGACAGCCTTATTTAGCTTGAGGTTAGATATTCCTATCCTCAACTCACTCAGGTCGGGTGGTTGGCAGTTTTCGCTGTCGTTGAAAATATGGACAGTGGATTGCTGTTCGTCATCGCTGTTTAAAAGTCTGCAGAACTGGTTCTTCCATATCCTCAGCATCCACCTTGTCTCAACTACTATATTTCCCTGTTCATCTTTTCTTTGTATCCTTGGCTTTGACTCTTTGGTAAGACTTGCGAACATCGTTCCTGGAGTGGCACCTCTCTATATCCTCGACGCTTTTCTTGCTTTTTTTCTTCTTTCTGAAAACCCGGTGTTCTTCCCTTCTTCTTTGCCTATAGAGCTAAGTGGCAGCTCTCGTCTTCACCTGCAGCTTAGCCTTGTAGGCCTTGTTCTTGGCTGCGAGGATCTGTCTGCATTCCTTATCAAACCAGGGGCTTCTTGCTGGTAAGCGCGAGAAACCTAGCACATCAGTTGGGGCTGATCTAATGGCTTGTTTGCATCGTTGCCATTTTTCTTCGGCATTCGATGCTGGTGGCATCGTGCTAAACGAGAGGTTAAATAATTCGCGTTGCGCGAAGGTCTTGGCAGTCTCTTGCGATTGCAGTCTTTCGACATTAAATTTTTTCACAGTATTTCTGGATTGTTTTGGCGTGTTGGATATCCGCATTCTTACCTTGGATGCAACAAGGTAGTGGTCCGAGTCGATGTTAAGCCCTCGGAATGTTTGGACATCCAAAATACTGGATGCGTGTCTCTTGTCTATCGCAATGTGATCAAGTTGGTTGACCATTCGTTGATCTGGTGACCGCCATGTCACCTTATGGATATCGGGGTGAGGAAACCGTGTGCTGGCTATAGTGGCATTTCGTTCCGTAGCGAAGTCAATTAGCCTAAGTCCGTTACCAGACGTGTTTTCGTGTAGGCAATGTTTTCCGACAATACTGCTAAAGATGTCTTCACATCCTACATTAAAATCTCCCAGCACGATTTAAACATCGTACTTCGGTACTCAAAGGTTTTGTCAAGGAGTTCGTAGAAGCAATCATTAGCTCATCATATTTTACCTCCGTCGGGGCGTGAACGCATATAAGGCTTATGTTGACGAATTTGGCCTTTATGTGGATTTTCGCAATGTGTTTGCTTATGTCTTAGAAACATAAGACTCTTTGCCTAAGTCTGGCACTTATCGAAAATCCGCATCCGAATAGTCGCTGTTTCTGCTTACTATAACACGGTCTGTAGATGTCACAGTTTTCATCCTCTTTTGCCCGGCCCATCCCATCGTATTTCCTGGATGGCGGTAATGTATGATTTTTAGCAGTTTAGGGCTTCTGCTAGTTGTCCGCTTGCACCTCTTCTATTTAATGTTCTCACATTCCAGATGCAGATACGAACGTTGTTGTCCTTTTTTTCATTTAGCAGGGTCGTCTACAATTAAATCAATCTTCCGAGGCTACAACCACTAGGCATTGCCAAGTTAAAGCCAATCAGAGTCTACCCTCGTTCTACAAAACCCAATCAGTCAGATGCCGTACATTAAATTTATGAATAATGTAAATATAGTTGCAAACCTTACCAAATAAAAGACGTAAATTCACAAAAAACTATAATATATATTTTTATTAACATATAATTTGTTTTAATCCTAGACAACACTTTTATTTTTTATTTTCATAAACTAGATTACAGGCAATTCTTTACCATGACAAATAAATTTTAAAATACACAATTAATTCGGTTTTGCCATTAAATTATTTTTTTGTAAATAAATCATAATTCTTATGTACAATGATAACTAAAAAAATAATAATAACCCAGCTGTTATTAAATTGTTAGCACAAGAAAAATGTTGAAAATATTGTTTTTTTTTCGCTACTCTTTTTTTACACAACAATTACAAATAAATAATTATTATCTTTTTAAATATTAATAATACTAAAACTAAAGTGAATAACAATAAATTAAGTATTCTTGTTAAATATATTTTTGTTTTTATATTTATAATCATTTAAAGTACACACATACACCGAAAATTCTTTCTAACTTTTTTCCTTACAGTACACGACTATTTTGAGTTTATATCACTTTGCCAAATGAAAAAAATAAAAAGAAAGGAGAAATTTAAGTTCGAAAGGATTCGACTCAAAAATATTGCAAAAGCATCCACCGTTCTGTGGATAGTATTAAGTAAACTCGATTTTCATACAAATAGAGATCACAGAAGCGTTTCGTGTGTGTTTGTCGTCGTCGGCATTCACTGCATTTATTTATTGTATGCACGAGCAGAATTGTTTAATAGAAGCTTAGAGCTACAAGGTTAGAATAGACCTATGTAAGTTGGGTGGCTTATAAAGCTGCATCTGCAATGCATTGCAGTGAGTTAATACTTTTTTTTCTGAATATATATAAATATATGGTTGATTTACAAAAGAAAATGGAAATGTTTAAAATTACTTTTGAGCGGTTTGCTGAGATATGATCAAGCCTGAGTGAATTCAAGTCACATTAAGGTTACGTACCTACGAATCTATACCTATATATGTATATTTTTTTTGTAAAGAGTGGTTAACATTGGTTTCAACTGGACGCAACTTTTTTTCTTATTCAATTTGTATACATACTTTTGTATAGAAAGTAAATTAAAATTTTATTTGTAAGTGGATGGTAGACTGGTAAAAATTAAGTTTTATTTTTTTAAATCTAAGGGAAAATAGTTTGGAGACAAGAATAATAGATTGGCTTCCCTTCAGAATATGACTATTAGATAATTGACTACTATACCGAGGGCTCTTCCGACGGTTAATAACCCTTATACAAAATAAGAGACGATAAAATACTTTAAACGATTTAAGGTGGGCCAAAAGAGATCACCCTCTTGGAAGATGATCTTATTTTTGCAAATGGCCGTCAATGTCAATTCTGTTTTGACATTTGTCGACTAGACTAGACAGCTGTAGCCGGGAAAATCGAACAGACGCCGTGCCACGCAATTAGCCATCAGCCGGTCGTCCCCAAGGCGAATTTTGGTAAAATACTTGCGCATGTTCCTGTAAAAAGGCCAGTCCGTGCATCAGCTTCTGCCTGTTGATTGCCAAACGCGTGTATCCTACGCCCAAATCATCCTCAATCTCGAGGACGATTTTTCGACCAAAATCATAATGAGCGATGAGGCTCATTTCCACCTCAGCGGGTACGTGAACAAGCAAAACTATCAATTCTGGGGCACCGAAAATCCACGAAGAGCCATTACACACGCTCAAAGTTACTGCATGCTGCGATGTTCACGCTGGAGGAGTCATCGGGCCATTTTTATTTGAAACTCCGCTGGTCAAACGACAACAGCGGACGGTGCGCACTAAAGGGCCATGTTAACCGAACTTTTTTCTCCCGCAATTGGACGAATTAGAACTGGAGGACGTGTGGTTCCAACAGGACAGAGCAACGGCATACACTGCGCGAGCCACAACCGATAAAAATGAGAGCCAAACAACATCGGATGACTTCTTTTGGCCCACCTTACATAAAGAGTGTCCCTTAATTCACGCAAAATTTGAATTTTGCGCCATTTAATAGTACTGCGTTGCCTACGGAAAATAAAATATCAATATGACAACTGACAGTTCGGGGTTCGTAAAAATGGAGCTCTATACATAAGAATTACCATCAACTCGGCTACCATATCTTCCAAACTGGTACAGGAATGCCGGAACGAACTTGCCCACGCTTCAGGGTCACACTTCTATGGGTTCCAGGGCACAGAGATACTGAAGGAAACGAACGTGCAGACGAGCTGATCAGACAAGGCTCAGCTCTTCACGCAAGGGTCCGTATACAAATATTTTGCCCCAGTTGGCTGAGTCGAACTTGGTTGACATGTGGTTTCATCAAGAAGGTGCCACATACTACACAGCTCGTGTAGAAGACCAACAATTATCAGAAAGTTGCCAAAACAACTTTAATGGAATGTTTCGGGAGATAGTTTCTCATAAAGGGGAGACTATCATCGATTTCATGAGTTGGGAACATTTTAGAAATGTGTTTGCTATAATGAATGATCGAATTGCATTACCTTATGCAAGGGTGCCAATAAAGACTATTTACGAACAATGTATCTCATTTAAAGAATCTTTGTGTGCGTGCATTTCCTATCGGGGATGCGACTGAGGTTTAAAATCACATTACCATCTAAGTTGTTAAAAAGACGTTTCCATCACGTCGTCACCTCCAAATGATTTGTAAAAGTAGGGACTGCCGGATAAAACACACATATTGCATATTATGTTCTCTACCGCCTGGTAAATCTACCATTTCCTATCCTTCTCACAAAATCCCTTTCTCATATCTGACGAGGATTTCTATCCCCCATAACTAACAAAAAACTAAGTACACCACTGCAATTAACTCAGGACAAAATATGGTCGTCATAGTGATGAAAAATTCTGAGAGACTGGTTCAAATAGTGATCTTAGACTCTCTGAATGTCCTGACACAAATCGCAAGTCGCGAAAGTATTGCTAATATTGCAGGGGCATCAATTCGGCACAGTAGTAAAGAATTGGACATTTTAGAAGATCTCTACAGCGAATTCTCACGAAAGACTTGAAATGCTCACAAAGTTTATTTGACTCAAGAACTGAAGACTACTGACCATGCAGCGCGAAGAGAGTTTTGTTGAATAGATTATGGAACAACAAGTAGATGCTGTTTTTTTCGAACAAGATCATCTTCAATTATGAAGCTCATTTTCATCTTGATGGCTTTGTTAATCGCAAATATTGACCAACCAGTAATTCTGCCCTAGCATGGTATCCGTCATAGCGGACAATTTTCTGCAACGCATACTTCGTCGGAGATTCAAATTCCATCCGAGGTATGTATCATCGGAGAGAAAGTAACTTCACTACAAGTCGTAAATAAATTACGCAAAGAATTTGTGTCGGAGGAAATCGAAAAAAGAATTGTAATTACCGGTTAAAAATTGCACGAAAATGCACCTGAACGCACTTCAACGCAATTCGTCAGCATGCGTTACAAAATGTCGGAGAAATATTCCGGACAGCTTTTCGGAAGAATACCTCGAAGCTAAAATACTACGAATCGTACAAAATCGGAGAATATTCCGCTCCAAAGGACACCTCGCTAGGGCTGATTGTTGATAAACAAATGCAATGCATCTACACTGCAATTGTTTGATGCGGATTTTGGCCGGGAGGCTTTTTTCTTTTAAGTTTTTTTTTTTTTAATCAAAAGCCCACGACCACCATCGTCTTGAAAGAGAAAATTTAGGAGGTGTTTAAATGAAAATTAGTCACATTTTTACTAAAAGGTCAATAAAAATTTCAATAAAAGAGTACGTACTTGGAGCAAAGTTTATTCCAAACCGCAATCTGTACTCTATGAATCAATAAAAAATGCCAGCTTTCTAATTTAAAATCTGTACTTTAAATAAAAATTACGTTTTGCCTTAAGAAGTATTACCTGTGCGTTGTTTCAGTTAGAGAAACAATATAATAACCCAGCTGAACCAGAGAGAAAGCTGAATTTTCAAACAAACTTGAGAATTTTTTTTAGTAGGCATAGATCTTCCGAAAGGGTTTTCGTTCTAAAGTTATTGAGAAAAAATCATCGACTTTTAATCCAAAACTTATCCTGCACTTTACCTAATAAATTTTAACAAATTACATCGGGGTCGTTTGGAGTATGACGTTTTGTGAATACATTGCGGAAAAATCTTCTAAAAGACAGTCTCTGGTGTTCCTAACAATACGCAAGTTACTTATGAGAAATAAGAGACCACCCAGTCCAACAAACGGGAAAACCATATCGGAAGGCTTCAAAACCGAGCTGGAAAACAATATCCCACTAGGTATCGGTACCGTAAAGCATTAGTCCATATGCTACCCAAAAAACAGTGAACTGTAATATTATTTAGTATCCCCAGGAGACACAAGTTTGGTTAGACAAAAAACAAAACCGCGTGCTACGAGACAGAAAACATATTTACGACCATGCGCAGAGAACCGAAAGAAAAGCACACTGTTCTCAATGCTTAAACGGCTGCAGTTCAATGACAAAAACGACCCGGAGATTGGGACATTGAAGTAGCTAAATAAAATTCTCAGTTCATTTTGGAGAATTAGAGAAAATCTGTAAGTTTGCGCAGGAAGATTTAAAAAAAATACACAAAGCCAAATTTTGACGCAACAGGCTCGTTATTACCCAGGGCCATTTATGTGTGCTTGTGTACTTCTTGCACGATGTTTTATTCCGACACCAAATGGCGAATTTGAGATGAGCGTTTGAGATCATCACGAGAGGAGGGCCAGAAAAAAATCATTTTAGGTATTGCTACGGCTGGGATTCGAACTCAGACCTTCTGCGCGGCAGTTCATCGCACTGTCCATCGCGCCACTGAGCCCGTCGTAAGATTTAGGCTATAAAAAGGAGAAGCGCGAAAATTATTTGACCGAATTTTACAAGCGACAGACAGACAGTAACTAACAGGCTGTGAGTAACTATTATGCCACAGGAGGGAATATATGGACTAACGTGATTGATAATTTTTGTTGGAGCACGGACACTACAAAATGAAAGGGAAAATAATAACTTTGCTATCGAAAAAACAAATGAGAAATGGGAGAGCTAAATGGGTTATGAATCCTTTTGGACGTGAGGACGATAAAACATCTAATGCCAACGTGCTTTGAAATTTCGTTGACAAACATAGATAAGGGACCGGAATGCCACTATTTGAGCATTTGTTATAATAATGCCAGTAAAAGTCTGTAAGGTTTACTTTTACTTCGGTGTTCGAGCGAGACTGTGGCGTTTGCCACGGTTAAGTCTCCCAAAAATGTTAACGCATGCTTTTGTTTCCCATTCAGCAGAAGCAATTCAGTTTTCTGCAGCATCTGACCAGGTGTGTGCGTTTATCTTTAGTTTTAGGCGTATGTCCGCTTAAGCATTGAGGACAGATCACCTATGGGCAAAGTAATTCTTGAATCGATTATGGATTGGTGACTTCGAATATGTGGACTTTCTAACATTCACACATTTCGAGTGTTGTCTTTCATTTTCGACAAGTGCCATTGGATAAAGTCTTTAAAATCTAAATTCGCATGAGGCCAAAAGACAAAATTCCGCTTTAAAAGCATTTAACTCCACTCTATTGGAGTTTCCCCATTAAATAATGCTCTCTAGGTTCGAAATTGATGATCTTGACATTTTTACATATTTTGTTGTTTTAGTTCCACGTCCGAAGACTTATGCCGATAACTTGCAAAATAATATTTCAGTAAAGGAATGGAATGTATTAGAAGTTGGAGACAAAATAGGAATGAAAAAGTGTGTCGGAGATAAAATAAAGCCTTGGGGAAGATCAACATTTATCAGAAAGTGCCCAAAACAACTTGAATAAAATGTTTCGGGAGATAGTTTCTAATAAATTGAAGAGTATCATCGATTTCATGAGTTGGGAACATTTTAGAAATGTATTTGCTATATGGAATAATGGAGTGGCATTGCCTAATGCAAGGGTGTCAATAAAGACTATTTACGAACAATGTATTTCGATTAAGCAGATGTATCTCATTAAGAGAATCTTTGTGACCAGGCATTTCCTATCGGGGATGTGACTTATAGAGACGGAGGTAAAAACGAAAATAAGTTTAAAATCACATGTCCATCTTTGTTGTTAAAAAGACGTTTCCATCACGTCATCATCTCCAAATGATTTGTAAAAGTATGGGCTGCCGGATAAACAAAACATATTGCAAACATATGGTGATTCTACCATTTCCTATCCCTCTCACAAAATCCGTTCCTCATAGCTGAAGACGATTTCCATTGGATCCCCCATAACTAACAAAAAACTAAGTACACCACTGCAATTAACTCAAGACGACTCTTTAATAAACCAAGCCACATGTGTTTTTCATAATTTAAAGCGGCAAAAAAGGCCCCTCTAAGGACCTCACATAGACATAACAACTACACGTAAAGACAGCACAACCATAGCATCTACCAAACCAATAAAAAGAGAAGAACAAAACAAAATTCGACCAATCTTATGTGATAATATCACTTGCATTTGTTGAACAACCATTGCTACTGGCATTGCGACGCCGCATGCTTCCGCCTATCAGACCCACTTGATCATGATTCAGCAAACGTCATTTCTTCGTAATTAAACTACTCTTGGGTACACTAATGAAGCTCGTATGCGTTGGCGCAACAAAACCTAAGTCGGGAATTAGCGATATACTAGGAGCGACCTTACTCGATGCGCCCCCGAATTGACTGGATTTACCATGGTGCGGCATCGTCATACCGCCTCGATTATTCTTAAAGCCATAGCCAGCGGCTGCAAATTGCTGATGTATTGATGATGCCGCAATGGATCCACCATCCATGGGCGAACTATTTGAAAAGTCTCGCATCATTTGGATGTGTTGCTGGTGATGAAGGTGCTGTTGCTGTTGTTGGTGTGACTGATTGTTGATCAAATACTGGTTAATCGAGTTGTTATTGTTGATGGTGTTGTTGTTGTTGGTAGCTGCGGCGGTATTGTTGTTGAAAGATGATAAATTTGGCACAAGATTATTACTATTTAGCTGTTGCTGTGGTGGTTGGTAGTAGAAGCTCGTCGGTGGCGAAGCATACGCGCTCATCGGGTTGTTGTAGAAATTGGCATTTTGCCACGAAGCACTGTTGAACTGGGGAAGGACTGCCTGACGCAATTGATTTGCTGGCGGTGGGGCGCTGGACACAAAGTCGGACCACTCTTCATCATTCGCATCGGCGGCGGCGGCTGCTGCTGATTTAGCCGGGGATGCATGTTGTTTTTGAAACTGCTGGCTAATGCTTTGAATGTGGTTGGAGGTCGCAGATGCAGGTACTGAGACAAATTCGGACCAATCATCGTCATCAGGGGCTGCTCTATTTGGTTGCGGTGTCGGCTGAGATCGACCACTGTGACTAGGTGATGGCTTGTTGCTGCCAACTTTTGGTTGTGGGAACAGTTCCTCGATGCGAGCCAACTCCTCCGCGTTGATACCCGGCTCGGGCCATTCGATAGTTGGCTTGCTTTCGATTTGAATAGCCTGCGGCAGAAGGATAGCTGGACTAAGGATCATTTCATCGCTCAACGAAACGGGGGTGCCAGTGCGGCTGTTTGACGATGAACGCTCGGATTCTCTCAGTTTTCGCAAATGACTAGGGCTGGTTTTTGACTCGACTAAAACTGAAGACGGATTGATGGCTGAAGGTACAATAGTAGGTGGTATTGGTACAGGTGCAGGGACGGATTGGAAATCGCTAAATTCATCATCGAATGAATTGCTTTTAGGCACACTGGCCTTTTTCGCACTAACCTCTGAGACTACCGACACAAAATCATTAAAATCATTAACAACCTCGGAGGGGGGTTTCGGCGCTCTACTGTGGTATGACGAGCTAAATGTGTCTATATCAGGTGGTGTACTATGGTTGTTTTCGATCTCCTCGCGATATTTCAATCCAAAACCGGGATTGTACTCTACGTCGCGGTACTCCTTCTTAACAACCGTCTCATCAATGATGATGCCAGCCGCTGCAATCTCGTAATCAAAGTCAATGGGACACTTGCTGCTCTCAGAGGTGCGAGGCGTCTTCGAGGCGGTGGATCTCGCCAAAATACTCTCGCTCTTCGAAGGCGTAAAGATGTGAGTCTCCTTGAGCGGACCGGCATATGTGGATGTTGTCACAACGACAGAGTGTTGCAATTCTGTTTCCAGATCAGTCTTAGAGCTTTCCTGATATTTGGCTGCGTGAGGGCTGTGATTGAGTGATGCTTGAGTTGTTGCTAGGACAGAGTCTATGTTGGTTTCTAGCACACTTGAGTGGTGTTGGTGATTGTGATGCTGGTAATCGCCGCTGGTTATATTAATGTAGTCGTCTGATAATGCAGTTGGGGTTGTGGTGGCTGCGATGACTGGTGTTGCTGCTGCTGCTGGAGCTGTAGCTGTCGCTGTTGAAATGGCAGCTGATGCATCCGCATACGACTTAAATTCAATTGGGGCTGAGATTGTCTCCTCATCGATAAATCGTCCATGCGGTGGTGGTTTATTGCTGTCGTAGACGTTGTTATTGCTAGTGAGGGCTGAATTCGATTGCTGGTCAATGGGTGGATGAGGTTCCCCAAGCTGCGGCGTGTGAATCGCTTCAATCGTTCTCTCGTGTAGGATTTCTTTAACCCCTATTTGTGTAAAGAACAAATTTTATATTAGTACACGGAATAAAACACGAGAGAGGTGAACAAATAGAAAAACTGTTACCAAAATGAAAATGATAATAAAAAAAGCAGCCAAGACAAAACTTTTACTTTATGTAACAGGACTGGAACAAATGCGCTTTGAAATAGCTTAACAAAATGTTACATGATTACCCAAATGAATTATGAACGTTGCGGTAACTCTGGTGCTTTGGTGTTTCTTGCAGTTAAGTACTTACAAATGGTGTATTGAAAACCTTTGGAAGGTGGTCGTGTCATTTGTGTAAACTATGGATGAGAGGAGCTTATGCATGTTTGATTTTCAGAGCTGTATTATTTGTCCTCTTAAGGAAGGTATTACGAGGACGTAGCTCAATTCTTGTTCTAACGTAATTCCATATGGAAAGTCTACAACAAAAGCTTCACCAAATGCAAACATACCGTGGACAAAGTATACAAAGGAAACAGTGGAATGATTTAGCGTTCTTGGAAGTCAAGCACTCACTGCAAAATATCTGATTTGACTTCAAGTACGGAAAAACATAGATATCTCCCAAGTGATATCAGTTGGCAGCGGTGAATTGTTGCAAGGGTTCCTGGAAATTTAGTGCACACAATTCAAACAAAATGTGTTGTACGAATTAGTTGATTTCCATCCGTATTCTGGGTACAATCTCCGCTTATGGCAGCCTTATTAAAAAAAAAGTCCGACATGTAAAAGTCTGGGGATCTACTAAACCAAACGAATGTTATCCCACCTAAGTCGATCAGGATGGTGAATAAAGCTCATTGACACTCTGGCCTTGGACCTAATACCCTAACTGAGCATTTGCGATCTAGAGAACGTACTTTATTTTTCGTGCTATTGAACGGTTTAATAAAGCAGAGGTATTACCCAGAATTCCTGTGAACCACTGATGCATGCCATCGTCGATGCAATTTAGTAATAAATTCCCCTACTCAAACCAACAAGGAGATCCTCTATAAGACCCTGATCATTCCACTTTTGTTCTACGGCGCCGAAGCATGGACTATATCAAAAGCAGATGAAGTAATCCTTGGTCGTTTTGAGCGAAAAATTCTTCCAAAAATCTTCGGTCCCACTTGAGTTGATGGGCTTTGTAGACGAAGATTCAGCCAAGGAATTAACGCGCTGTGCAGTCACATAGAATTTAGACGTTAAATATGGCTAGGACATGTAGAGCAAATGGACACAAATACTCCGGCTCCCAGGGCTATCGATTCCCAGCCCCGTACGTCAGACACAGTTGAGCCTTAAGTATAGCGCACAAGAAGAAACCGACCACAAAAAACTTCAAGTGCGCGTCTGAAGGCAGTTAGCAAGATTTTTTTCATAGAAGGAGATGTAGATATACCGACATGAGTATCCTGATTAGGATAAGAAACTTATTGCAGCGTTCGACAGTTTTTCAGTGCTCATAACTTCCTTCTGCGTGTAGCATCAGTCTTATAGTTCCAAAGTGAAAAATATCTTTCGGCGTTATCCGTTGATCGTTGTTTTTATGGAGACAGCGAAGATAAAAAAATAAAGAAATAGAGAAGCCAGCAAAATTACTAGACAACAAAATTTTCAAAGCAACATACCAACGGAAACCGCGGAGAGGCAACTTTAGCGAATTACGTGACGCGATAAGGTGTGGTTCCGTTCGCCAAACATATCGTGCGCTACGCCCATTTTACGGTCGATATATCGTCTAGCATGTTATTCGAAACGCGTTGAATCATTTTCCCACCACGTACACTCTAGTGGATAATACCAAAGAGTATAGAACTACATAGAGTGCGCATCTCATACAACGAATATTTTCTATGTAAGGTACTGATATTGAAACCCCAGTGAAACAGCCTTGCCGACGCATACGATCTACGAAATTTCCCCTTCGCACTTACCGCCCGCGTCTGAAACGGCTACATAATTTTTAGCTGTGATGCGTACTCTTAGTAGTTCTATACTCTTTGGTAACACGCATCCCAAAGATGCCAAACGGTGTGAATAGAAGAAGTTATTGCGGTTGTGGAGCGCTGTGTTGAGGGGAATTCCAATGAGTCAATTCGTTAACGTGTACTGCAATTGGAGCTATGCCCATCCACTTCGTGGAAGATTTTACGGAACGATCTTGGCTTATTAGATCCAGCTTGACCAAGAGTTAAAACCGCGTGAATCGTCGTAAGTTCGGTTGATTGGCCGAACACGTGATTTAGCTTGATCCTCATTTTCAACGCAAAATTTTGTTCTCCGATGAGGCTCTTTTTTTGGTAAATGGTAAACAAGTAAAATTACCGAATTCGGAGTGGAGAAACCCCAGAAGCCTTTGTCGAAAGAGCGTCATAACCATTAAAACTCACTGTTTGGTGTGAAGCCCATAATGCATGGAAGGTGGAATAATCGGTCTTTATTTCTTTAAGGACGATGACGGCCAGAATATTGACGTCAATGTAAAGCGCTGTAGAAACAAGATTTCTTACTTTTTCGTTCCTCAGTTGAGTGGCATTGACGTGACTGTGCTTTGGTTTGAACAAGGTGTCATAACATGCCACACTGTGCACGACACCATACATTTTTTGCGGGAAGCAATTGCTGAGCGCATTATTTCGCGTAATGGACCTGTGAACTGGCTACAATTCTGTGATCTCACACCTTAGACCTTTCATTGGAGGTATGTAAAGTCCGATAAACCAGAGATGACGTAAGACGAATTGGAAGTCAACAGCCGCCGTGTTATTGCTGATATACGGCCCTAGTTTTTCGATAAAATTGTCGAAAATTATACTTCCCGATTGCGCTTCATTTCATGAATGAAAGTCTTTATAGGAAGGGGAAGAGCGAGAGAGAGATACTTAGCTTTGTTGTCGTAGTAGACCTCTTGTACCCATGTTACCCAGCGAAGAGCGAAGCTGCGGCGGATATTTCCTTGATGTCAAATTCTATATCATATGGCAAAGGTAAACCGAATTTCGGTAATAATACCTCACACACAGATTCTTTTATTCCATCTTAACATTGGGTAGACCGTTTAGTTCCATGTATGGCGAGTTCAGAAGTCTTACAAACGCAAATGAACCGCAAGGTTATTTCGAGTGTGATAAGGACGGTTCTAGCCTTTTAATTTTCGCAACACGCTTCTTAGTACCTAGGGCCTAGCTGTATCACAACCTATCATGTGTGCGTGTGTACTTCTTGCACGATGGCGGAAACTCCTGTATACTTTTCTTTACAATTGATACTACTGGGATGATTTTCCAGATTATCATGAAAGGAGGGCCAGTGAAAGGTCAACTGGGAATTGCTACGGCTGACCTGTTGCGCAGTAGGGTTCATCGCACTAACAATCGATAGCTCATGGCTAAAAAATCAAAAAAATCTGACATTGACGCTTCATACAGCGCCTTAAACCTAGCCTTTTCATTTATGGATGTGTGCGAAGCTATATTTTTGGCAGAAGGATTGAGAAAACCCGTTTAACAAAGATTCCAAACATTTATTTTGAAAAGCTTCATATGAGAGTTGTGTACTCTTGGATGTTTGCCAGGCTTTTGGCAAGAGTTGGGGCGTTGGAAAACATATTTAATTTCTGGTTTTGAAACAGGAACCCCACGTTTAGGTTACTTGGCCACTGCACCTAACTAAAGCATGCGATATTATTAAGATGAGCTTGTCACAAGCTGGACACACGTTGTATCGGGTGTTTTTTTTTTAGAGGAATAGAGTTTTGAATTGAAATAAAACACAAGAAAATCTTTTTAATGCATGTGGCCGCCGCGGCATGTTCGAATAAAGCCAAATTTAGACGTCCAATTTTCAACCACTTTTTCGAGCCACGAACGTTGGCTACGTTTGTTGGCGTAGGCGAGCGACTTCACATGTCCTCAAAGAAAATAATCCAATGGTGTCAAATCACACAATCTTGGTGGCCAATTGACAGGTCCATTTCGCGAAATTATGCGCTCATCGAATGTTTACTTCAATAAATCGACTGTGACGTGCGCTGTGTGGCATGTAGCGCCGTCTTGTTGGAACCACATCTCATCCACATTCATTCCATCTAATTCGTGAACAAAATAGCCGGTTATCATGGCTCTATACCGGTCTTCATTAATGGAAACTGACTCTCCAGCTTCATTTCGGAAGAAGTATGGCCCAATGACTCCACCAGCCCATAGAGCACACCAAACAGTCAGTTTTTGTCGATGTAATGGCGTCTCAAGGGTCTCATGTGAATTCTCTTCACTCCAAATGCGGCAATTTTGCTTGTCACCAACTGTCATCACTGAACAAAATTTTGCGATGGAAATCAGCATCGAGATCAATCTCATTTTCGGCCCATACACCAAAATCACGACGCATTGCATGGTCTCGCGGCTTTAATTCTTGCACAAGCTGGATCTTATAAGATCGTGAGCCAAGATCTTTGCGCAAAATCTTCCATAGAGTTGATGGACAAAGCTCCAATTGTTGTGCACTGTGGCGAATCGATTCATTCGGGTCCTCTTCAAAACTTTGCTCTACAGCGGCAATTGTTTCTTCGGGGCGCACTGTTCTATGTCCCTGTGGGTGCGTGTTATCATAAAGAGTAAACGTAGTGCGAAAACCCATGGATCGTTTTAACGTGTTTTTTAACCGAATTAATTGCTTTGATGGACGATTATATCGACCATAAAATGGACGGAATTGGACCATTATTTTCGAAATAAATTTGCACAATTTGAAAGTGTTGTTCATTTGTCAACTTGTTCATGATGAAATGGCAAACCAAACTGAACATAAATGGCATTAGAGTTGCCCGATTTAACCACAAAACGTCAGTTTGATCTCTGTTCGAAAAACCAAAATCATAAAAAAACACCCGTTACCTTGGTTTGTTCCGTAAAAAAATGACTGGAAACGTTTTCCACAAGTTCGCTGGATTTTCAAAACGATCGTGTCAGGGATATTGACCTTGAAAATATTTTCGAAGTTTAGCCTGGCATGGACGCAATTGGTGGTGTTGTGAGTGACCAGTTTTACAACTGTTAGTTGACCTTAAGCAAAGATTATAAAGTCATACAGATAACGCATTGAGAACAAAAAACAGAAACGTTTGCTCACTAGCTTCAAGGTACAGGCGGCCGGTGTGCACGTGAACACGAAACGAGAAACGAGATCAAAACATGTGGCGGGCTGTGCCAGTATGACCCGCCATAGAACAATTTTTCGTGTATCCAATGCGTCATCTGTATGACTTTATAATCTCTGCAATAAGAATTACTGACTGAATTGCCTCTTTGCGAACAGTGGCAAAGGTGGTAGGTAAAAACGAACGCCTACTACTGCGGTGGAGGTCTTAAATTTATCCCGTTTTGTGGCGTCAACCAACCAGATTTTATTAAGCACCGCTTGATCGACGTGATCTTGACATATCGCAGACTTACACCCAAACCGGCAAGTGATGATAGAAACTAAGTGCTAATCGTTGATGATTGTAATTGGTACCTGCTTACTTATACCCAATGCGGTTGCTTATTGTCTTCAATATTGAAGATCACGCTTGTTTAAAAATAAAATACAAAAACATTCAACTTTGCAATGGTAGGGTGCTGCAAAACGGTCTCAACGGTCGACAGCTTTGACTAAAATTCGCAAACCCAAACAAATCTACCAAACTCTGGTATCGAGCATGCAAAAGAAACCAAAAATTAAATTCTAAAATAAAAACAAATTATAAACACAATACTACTACACGACAACAACAACAATTAAACAAATGTACACAACATATTTTGTGAGCAGTAACTTACTACAGTCCAAATATTGATTGAAGTTATGATCATTGGATCCAAGGTTAGCAATTACATTGTTAGTAGTTGTAGTAGTAGTAGAAGTGGTAGTAGTAGGAGTAGTACAATTGGTTACATGGTCATTAGTTGGTTTGTCAATATTTATTAAAAATGTTTCAGTGCGAGAGGTGCCAGTAGTTACAAAAACAGAACGATTGCATTGTGATGGTAACAACAGCGATGACAACGGTGGTGATGACGACGACGACGAAGACGAAGACGACATCGTGAGTAGTACATTTGTTGGTTGTGATTGTGGAACATCAAGAGCAAGCAAGTCATCACCGATCGTCGACAATGATTTCGGTGCAGTGTTGCAGTCCGGTGCAGCAGCAGTTACAGTTGTTGTTGTTGGTAACAGTGACGTCGTCAGCGACGGTGTTGCGAAACATGGAGAGGAACAGGAGGAATCAAGATTTATTTTATCAAGATTAGCCACCACCACTAGTTGGTCTAGGTCCAATAGTAAAGTGTGTGCTTGTGATGCTGGACACAATTTTTCAATCATGAGAGATAGTTAAAATAAAAAAACAAAGAAACCGAAATAAACGAAACGAAATGTTTTCTATTTTCTGTTCAAATTTGTTTTTTTTTTGTAGAGAGAGAAAGGTAGAAGAAATCGTTTTTTGTTTCTTTTCTTGTAGGGGTCGGGTTTGAGGACAAGGGGGATTAATTTATTTAATTCAAGTTAGAGACAAATAATAAACATACCATTTTTTGGAATCGAAATGAAACAAACTTGAAGCGGTTTTAGAATGTTTTTTTTTTGGGGGGGTGGGGGGTAGGGGGTTTTGAAAAAGAACAAAAAAAAAGGAAAACAATTATATTTTCAAAATAAAAAAAAAAGAAAATTTATAATTTGGATTAAACATTACTTTTGCGTAAGGACAAGAAGCTGTTTCGCTGTGGGAACTGCAAATCTCAAATGCGCAGCCGCAGAGGAAGAACATGAGAGGTCCATGCACTGCATCGCTTCAAGCAATCGGATATGTTAGTAAAAAATATTTGGTGAGAGATTTTACAAATGATGAGGTTGGAGGAGACTGAATTTTGATTTCAAATGGTTGGATGTTTGCTGTTTGATAATGGAAGGGCAGGTGGAAGGTACCGTCATTCAAATTGTGTTGAAAATGTTTTTTCAGAGTACAGTACAGCCTCGCTAGTACGGGCACGTAAAGTTTCGGGTGTGTCCGAAATAGCAGAGTCCGGACTAAAGAGAAAAAATAAAATGAAGTGGATACTTGCCTAGCTGATTTGCCAGTTTCAATATTTTACATTGCAAAGTGCGAAAAAAAAGATGCCACAAAAAAGGAGACCCTCTAAGCTGCGCCAACAATAAAGGCATAAGTCTCCTCAACATCGCCTACAAGATACTATCTGCTGTAATATGTGAACGCTGAAAGCGTTTACCAACAACCTGATCGGCTCTTATCAGTGTGGTTTTAGGCCAGGAAAGTCCACAACCGATCATATTTTCACACTTCAGCAGATCCGGGAAAAAACCCAAGATACCCACCACATATTCATCGATTTAAAAGCCGCAATGCCGACAGACGCTCGCAGCCAAGAACGGGGCCTATAGGGCAAAGGTCCAGGTGAAGGTGAGAGCTGCCAACCTGGCAACAACCTAGAAGGAAAGAACGCTTTTCAGAAAGAAGAAAAAAAGCAATAAAAGCGCGCAATCGAGGATATAGAGAGGTTGGTAAGTTTTACTTAAGTGTAAAACATCAAAGCCAGGGATATGAGTCTCGAATAGAATCCTGTTAATGCTGAGTATATGGAAGAACCACTTTTGCAGACTGTTAACGGCTACGAAGAATAGTCTTCCACTGTCAGGCAGAACGAACCATTCAATTTTTACGACGACAGCGAAAACTACCAACCACCCGACCTAAGCGAAGAGAGGGTAGCAGTATCTAAACTCAAGCTTAGTAAGGCTTCCGGAAATGACGGCCTTCCCGTCGTGGCCTAAAAAGCTGGTAGAGATGATTTGGTAAGCAACATTTACCAACTAATACGATAAATTTGGTTGGATGAAAGTATGCCTAGAAAATGTTACCTAAGCATCCTTTGCCCGATCCGCAAAAACGGATACCCTCTGAACTGCGCCAACTACAGGCATACATTTCCCTAAAATAGCCATGATCCTGTAGGCTGACGTAAAATGTGAACACCTGAAACCGTTTACCAACAACCTGGTCGGCCCTTATCAGTGTGGTCACAGGTCAGGAAAGTCCACAACTGATCAAATGCTTACATTTCAGCAGATCCTGGGTAAAAAAAAACCCAAGAAGTACAAATCGATACCAAGTACGTATTTATCGATTTCAAATCCGCATACGACAGCATTCACAGAGACATGTCTCGTTTTAGTATGCCGGCTTAAAACGTCCGTCTGTGCACGATGACCATTGAGATATCTCGATGTTGGCAAAGACCTCACCGGGACATTCAAAAAAGGATTTAGACAAGGCGATGCCCTGCCATGTGACTTCTTTAGCATCATTCTTGAGAGGATTGTGCAAAACTCTCGACCAAGACCGACGATACTGTCATCATTGTTTAGACTCGACGTTATTTCATAGCCACGTATGTTATTTAAGAAAAGGAAGTGGCAAAAATGGGTTTTTCTGGAAATGAGGTTAAGAACAAGTAATGCTATCAACACGAAAGGACACACAACATCAGCGAATTGGTGTTGAATATTCTTTGGAAGACACCGACGTCGATCTATTAGAAAATACTGAGTCAGACTGGTGGCTCTAATGCGAATGCACAGTTGAGTGGAAATATGAAAAAGTGGGCCACATTAGCCAAATTCTATTCCTCTACCGGTTACTGCTTGCTATTGATGACTAGGATAACTAGAGTTGCATATTATTTGAGGCTGCACCACGGAAATAATCCACAAATCCCGAAAATCTCAAAAACTTCGTTCAGACAAACGGAAGAACAAGGATCAACAAAGCTAAGAGCTAGCCTGTACAGCTGCGATTTTTAAGCACAGGTTTGTGTAACGATCTGCTGTCTTCCATTCCAACAGTAAATATCCACCAACAATAAAAAAAAATAAACAAAAAAAAACGAAATGATAACAAAGTGAGATGTGTGAGTAGTGGTGTTAATTGTTTTTAACATATTCATGAGCACGCATGTGATATTATGCAGTGAGAAATGTGTTCTTTTTCTAATTTCATTATAAATTATCACAGTGGACATAGATTTAGTAAAAACAAATAAAAATCCAACGAAAGATATACATAATCGAAATAAGCACAACAAATCGAAAGATCTCTCTCATATCTGTGCAGGAAGAGAAAACAAAACCAAAAAACAAACCAAAAAAAAAAGCTGAGTAACACAGAGAGCATAAAAATTAAAAGAACTAAAAAAAAAGCTTTAGCCAATGAAAAGATTATTTTTTTTTTAAACTCAACATCAGAAACCAACACAAAATGTCCCTCTGTTTTGGAAATTTTCTTTTAAACAATTTAGAAGCAAGAGAAATAGCGATAAACTGCTGAGATACATAAAAAGCAACAAGACGTTAGGAGAATTAAAACTTTTTTGCATACCATCGAGTGGGTTCACCAAACCCGAACTATTCCAGTCGAATTCCACAGCTGGTACATCGCCTTTGAGCGATGTCGTTGTCAGGTTTTCCGATCGTTTTCTATAGTCTGTCGTTGATGATGTGCTGCTACTGCTGGAAGCAGCGGCTTTGTCTGATTTCATTGGCTCCAAGGGATTAAAACTTAAATTAGCTGCATAGCGTGGCATAGAACTGTTCCATTTCTCGCCATAGAGCTGCATAGGAATGGGATTTGTTATATACATGCATACATACTTTAAAGATTATCCGAGGTAGATCCAATCACTTACGATATTCCTTGAATCGACGCCAAGTGATTTAATTAGCGAGTGCCGCATTTCTGAGTTATTCCATTGGTATTCCAGTGCTTTAGCGGTGTCGATTTGGTCTATTGTAGTAGTAGTCGTCGTCGTCGTGGAGGTAGTGGTCAATTGCTTGAGGTGATTGGCTTGGTCCTCTTCCATGGCATTGGCCAGGGGGAACATCATTTCCAATATCGGTTTTAGTTTGTCTTTGAGATTGGACAGATTGAAACCACTGTTGCTCGACGGAATGCTGGTTGTCTCGGATTCTATTACTTCACTGAATTCGCCAAAGTCGTCGTCTTCTTCTTCTTTGTCGTTCGAATTGATAGCGAGAGTATCGTGTGGTGTGGCTTCCTCAATTGAGGCTTTTCTTTGTTTAACAACTGGCGTTGCTGATACAGGGGCCGCGGCGGCTACTGCAAAATCTTGAAAGTCGTCAAAGTCATCAGCATCCAAATCGTCAAGCGATGACTTCTCCGTCAATTGGTTATTGTCTGTAATTTGAGATATAACAGCAGGAGGTTGGACTGCAGCAATTGGCTCAAAGCTGGAAAATTGACTGAAATCAGCTTCAAATGCAAAGTCGCCAGTTCCTTGTGTTTCCTCCGCCGCGAAATCTTCCTTCGGCGGCTCTGGAAATTCAGACTCTAAATCGTTTTGAAGAGGAGCCGATGGAAAAGCCTCAAATTCTGTAAAATCATCATCATTCTCATTGATCGACTGTCGTGAAAGAGACACCGTCACATGATCGTTGCTGTCTGCTGGAACTTCGCTGATAGTCAGCGCTTCAAAAGGAATTTCTTTGACTTCATCTTCCCCAGCAGCTGTCTTTTCCGTGGACTGGTTGGTACATTCCTCCAGCACAGTTGGCTCTTCATCCAAACTCCCACTTGGCATTGCTACAAAGGCACTAATCGAATCGGAATCTTCATGATTCGACTTTGTCAGCTCGTCAGACACGGGGGTGGTGCTCTTTGAAACATTACTCAACGAATCGAACTTCAGCGAGGGTAAACTGATGTTGTCATCGTATTTCCCCGCATCATCGATAGGGAATTCATCTACCTCATCGTCATCATCATCATTGTCTAGATCATCACATGGCGTTAGATCATCATCGTCTGGAGCAAAGTCAAGCGGTGGAGGACTGTTTGCCTCAATTATGTATGGTAATTCTGATTTCAAGTCTATTTTCGAAGACACAGGAGTATAAGATGAATTGTCTTGCTCAATTGGTTTAATTACTACTGTGGCATCCGCCACAATGTCGTCATCTTCAGGTCTGTGATTTAGTTCTCTTTCAGGCGACGGGGGAATCGAAGAGGGTATCACTGCGCTAGCGTTGTCAGGTAATTTCGCAACATGTACAGGTGTCACTGGCAATGATGAAGCTAGAGAGAGATGAAACAAATTAGAATCAGTAACATGTTAACATTGTGAGGTAGATGTTCGGTGAGATCGGGACCAACTATCTTGGATTTTTTATCACATCAGTTTTAGTAAATTAATGAAACGGCATAGGCCGGAGGAATGATTGGTCGAAGTTTTGAATTTGAAGAGATGGTCGTCAACGAGGCAAATGGCTAAACACTGGTAAATGGTCGCGGGTCAGGAAATTAGGGAAAAATGAAAAAAAAAAATTATAGAACCTTAACGTCGCCTTTTTCTTCTTTTAAAAACTTCTTTGCCTCTAAAAAACCAGATAACACAGAATTCTTAGTACAGTTTGCGTTACCAATCATTTTGGAGGGACAATTTGACTTAGTTTCCTACTATGATTGTAATACCTAAGCGTGGACCTTTGCCTTGTATACAAATTTTCCATGGTCCTGAACACGCATGTGACACACATAATTTGGTAGACTGAGGTCCTCTCCATTACAAAATGGCCACTCTGTGTTATTGGACCGCCAAATGTGGACTCGGCGCGAACCCTCAAAAAACCGAATTGGTTCTTTTCAGCAGAAAATATAAAGTCCCACATACCTTCCCAAACTTAATGGCGTCAGTCTTTAGTTCGCAGAATCAGCCAAATACCTGGGTCTGGTTTTGGAAAAGAAAGAAAAGAACGCGTTAAAAAAGCCACTGTTGCCTTAAACTCTTGTAAAAAGGCAATTGGAAAGAAACGGGGTATGCATCCGTATTTCTCTTTCTGGCTTTACGTGTCTATCATCAGACCCATACTCCTGTAGGATGTCTTTGTTTGGTGGACGGCTTTTGAAACAGCCTCCAACCGCAAGCTACTAGCTAAAGTTCAAAGATCATATGCATTAGATTTTAGCTCTTAGAACAATCCCCTCCGCAGCCATAGATGCAATCCTACATCTATTGCTTCTATATTACTACCGCAGACTGACCGCAGCTTGTGCAGCTTCGAGACTGAGAGCCTCGTCACAATGCCCTATTCATGGAGAAGAGGGCGCGGCACGCTTGCGATTGCTCGGCTTAAATCGTCGGACGGGGTAGTTCTTGCCCTTTTCTCTGAATCACCTTAAAACTACAAAAAAAACAGCGACCACACCACTACCCAACTCAGTTTTGGGCATAACTTCAACCATTCACAGCTTCACAGCCACCTTGATTGGGAGTCGGATTCGATCGAAACCAATAACTCGATTAACATTTTCGCGGATGGGTCTAAAACAGAATCTGGACCGGGTGCAGGTATTTTCTCCGAGATACTTAACCTAAGCATATCCTTCCGCGCCTTCCCGACCATAGTAGCGTTTTCCAGGCGGAAATCATTGCAATCAAAGAAGCCTTGTCCTGAAATAGAAATAGAGCCATGTTGCAACAAAATCCCCGCAAGCAAAAACATTCAATTTGAAATCATCCCACGAATGCCGACTGTCTCTTAACTCTATGGCGGATGGCATTTTACCATTCACCTCTTCTGGGTGCTGGGCCACAGAGACATACTAGGGAATTGTAAGGCAGATGAGCTTGCCAGACAGGGCACAACCCTCGATATTCTACCGCCAGTAAATATGATAGGTATGCCCATCGCTACATGTAATTTACAGATCAAACTGGATGCGACCAAGAAAGCATTCCGCAGATGGACAAACTGCACAACGTGTCAAATATCCAGGCAACTCTGGCATAACTTTAAACAGAAGCGGTCTATCTGCTTGACAATGCTAAACAGATCAAACATCAGCAGCAGAATTGTCCGATAGGCCTACACGCAATAATACTAGGCCTCTTCAGCAACGACTTCTGCAGAAGCTGATTAGACGAAGAAGAGGAGGAAAGTATATCTCACCTTCTACGCCCTTGTCCGCAATTGGAAGCAGTTAGCTTAGGACCGGGCTTATTGGAGAGGCATGTTGGTTGAGGCCCAGGTTCTTTCCGGACTGTAGCGCCACTTAAGTAAGTCAGTACTATGCTCTTGTCCTGCTGTAAAAAGAAAACTTCATCTCCTTCGACAATCTAGGTGAGCTGGCTAACATCAATGTCAGAAACCTCCTTCGCTACATAGTTAGCTCTAAATGGTTCAATTAGGCGAACGAATATAGGAAAGTCGACATATCCACGTGGTACCACAACGGGCCTTTATGGACTAAGTGTGCACGCGCATCGCGTGCAGCCACTACAACCTAACCTAACCTAACTTAGGTGCTCTCATAGAAAATTAGGGTCCAACTTATTTAATTTCGTTTGTTTCTCCTGTGCTCCTGATACGATTCGAATGTGGTAAGGATAACCGCAACGCTAAACCGCTGCAATAATATTTACCAATATCCATTAAAAAAATGAAGGTACCCATCGTTGACTTATGAAGACTTCTCCACCATCCACACACCACATCGTGCTCCGATTTGGTACGACTGTGTATTGCATTCTTAGCGACAATTTTTTATGAACATTGCTTTACAGGTAGAGTGGACGATTTATTCATTAACTGCTTATCAGTGCGGGGGTGAAGCAACAACGTGCATAAGTGATTCCATTCGAGACACAGCTGATTCCAATCAGGTAGTTACCAATTTAGAAGGTTTGAAGTTTTATTTTTAAGCAAACAAAAGCCAACTGCACGTCTTATCTATGAAGTGCCCTTGTTTTGTGTTCTCTATATTTTAAGGTTTACAAGTAGGAAAACTGATAACAACAGCAGGAAATGATTTGGTGAAGGGGTATCACCTGTCGTTGAACTGAAATGTTCCTATCAGTCTTTAGAATGAAATATAATTTGTTAATTTCCCAAAGTCTTACGTATGTTTAATGGAATTCAGATGCTTAAACAAGAAAATGTAGATACACTGTGGCAGAGGGTATAGCAAATAAGGATGTTACCTTTGGTCGATAAAACGTTGGATACACTACATGCGTGTTATCAGTTTCACATTTGAAGAAGGTGTGTGGAAACCTTCCATTAAGGCAAATATCGATACCAAGTTTAGAAATCAATTTGAATCGATATTTATCTTGAAGAAGTGTGAAAGGGTTCAAGTGAGCAACAACAATATTTAATTTTATTGGCCCTTCCTACTGGTGCGTATTAGTATTTCTCTTGAGTGGTTTTTGAACGGTTCTGTTCAACACGATTTGAAGAAACCCAAATGTTTTGCTTGTAGCTGCCGTGGTTGGTCAAGCGTAGGTGCTCATTGAAAAAAATACTGGATGCAATGAATGCCAAGTTAGCAAGTATTTCGGCTGCTGCTCAAGAAGTCGAACCTGCGTGCATAAAATCGTCACCAAGATGGCTTACAATAAAGTTGTCGATTGTAAGTCAATCATAAAGCGCTGTGAAGGTTTCACAGAAGAGTGAAACGGATTTGCCGACTTCAATAGTTCGAGATAGTCTACACACGATCCATTTTTACTGGGTTATCTAAATGAAATATAATATCAGGCATCAACAGTACATACAGGATCTTTAACCCAGCTTCCCCTTTTCATGTGTGTGCGAAGTTATAATTTTTGCATCTCGCACAAACCGCTTCTCATGACAGTGCTACTCTTGGATGTTTGGTAGACTTTTGGCAAGAAGTATGTCAGTGAAAAAACGTAGGTGTTGTCACTTTCGAGATTTGAACCAGTTACCCCGCGCACTAATCACTGGGTTACCCTAGCGACGGGTTAGTTTACCGGAGAGGATTCAGTATACGTATACCGATATGTCCAGCTTGTTGATAATACATAAATGGGATAATGTATACCACTGTGTTGTGTTCCAACGAGGGGGAGTGACCTTATTTTGAAGTTTTAAACCTTACAACGATAGAAGGATAATTAATTCAGTAGCAAGGCGCAAGGATGAGGATTAAGAAGAAAACCGCATGCTACGGTGAACGGGAACAGCAGATCCCAAAAGTATGTCTTCCAAGTCATGATGATCATAGGTGCTATCCGATATGTCCCCAGCTTGTGAAGAACCATCACGAAAATCGCTTTCAGTCCGAGTAACAGGGGAACGGGAACAGTGCAGCAGATCCCAAGACAATGTCTTACAAGTCATGATGGTCATAGTTGCTCTCAGATATGTTCCCAGCTTGTGAATATCCATCATGAAAATCGTTTTCAGTCCGAGTACCCCGTTGATGTTTTTCCAAAAAGGAACTTACGTGGACGACTATTTTAATAGTCGCGATATGGTGCAAAGTAACATAAAGCACTATTCAGACCTCTAAGACCATGGGTTTTAGTCTTAGCGAATACGCCAGAGAGTCCTGTTAATACTAAATTTGTAGGGATGAGTAGGAAGAGATTGATATTTCTTGAAAGCTAGCGATTTATCATTTCACATAGCAACAAGCCGTTGTCGACCTAAATCGATACCCTGACGCATACGACAGACAGCATTAATAGAAACGAACTATACAGAGACATATCTAGTTTTGGTAGATACGGTGGAGAATTCTTGCTGCTCTTTAAGGGTCGCAAACGACCTCACCGAACCATTCGATACCAAAAAAATTATGGCGAGACTTAGTCCACAGCAGAGGCACACTGTTCCATAAATCGGTGCGACTGACATCATTGGTTGACATCAACGTGATGTCATAGCCATGTTTGCTAGTATAGAGATGTAAGCGGCGAAATGCGTTTAGCTCGAAGGGACGCACAACATCGACGAATTGTATAGAGCGTCACCATTGACAGGTATAACTTTGAGGAAATACGGGTCTTTGTCTTCCTCGGCTCCCCTATTAACTCTAACAAACCTCATCTCGTCAGAAATAAAATGATAGATTGATAGACTCTAAGAATAGCTTAGTCATTTTCGTTGATGCATCAGCAAAAGCCTTAGCTGCAATATCATATCTTCGCTTAAACCGGAAAAAACGGGTAAAAGATGGTTTGGTCGTGGGTTATTCCAAAACTGTCTTTGCTAGATCAATTCAACAATGTTTGAGTTTTCATCGTATAAAGCCACCAAAGTAGAAGAAATTCTGAATTATTTGTCTCCTCGACAATGGTTTTACGTGGGACAGTCGATAACGTGGTCCGATGAGTCGATCGGTACTCAGGAGGTGCGATGGTTTAAGGGCCCGCCGTTCTTCTTAGCAAGTTGGAGAATGGCCAATTAGGCCTGGTAGAGTGGATGTTGAGGTATTTGCGTGAAGAGGACGAAATTAGGATTCTTCTTCAAGAGTATTTTGTGTCCAAAGAGAATTTCGGCGTACGTTTGGCGGCACGCCTCCTACCAGATGCATTTGGGATTGTTAAACTCTTTTTCCGAGCGTGGGACAATCGCTCAAAGGAATTATCATCGAAATCCTTCAGTTCGAACAGGGGAAATTATTGCTGCTGTAACTGCTTTACAGGATACTCCACGCGTTTCCACAAAAAAATGTCTGCTCAAGTGGGTATCAGCAGACAGACATTGCAGGCAATAATTCATAAAGATGTCAATATGTTCCCCTACAAGGTTCAGATTACGAGCAAATTAACCTCCGCAGACCTTCTAATCCGCTTGGAAATTTGTCAGAAGCTGTTTCAAATGGTAGACGAGGACGAAACAAAGCTGTATTGTGTTTTTATGTCGGATGAAGCCCCCTTTGACTTAAATGGCAATGTTAACAAGCAAAATAGTCGAATTTGGAAAGGGTCGAAACGACAAAACCTTCTTGAGACTGAACTTCATCCAGTTCGGGGCACAGGGAATTGTAAAGTTTCCTCAAGATGCATTGTCAGACCATTTTTTTTTTAAGAAAACGTACGCAATGTAGCGGAATTGTTTTCCAGGATTACGCCAGAAGAGAATTCCTTTTTATTTCCACAAGAGCAAGTTTTCACGTTATCAGGCCTGTTATGACAGAATTACAACGAAAAATTCCAAATATGAATGAGTTCCACAGCGCAAAAGGCGGTGGTGTGATAATAAGCTCGTAATACTGCAATCCTAACAAAAAAACAACTGATAGTTCTCATTCAAGGATATTTTCATGTTAGGTCAGGTCTAACAATTTCCGACATTTGAGAACGTCTCTGGATTTAAAGCATGCAGGGAGCTGTAGAAAAGGTTAACTCAAGGTCCAATGAATGAAGCCCAAACCAATCGTTGTAGCCCATCAACTCCTTCGACATCGTCTTGGCTTCTGCGGAAGACCGTTTACCCACGTTGGTAAAGATAGATTTCCCCATATGCTCGTGAAGTTCATGAGAGGGAATAATTTGCAGGTGCCTTACATTTCGAGCGGCATAAATCGATCGATAAAGATTCTCCTGTTTATGGTGAATGGGGCTGTGAATTATATAGCGACACTGGGCTCGTCGGGTAAAAAAGCTATAAGGAGATGGCGACTGCCTTGAGTGACTCTTCTGCCAAATACGAGCGCATCTGGTGGCGGTTTATCCCGGCACATTTTCAATGGATACATGAAACTTGTGAGCGACTATTGCACTCTTTTAATCATATTAATCATTTTTCGAGGTGCAGTTCCGCGAGAAGATCTTCTACGCAATGCGCTGATTGGAGCTCAAAGTAAAAATAATTCGTCAACTCGTTACTCACATCCCCGTTTACCCAGAGAGCACAACACCGCGATGCTTTTTGATGAAGCAAATGAAGTTTTCATGGCTCCGGTTTGAGAGCCGTTTGCCAGTTCAGCATGGCAACTAGGCCATATCATCAAGGTATATCCGGGTGCAGATGGAGTTGTACGAACCGGTGATATCAGATCACCAAGTGGAGTCATCAAATTAAAGGGGGCAATTAGAAGACTCGTTGTTTAAGACATAGAGTCAACCACAACAGCAGTCTGTAGAACTACCAGCGTTTTTGTTTTAGTTGCTCTACAGTCCGGAATGAACCTGGGTCTCGACTAATATATCCTTAGCTAATTGCCTCCAGTAGCGCCCTTATTGCTGGTTACACTACTGGCGTACTCCGTGAAAAAATTGTCGGACTCAACTAGATCTCCGCGTTTGCTAGAATAGAGGAAAGTGGAACAAGCTGGTTTATCATGAAGATAACACCAAGTATAGGGTCATTAAAAGTTGATAGCGACCCTATTGTTTAAATTACCTCCGTCAAATTGCCCGTCATTTGTTCAGCTGTTTTGCCAAATCACTTATTTTACGGTCACCATAATCGTCTTATTTGCAGTTGGGTCGATAAATTTGGGTTCACGGTTCTGTAAACAATTAAGCAACATCCACACGTCGACAAAACGCAAGTTATGCCGAAAGCATAGCCGGTTTCCGTAAGAATGTGCAAAATAGTCTGAGGCAGTAGATTCCGGGGGTCTTACAGGAACTCATCCTTTTGCAGACCACAACTTTGCGAATTTCGGGTCCTGAATTAAACCTGCACCCGTGCCAAATTAAACTAATGAAGGAGCTGAAGGCAAACGACAATGGACAACGACACTAAGTTTCATCGGATAATTATCTTCAGCGATGAGGCCCATTTCTGGGTGATTGGGTACGTCAACAAACAAAATTGTCGAATTCGGGACGATACCAATCCACATGAGATCCAAGAGCTTCGAATACATCCCGGAGAAGTCACTGGTAGCTGTATATTTTAGACTGAGAACGACGTTGTCCAGGCCATACCCGTCAACGGCGATCGCTATAGGTCGATGATTACCAACTTCCTTTGGGCAGAATTGGATGATATGAACACCAACGGCATGTGGTTTATCAGGACGGCACTACGTGCAACACAACTACCTCTAAATTGGCAATTCCGCCTTGAGGTGATGTGAACTGGCCAACGAGATCGTGCGGCTTAAGACTAATTTTCCAGCGCAGATACTTGCATAAAGCCCGCACTCGCAGCAGAGCTGATCACAATGTCCAGAAGCAAACGACCGACACAGGAAGGATCTCACTCTGATAGTAAGAACATTGAACGTTATTTTGTTTACCCCGCAAACATTTAAACAGCACACCCAAACTTTCAACCTGTAGTTTGACAGTATGAAGCACAGCTTATCAGACATGTGCCGGATGCAAATATTTGGTCAACTCCAGGTATCTTGTCGTACACCTGGAAATTCGCTTTTGAATTTCCGAAAGTAAATCGTTTTGCTTTGGCATTCACCCATGCGATAATACAAAACCAAGCGATGGAACATAATTTACGTCAAAAACGTTTCTCATGTTTGAAGGAAAGGGTTCTACGGAAGTAGTCATCTTATATCGTTGAATAAACACGGGAAGAATGGTTTTTAAATGAGCAGTCCTCGTCATGTTTATATACACAGTACATTCGTGTCTTATCGGTTTCAGGTCACCGGTTGGTGTGTCCAGATCATTGACCTTTGCCTCAAGCCATCACGTAGTGCTCGACGAACGCTTGTGAATATGGAAGACATCACGCTAACCTCCAAGGAGTACTAAAGTGTCCCCATTGGCGGTTTATTGCCACTTAACTATCGTAGCCGGGTAAACACAAAACACACGCAGCACAACATTCTTTTCGTTGCGGAGGTATTATTGGCGACAGGAGTTAGCTTTGCACCTGCTTCTGGAGTAAAATTGGCTTCCAATCAAGATGAACTCATATTTAATCACGATTACGGATAGATTACACACCCCGATTCATCTACCTGCGTACACATCTGACGCAAACAATGAGAAAATGATGTCAATAGAAGACCATACCTATGGCGCTCCCTGCGTTCTTTGTCACCAGAACAGAACAGAATATACAAATACTTCCAATGCAGACCATTTCGTGTACAGTGTAGCAGAAACAAATTACAACATTCATTGTGTAATCAGATTACTAATCTTCTTCGCAGCAGATTGCTTGCAGGTGGGCGGCGAAAGGGAACACCCTATTTGCATGCATGACGAGACTAGAATATTCTTTCATCTTACCTTCGAACTGATCATCAACAGCTGCAAAGTCACCAAAATCATCGTCGACTGGCGGCGGTGCATCGACTATACAATCGATTGGCGGTGGGGTGCTGCAAACAAATGGTGGTATAGGATTCGACATCGCAAGCTCCTCCAGGAGATTCCACAAATGTACAAATTGTGCTTCCACAAATGCTTCTTACAGTCACTGCTGAGCGTATCTCAACATACCTCACGTTGCGCTAAATGGGAGTGGTGCGGAGATACTTGATCCAATCTCTAACTACAAAGCCACTTGCAGGCCTTGAGACAGATTTTTGGCCTCAGATTTTTTTTGTCCACACAAACACAACGCTGTACGCGATTTTTTTTTTTTTCTGTTTGTTTGAACTTGATGATTAAACTCCAATTAACGAACTAATGCACTCTCACCTATGTGTACTTTGTCAGTATGACACATACACCTTGTGGAAAAGGCAAAGTCGGTCGTAGGCAGTAGCGCGACAAAACAGCAGCAGATGTGTGATGATGATGTTGATGATGTTGGTGCTATGGGCTGGCTATGGGTTTTGCCTTCTGCTGAACGTTGAAGATGACGATGAAACGGAATGCGCAAGAGGGAAAACGATAAAACACGGAAATGAAACTCTCGGATAAATCAATAAACACTTGAAATCGCAGTAAATAGAGATTTTCACTTAATTAAACGATTCACACATATGCGAGAGTTAGTTGCGCAAGAGACAGGCAGCGATTTTGTTAGTTCTTGTGTTGGGGAATAACCACTTTTTGCGTTTCCTTGGCAAAACGAATTTTTCACGTCGATCGAAGTTTTTGGTTGCCTCTGCCCAATCACGATGAAAGAAAAAAAGTTGACACCTGTGAAGGTAATGACAAGTAAATTCCGATAGTGGCGGCACCTTTCTGTGGGGTGTCGCAGCATGTGAAATCAGTCACAGTGGAGGTTTTAATAGAAATGTTTGTAGCTTGGAACGATTGGTATATTATGGAACAGATTTGCTAACACAGGAGTGGTTGCGAGTAACAAATAATTCGTTGGTTACAAGGGCTCCTAAACTTTACCTGAGGTTCAGAGCAAGTATTAAATTTAACTCTTTTGGTATTTATATATGTGAGTGATCTCTTACAAGTGAGCTATGCTCTGCTCTTGTGTACAGATACACTAACACATATAAACACCATGAAAGTTAAATTAAATTCTTGCAAATCTAAACTAATCAGTTACTAACTATTGACATTCGCGTGAGGATTTCTTATGGGAAAAGCTGTTATGTTAGTCGTTGGTTAGCTGTTATGAGATTTGTGTAGATTCATGTCATCCGTAAATATAAATGGTAGGTAATGCGATTATATGAAATCTTGAGTTTTCTCCTAGATTACCAACTCCGAATCTTAAACGTCTCAAAGGACTCTCCGACGATCAACTGGTATGCAATGCGATTATACGAAATCTTGAATTTTGACCTAGAACAGCAACTCCGACTCTCTCAGTCTTCTCGTGCCACGGACCGCTAGATAGTACTTTAACCATAGAAAGCTTATGAAGTTCTTTGTAATGTATTGGTGGCTGCTGATGAGAGAAAGTGAAAGAGGACGTGAACTCAGACAAAAGCAAATATTCAATACCAAAGGTGGGAGCGGTTTTCCATACTGGGAATTGCGCTTTGGGTTAACTACTCAATCATAGAAAAGTTTTATCGTTATGAAGCAACCAAAGGCCGTGGAATGAAATAATTATACTTTTGATGACCATGTAAAACGGTAATAGGGAAACAATATGCCTATCAGTACCTAAAGTCTTAGAAATTTTAGAACAGGAGATATATCAACAACAGCAAATACTACCTGCTACCCGAATAGTACAAAGCTGTTGGTAATGACAGCCTTCCCCCCAGCTTTCTAGGGCCGCGTTGGGTATGATTTGGGAAGTATTCACCGACACATAAGAACAATTTGGTCGGATGAAAGTAGGCCTGAAGATTGGAACCTCAGAATTGTTTGAAACCCTTTACCAACAACCTGATCGAAATTTGTCAGTGTAATAATAGGCCAGCAAAGCTCACAACTGATCACATTTAAAGAGACAAATTACTATAGCGCCATGGTTTGGTGTATTAACCAAACTGGCGTCCAATATTTCGCTGATGTTTGAGCGAAGGTGTTCGGCTACAAATTGATTTGTTGTCAACAAGATTTATTGCAGCACTGGGATCAAGCACGTTACACCCCCCTCATTAACTGGTTATTTAGAGTATTTGTTATCCAGATGTGATGTTAGAAGAGGTCTAGAGTGGGCAAAAATCTCTGTATAATAACTTTCAGGTGTTGATAGTCCAGAATGCCGAAGTAAGTTTGTACAAATTGTGGACATCAATTTCTATTTACATTCGTAAATAGATGAATTATCAATTTCGACAGCGCAGTCTGGTGTTATTTTTTGAAAATTAATTTAGTTGATAAGTACCGTTATATTCTTTTCTGAGAATTGTCGAAGTAGAACAACAATACTCACTTGGCGAAGGGAAGATTTTCGGAAATATGCAAAGTCTAGTTCATTTTATTTGATTTATCTCAAGTCCCCACGCTCTTTAACAAATTAGTACAGCTGATTATTTTGTAAGTGTAATGAAGTGAATTCATGATTCTAATATGCTGCGAAGTAAGAAACTTTTTATTTGACAAAAAAAGTACTGATGGATCCGTTTCCTAGGGGTATCTAATAAATTGGAACTGGCCCTCCACGTTGGCGGTTGTGCTTTGGGTTAAGTACCCAACCATGTAAAAAAATTACTGTTACGAAGCAACCAATAGCCTCGGAAAGGACTCACGATCCTGCTAAACGAAAAAAGGACAACAACGTTAGTATCTGCACGTTGAATGTGAGGACATTAAACAGGAGATGTGCTATCGAACTACTAGCGGAAGCCCTAAAGTGCTATAAAGCAGACATTACTGCCATCCAGGAAATACAACGGGATGGGCCGGGCAAAAAGAAGATGAAAAGCTGTGACATATACTACGGGCGGACCGTGTAGTGAGCAGAAACAGCTACTCTTCGGATGCGGATTTGTTATAATTGCCCAAGAAGTCTTATGATTCCAAGACATTAGCGAACGCATTGTTACAATCCGCATCAAGGAAAAATTCGGCAACATAAGCCTTAAAGGCGCTCACGCCACGACGGAGGAAAAATATGATGAGGTAAGGAATGCTTCTACGAGCTCCTTGACAAAACCTATGAGCGACAACCGAACTACAATGTTAAAATCGTGCTGGGAGATTTTAATGCAAAGCTAGGAAGTTAAGACATCTTTAGTAGTATTGTCGAAAAAAATAGCCTACACGAAAATACGTCTGCTACGGACTTAGCAAAATAAATAGCCATCACACGGTTCCCTCACCTCGATATCCATAAAAGGACATGGCGCTCTCTATGAACGGTCAACCAAACTGATCACATTGCGATAGACAAGAGGCACGCATCCAGTATTTTGGATGTCCGAACATTCCAAAGGAGTTAACATCGACTCGGACCACTACCTTGTTGCAGCCAAGGATATCTAACACGCCACAACAATCCAGAAATACTGTGAAAAAATTTAATGTCGAACGACTGCAAGCGCAAGAGACCACCAAGACCTTCGCGCAACGCGTATCCCTAAACTTCTCGATTAACACCATACCACCAGCATCGAATATCGAAGGACATTGGCAACGATACCGCCAAGCCATTGCTGATGTGCTCGGTTTTTTGCGCCCACCTGCAAGAAACCCCTGGTTTGATTAGGAATGTCGACAGATGCTTGGAGCCAAGAACGTGGCCTACAAGGCTAAGCTGCAGGTGAAGACGAGAGCTGCCGTTGAGCTCTATAGGCAGAGAAGAAGGGAAGAACACCGGCTTTTCAGAAAAAAAAAAGAACAAGAAAACCGCGCGATCGAGGCTATAGAGAGGTGCCACTCCATGAACAAGAAACTATCGTAATTGAGACACAGTCGATGCTGAGGATATGGAAGAACCACTTCTGCAGACTGTTAAACAGTGACGAACAACATTCTGGTATCAGGCAGAACGAACCGTTTAGTATTGGCAACGACAGCGAAAACTGCCAACCACCAGACCTGAGTGAAGTGAGGATAGCAATATCTAAACTCAAGCTTAATAAGGCTGCCGGAAATGACGGCCTTACCACTGAGTTTTATAAAGCCGGTGGAGATGACTTAGTAAGTAATCTTGTCGGAAGAAAGTATACCTGAAGAATGGAACCTCAGCATCGTTTGCCCGATCCACAAAAAAGGAGACCCTCTAAACTGCGCCAACGGCATAAGTCTCCTCAACATCGCCTCATCTACGGACGCAGTAGAGGAAGACATCGCCTTAAGTGGCGCGCCCAAGTAGAAACCGACCTCAACCAACTTATAGTGCGCAACTGGAGGCAGTTAGCTAGGGACCGGGCTAATTGAAGAGGCATGTTGGCTGAGGCCCTGGTTCATTTCGGACTGTAGCGCCACTTAATTAACTAAGCTAGGCTCGTTAATAGGTACCCAGAACCGAGCTTTGGCTCAACCATTCATGTGTGCATGTATACTCCTTGCATATGAAGGAACTTCCTGCGTTATTCCGCTTCTGAACGGCTACGTTGAGATAAGCTTTCCTTGACGATTAAGACTACTCGGAGGATTTGTCAAATCATCACGAGTGGAGGCCAGTAAAAAATCATTTAGGTTTTGCTACGGGTACGGCTGGGAATAAGTTTCCTTCTACAGTTCCCTTAAAAATCCACTCAAGTTACACTAACAACATAAATAAACTACTGATATTGCTCAAAGCAGATTGCTGCTGTATCACCTAACCCAGGGTTTTCCAATGTGGCATTCTAAGAAAAATTTATTTCTATGTATTGCTCAGTCCATTGCTTTCCATGCACAGGATAGTATTCTAGCTGTCGTTTCTGTTCGACATTGCAAGATTGTTTGAGGGAGTAAGCAATGTAAATGCCCACCCTTTAGGATTCTATCACAATTTCTATCTATGAAAAGTGACAGATAGTAAAATATTAAATGTTGCTCGTGGAGACGCGGTGTAATTCACCCACTACTGTCACAAAACAGTTCAGAACCCATATTTCAGTTCCATTGGTGAGAAAAGTAAATGAATTCTAGAGTATTGTCGATGGAAAACGCAATTGGCTTTTTGATTTCCCTCGATTATATTGATAGACATTTCAAAATTAGCATCACAGTAGCAATATGATCAAAAGTCCAATACGTCAACATTTAAACACAACCTTTCGTGTCACAATCTGGTTTTATCAAAGCACTTAACAAAATTCCTCTAATTATACATTTTTGCGTTTAAACGGGAATTTCGAACTTTAACCTTTGCAACAGTTACAAAGTTTGAAGGCCACTGTACAACATAAACGCGCCTTTTCCGACTGCCCATTTCCACATCCCAAGCAAAATTTGCTCAATCTCAACCGTTCCATTCCCATGAAAATTCACAAAAATGGCCGACTTTTTCATCCATCAAAAAACACCGAAAACAACAATGGCGTATCGAGTAAACAAAGCGTCGTTTTGTCAAAGTCCTTAATTTTTACCAATTTCCCCTCAACTTTAGTGCAAAACATAAATATTTATCGCAAAAACTCAACACAAAACTGTTTGCTATTGATTAGCATAAAAATTTGTGATTAATTGTTTGTGTATGCCAGTGAGATTCTCGTTTACAATTTGTGCGCGCACCACTGCCTAACCTCAAGTTCATCATCCAAATCTGGATTCTTCTCTTATTCGCCGCAAATTTTGCAAATTCATAATTCGGAAATGAAGGAGGAAGGACTACTGAATAAATCCAGCTTTGGCACACATGATGAAATCTTCACATCGCTGTTGAAAATCAACAATTTTGACAATAGCATCAAGGATGAATCGCTGGACATTAATCTGTCGGCATGTGTTACCATATCCACCGACCCAACGAACATCTGCAACAATAGTTTGTCATCGGATTTTTGGAAGGTGCTCGATGAAAACGCTCAAGCCGAGGAGAGTAATAGTGCGCCTACCACAAATCGATCTATATTGTTTGAGGATATCAACTTTATTAGCCCACTTCCACCAGCGCCCGCTGGACAAGCAAAAATTCTGATTGGGTCTGCAGAAAGTGGTCGTGCGTCGGCGACTTCACCGAAAAAGAAATACCGAAGTCGCAAACAGGTGAAACAAACGCAAAAGGCGACTGGAGATGCAACGGCAACGGATGCAGTTGATAACTCGATAATTGCAAGTGATAGAGAATTCCTTTCGATCTCAAATAGTTTTAAGGGGAATTTCCCAAGTGTTGCTAAATCAAATGCCTCTGTGGGATATACATTTAAATGTGAACACTGTTGTGTAGTGTTGAATGGGCTGGAGGAATTTACGAAACACGAGGCGACCCACAAGATTCTTTTTAAGTGCAACGAATGTGATCGCGAATTTGCCAACGAGAGCGGTCTCAAGAAACATGGAAAGAGCCATCGGGACGAGTCACGAAAGGACGGCTGGAAAAAGTGTCCGGATTGTGGAAAATGGTGAGTAGATATGTAGGATAGTGTAAAAATTCCTTTAATTAGCGCCAGTACATCACCATCTTCATTGCACATGTACATTGCATCATCAGATTAGATTGTTGACGAATTGTTACAGGCGTTTGCTTTGATAGCCAAATTCGTGTTGCTGTGTGGGAGTTTATAACTCGATAACGGATCCACATAAATACCAACTAGACCCGAAACTACAACAAACAACGAACTATGAGTTTGCACCTGAAATGTACGCGCGCTGTGCACCCCGGGTGCTACACAGAAACTTGAATATGTCCTTGGCGGTACAGGTCAGATATTACCTCAATTGAGAAAATATAACGTTAAGAATATTGAATGCAAGGAATACGAAAAATTACAGATATCACCAGGGATTGCACATATAAGGAATCGGATTCGTTGTTGGAAGCCGACTCAGTTCAAAATTGGACTGGCTGTAATCCCCTTCGGAGTTAGGCAACATTAGCTTTATATGTGTACATGAGCCGGACGACGTTATCAAATAGGAAGTCTTCGATTATAACAGCGAAGCCTACGGAGTGTCAGGATGTAAAATGATACTTGGAGATTCTTTGGGTTAGTTAAAAAGCTACACGAAACGACAACAGACGGGTGCCGACTTACTGACATTGCATTATCATGTAATAATGCGATCAGTGGCCCTAAATTTTCTTAAATTCGAAATGACAAAGCAGCCTAACGACCTGCATCCAAATCGAGTATGTGCTCATATATACGAGGCACGTATGTACAAGCAGGATGTACGTCAACAGTGACTATGTTCATGTCTCAGCCGAATTCAAAGGTTGACAGATAATAATATGAAAGAAACCATGAATGGTGCAGAATAAGAAGTTTCACGTTGGTCACCCAACGGGTCTGGATCCTGTTCAGTATGTTATAATCCCGATTAGCCGGAAGACGGCGTCAGCATAATACGTTCATTTCTTGATGAAACCCCTAGGTATTTCGACTTCTTACTCAAAGCAAATATTGTTCAGTCGGAAGAGATCAATGCAGACATATTTTTTTACAACCATTCATGTGTCCATGTGTACTTTTTGAACGATACCAGGACCTTGAATTCAATGCCGTAACCAAATAAAATGTGATAAGCTTTTCACAAAAAATTCTACTACTCGAATGATTGTTCAGAAGAAAAATTTAAATTGCTATGACGGTTCTCTGTTTCTCAATGAAAACGGGTTTCAATATTATCTAAAGCACCTAAATTTCCACTTAGTAGTTTATCGCGTCAGTTATTCTATTTCTTATGGATCTAGCAAATCATGTTAGAATTTCAAATAAACCACACAGTTATCGGAGTAATTAAGCCAAAATCGATTGTTTAAAGTCGAATGGCACGTTGTACGAAATTATAGGGATGCGTGGATTCAAAACGTCTTCGCCTTTGTACTTCCCTTTGAATCTTCTTCTTCTTAAGTAGCGCTACAGTCCGGAATGAACCTGGTCCTCCACCAACATGCCTCTCCAATTAGCCCGGTCCTTAGCTCACTGCCTCCAGTTGCGACTCCAAGTTGGTTGAGGTCGGCTTCTAATGTGCGCGCCATTTACGGTGAGGTCTTCCTCCACCGCGTCCGACGTCTGGCTGGGAATCTTAGACTCTGCGAGCCGGAGTATTGGTGTCCCTTCGTTCTACATGTCTTAGCCATCTTAAACGTCCAATGTGGAGTTCTTTCACAAGGGGCATGTCGCTATACAGCTCGTATAGTTCTTGGCTGAATCTTCATCTCCATAGCCCGACATCGCAAACGGATTTCTTCATCCGCTTTTGAGAGGGTCCATGATTCAGCGCCGTAGAGCAGAAGTTGTTGTCAAAGTTAATAGCGGAGCTATAAAGTAGATAACGGAGATAAACAAAGTCCCGTACAACCTCAAAGTTATCTCTGTCAAAGGTTTCTGTCCAATTCGTACTTAGTCCTGCCCTTATTTATTGCTAGACTCATTTTTGCCGCTGCCTTCTCTATACTAGCAAAAGTGGCTATGACATCACGTTGAGTCCTACCAATGATGCACCGATTTTGGAAAATTGTGCCTCTGGTGTTGGCTAGGGAGTTTTGCACAATCCTCTCAAGAATTAAATTGAAGAAGTGACATGAAAGCGCATCAACTTACCCAAATCCTTTTTTGGTATCGAATGTGTCGGGTTGGTCGTTTCCGACCCTAATGGAGCAGCGAGAATTCTCCATTGTCTTCCTACACAAACGGACGAGTTTGGCCGTATACCTAAACTAGACATGGCTCTGCTAAGTTCGCAGCTATAAATTCTATCGTATGCGGCTTTGAAGTCGATGAATAGGTGGTGTGTACCGATTTGGACTTGGGTTTTTTCCAGGATCTGCCGAAGTGTGAAAATTTGATCGGTTGTATACTTTCCTAAAACCACACTGATTAGGGCCGATCAGGTTGTTGGTACACGGTTTCACCGTTAACATATTACGGAAGATAGGATCTTGTAGGCGATGTGGAGGAGACTTATGCCTCTGAAGTTGGCGAAGTTTAGAGGGTCTCCTTTTTTGTGGGTCAGGCAAACGATGCTGAGGTTCCTTTCTTCAGGTACACTTTCATCCGACCAGATTTGGTGTATGAGTTGGTGGATGTGGATGTTGGTGGAAGCTCAGTGGGAAGGCCCTCATTTCCGACAGCCTTATTAAGCTTGAGTGTTGGTATTGCTATCCTCACTTGACTTAAATCGGGTGGTTTGCAGTTTTCGCTGTCGTTGCCAATATTGAACGGTTCGTTCTGCCTGACAGCAGAGTGTTGTTCGTCATCGCCGTTTAACAGTCTGCAAAAGTGGTTCTTAAATATCCTCAGCATCGACTGTGTCTTAACTGCTATATTACCTTGTTTATCTCGAAAGGATTCTGTCCGAGCCTTGTATCCTTGGCTTTGACGTTTTACACTTTGGTAAAACATGCAAACATCGTTCCTGGAGTGGCACCTCTCTATATCCTCGATCGCGTGCTGTTCTTGCTCTTTTTTTCTTTCGAAAAGACGTGTTCTTCCCTTTTTCAGCTAAGTCTTGTAGGCTAAGCATCTGTCGGGATTCCTCATCAAACCAGGGGTTTCTTGCTGGTGGGCGCGAGAAACCTAGCACATGAATTGCAGATGATCTAATGGCTTTTTTGGCATCGTTGCCATTGTTCTTCGACATTCGGTAGTGATTACCGATCTGACTTTTAATTGTAGATGATGAGATAGTAATCCGGGCAATTTCAACGATTTAAAAATTCCGTTGGATAGTTGGCAATTAAATGTATTGTGTCCAAACGAATGCTCAGCTCCTGTAAGTTAATTTTGAATACATTATAGCATTGCCTTGGAAATGCAGATCATAAAAGTGAAACCACATCGAAGTCCGTTTAGCAGTTCTCGAGATAAGCGCCTTCATAAACGTTTTGAGACTTTATTATAGATGTATAGATTTAGAAAGGGAACGTTTCTTTGAAAGGTTTCTCTCAATGCATCGCAATCATACTGGGTTTACCATATGATCTTTCATGTACACAAAATAATAGAAACCAATGTGTGAGAAAACAAAGCTCATTCGATAGAGTGGTCCCTCAATAAGTTAGGTTTCTGGAAAAATAGAATGGTGAGTTTTTTTTAACCAGTTCAAGTTTTTTTTTTAGTGAGTTTCAGCTTGGATTTCAATGTAATAAATCAACCGAAGACGCCTTGTGTAATGTAAAGGGTGGTTAAATTTTAAGGGCTGATGTTGAGTTTGAATAAAACACAAATTATGATAATATTGGTATGGTTCAGTTATGTATGGAACAAAATATCGGCCAAATGGCTGCCGCGACCTTGGCGGCACACCTCCATCCGATGGTCCAAATTTTCGATGTCGCTGAGGCATAATTGGAGTTCCGAATTATCTCATCCTTTAGCTCTTGAATTGTACACCTTGTCATTCAAATAACCCCGAAGAAAGAAGTCCAAAGGTGTCAAATCACATGATCTTGGCGGCCAATTGACATCGCCACCACGAGAGATAACACGGCCATTGAATTTGTCGCAAGTGGCACCGTCTTGTTGAAACCACATATCGTCCACATCCATATCTTCCACAAAAAGTTCGTTATCATCTCACGATAGCGAACAGTAATTGCCTAACCGCCCTCATTATGGAAAAAATACGGCCCGATGATACCGCCAGCCTATAAACCGCACTCTTTGTGGGTGCATTGGTTTTTCGACAATCATTCGCCCCAATGCGGCAATTCTGCTTATTGACGTATCCCCTGGGGTGAAAATTTGCCTCATCACTGAAGATGATTTTCTTCGAAAATTGATCATCCGTTGTTGCCATTTCTTGCCACCATTCTGATCATTGACGACGCTTCAAATGGTCAAGAGGCTTTAGTGCTTGAGTCAATTACACCTTGTAAGCGTGTAAATGCAAGTCTTTATGCATAATGTTCATCAACGACGAGCGTGAGAGGTGCAATTGTTGGGTACGACGACGAGTTTCGTCAGTACGAGCTGTACGAGCATGCACTAGCGTTGTCACATCTCCTACAGACCCGGTTTGCTCAATTTTTTGCACGATTTTTCCGATTGTAGGCACATTTAGAACCCCTATTTTCATAATAAGTTTGAATAACTTTAACGCGTTGCTCTCGTTAGAAATGTTGCATGAGAAATGTTGAATGAAATGCAGACAAAAACTTGACGTTGAGGTGTGGTTCACATTCAACATCGGCCCTTAAAATGTAACCACCCTTTACTTATTATATTTTAGAAGATACATTGTAATGTACTTACTATATTGCAGTAGATGGTCACTATGTTGATCTCTTCTCTAACGATACTGAATGTTGTGGATTGTTGGCTGAACATGTTCCTCCCTTACAGCCGTGGGATGTACTTATGTGTCCCTTCGGGAAATTACAGATCGATGGATCGTTCAAAAAGGGACGCCATTACGAAAGAGGACACCGAACAAGTTTTAAAATCCCTTTGTGAACAACATTTTTTTAGAAAAATAATAGCCGAGATAATAACTCAGGTGTGGGGTAATACAACTAGACAAGATATAATTAATCAGAAAAAAAAAGAAATTTATTAAAAAAAATCCTAATCGCCTGACAAAGATCGAACTGCTGAACGCGTTACAAAGTTCGTGTATCGGTTCACCCCAAAGTGAGGGAGATGTACCAGCATCTCAATACCATCGCAGCTGACCCGAAAGGTGAACACACCGATGCCAACGAAAATGCCACTGAAACTCATAGGCCCGCTGCTTTATGCACAACAACAACAACAAAACTGCTGCAACTACTGGTTCCGCTGCCTTATGTCCAACTGATGCCAACGAATCACACGATGCTGAGGGTTTTGTAGATGCCTATGAAGAACCTGCCGAAGAAACTGAAGCCGAGCTTAATTGTCAGCTTATTTTGCTACGATAACGTCATGAAATCCTCACGCTGCAGCAACAATTCATCGCCAGATTTTAACGAGCCGAATTGCAACAAGTAGCTACTGTTGCAGACATCTACGCCCTCCGTCGTCTCAACGACTTTCCGAGACATCGAACACACAATAACCAAATTCAATAGTGAGGACAGATCCTACAGTGTGCATGATTTCATGCGGAATTTCGAAAGTGTAATGCTTTTAACATCCGCCGTTACGATTTGGAGATGGGAACATCGCGGCACGCTGCAACTACATCGACGAATTTGAGCTGATTGGTTTCATAATCGAGGGCATGCAAGACAGCTCACCTGAGTCCCACATGCTGCTAAATGCTCGAACAATGAATCAGTTCAAGGTTTCTCTGGATCTTTATGTACACCAGTTATCCGTTAAATATGAATGCACCGTAAAACAAAAACCAACAACTTTCAAACCAAATAAGTCTGAGGCAACCGACACAACAGAAGTCCAATGTTTTAACTGTACGAGATTGGACCACTATCAAAGCAAGTGTCCATATGAGAAGAGGCCAGAAAGCAGATATTTTCGCTGTGGGTAGAAGGGAGACGACCATCGCAACTGCCCCAATCCGAAGAAGATACTAAAAAAGACCGTCGCTGCTATTACCGAGTCCACAACTGATGCTGCTTATCCACCAAACTACCGCGGAAAAAAAAAGAAAATGAAGAAAAAGATGATGATTTTCGTAGCACTGTAGATGCAATTATTTTGTGCAACTAATTTCATCCGCAAGTCTGATGTGCCGTATAAAATACAAAATATTGCTGTCAAGTCTAAATCCAGCTGCCTCGGACAGAAAAACTTATGACGTACGGAAAACTTAAAACTTAAATTAAATTCAAGAGCCGATGTAAGCAACTAGAATTAAATATTAGTGCCAGTTGAAGCTATGGCAATTCCATTAATTTTAGGCCGCGATTTCCTAAATAAGTTTAATATTTATGCGTAATAAATGAAAAATCAAAAATCAAAACTTGTATTCTTTATTAATTTAAATAAACGGTCTGAAGATAAACAATCATATTTCTGTGCGGGGTTGACCTAAGCTATTGATATAAAAGAAGTAGAGGATCATTCAGTTGCCGATAATGTAGTCTTTCGATTAAGCAATGTAAACAGTGGAAATGAGCCACAACCTGAAGTGAAGTCCGAGGAGGTTTGCACTGTAGATGATGAATATTGCAAAAAAATTATGTCAATTGAAATAACGTTACACCGACCAAAGTTGATATTGACCCAGTCCTGAAAAAAGATTACTCTGAAGCATTAGGAAATATTATTTGGGAAATTATTTGGAACCAAGTGAATTCAAAGTAAAACTGCAATAACTTGATTAACATTAGCTTTTCAATCTTTGCCCCGACGTTTGTCATTTCGTGAGAAAAATGCACAAGGAAAAATTGCTGAGGACCTATTAGCAAAAAACATAATTAGACCGAGTGACTCTCCGTATGCGTGAATGGTGAAGTTCGGAAAAGTGTAGATTACCGCCCGCTGAATAAGCTGACTGTTAGAGATAACTACCCGTTGCCACTAATCGATGACTGTATAGAGTACCTCGGTGGAAAGAAATACTTTCCGACTCTCGATTTGCGAAATGTAGAAATGGCAAATGATTTTATAAAGTTTACGTCCTTTGTGACGCAATACGCTCAATTCGAGTATTTACGTATGCCCTTTGGTCTGAAGAATGCACCAGTCGTTCTCCAAAAAAATATTTATAATATTTTTTAAGGGATTGAAGTCATGCTTAGGATTGTTTTCCTGGAGGAAAAGGCTTTTACAGGTTATGAACTAGTTGATAGTTTAGTTTTTATGAAGAGCAAGGCAAATACGTTGCAACTACTTGTTCCGAGTGAAATGGAAGCCAACGTTGTAAGTTCACTTCTCGTGATCGGACACCTCGGCACAGAAGAAATATGTGTCCAGATAAAAAAACAACGATTATCTTTCAAAGATGGCTGAGAAAGTTGATAAATTCTAAAAAGCTGGTTCCTTTTGATACCACCTGGATCACTTTGGCCCTCTGCCCTCCATTAGTTCGAAGCGTAAACACATCATTGTGGTAATCAATGCCTTTACGAAATATGTACGTCTTTATGCAGTCAATTCCGCAAGTAGTAGGGAAGGAATAACCTGCCTCGACAAGTATGAAACTTCAGAACTCGATTTAGAAAGGTTAAGGTCATCTGCTTCGGTTACTATTACTAAGTCACAGGAATATAATTTGAAGCAATTTCTCGAACGAAGCAAACCTGCAAAGAATTTCTCTGAAGGAGATTTTGTTGTAATACGTAATGTAGATACGGTTGTCGGCACCAATATGAAATTTATACCAAGGCACGAGGCCCTTATATAGTCCATAAAGTTTTGCCTCATGACCGTTATGTGATAAGGGATATTGAAAACTGCCATACGATGGTGTGGTTGAAGATGTCAGATTGGCTGAAGTTGTAATGTACTTATTAAATTGTAGTAGATGGTCGCTATGTTGATCTCTTCCTCCCTTACTGTCGTATGATGTATTTATGTAAGCCTCCCTTAGGGAAATGACAGATCGGTGGATCTAATTACGAAAGAGCACGCCGAGGACTATTAGTCTGCTTTTACACGTTGACTCTTAAGTCACGACTCACATGAGTGCAAAAGCGAAAGAAAGTTCGAAAAGTTGAGATGGAAAATATTTTGCCCTGTAAGTCGTGGGTAAATTTTCCAGTGACTCTTTTTGACGTTTTCTTTTATCTTCCTTCTTTTTGTCTTTATGTTGCTTCATATAATTTCGTTGCTTGGACCGGGCTAATTGGAGAGGCATGTTGGTTGAGGCACAGGTTCATTCCGGACTTTAGCGCCACTTAAGTAAGTAAGTAAGTAGGTATGCATTTCGTCCGTTCTTCTAAGCATAGATGCAAGTATGCCTCGCTAAGGTCCACAGTTGAAATGTACATTCAAATAGGTCAAGCTGAAATATCTTCAGCATCTGATAAAGGAAAATGATCACTCTTAAGAATTTTATAGTCAGCACTCTTCTCTCTTTACGAATGGAACAGCGGGTATACTCCACTCGCTGTATTCCATTTTTGTAAAATCCCTGTTTTTTCCAAGCGGTCAATCTGCTTTCCCATTTCATGTGTTAAAGCACATGGCACCTTTCGGACTGTAACATAAATTGGCTTGACGTTATCGTCGACAAAAAGTGTAGCTTTGAATTTGTTTATCTTTTCCACACCAGGATGAAAGAATTGCCGAAATCGACATAATCCTTCCACACGTTTATTGGCAAAAAATAAAACACATTCCGTGCAATTTACTCAACAACAATTTAGTTTTCCAACACTCAGACGATAACGACATAAACGAATGTCATCAGCTTAACTTAAGGAAAGCTAAACAGTTTTTTTTTTCTGATTCGACACATTCTCCATTGTGTTGCACTTTTTTAAATAAATTCTTTTAATAAAAAACTTTAACACTTCTTACCTTAATCTTTACAGTTTAAAACTCGGCAGCATGTGGATGCACAGAAAAATCCATAGTGATAATAAGAAGTACGGCTGTGATATATGTGGCCAAAAATTTGTTCAAAAAATAAACCTTACCCACCATTCGCGGGTGCATACATCTGAAAAGCCATATGAATGCCCCGAATGTCATAAAAGGTAACTGATTATCACAATCCTGTAAGAAAAAAAAACTTACTTCCTTACTTCTATTTTTAGATTTCAAGAACGATCTCATTTGCAACGTCATCAGAAGTACCACGCACAAACCCGTCCATTTCGCTGTGAAAAATGTGGGAAAATGTACAAGACCGAGCGCTGCCTTAAGGTGCACAATCTCGTCCATCTGGAGCAGCGACCATTCGCATGTCAAGTTTGCAACAAAAGTTTCATTAGCAACTCCAAGTTAAAGCAGCACTCCAACATCCATACTGGCGAGCGTCCCTTCAAGTGTAACTACTGCACACGTGATTTTACCAATTTTCCCAATTGGTTGAAACACACTCGCAGACGTCACAAGGTAGACCATAAAACTGGAGAAATGCTAGAGAATATTCCAACATATTGCAAAAAGTCTACAGCCAATGCTGAGGGCAAGTCGACGAGAAAGAAGAAAAAGGCCGATACCGAAGATAAAGGCGCGGCGAAAGACGGTTCAACGAAACCGCCACCAGCCGCTACAAAGTCATCTTCATCGACCCCATCAGCTCAGCCTGTAAAAGCAAAAATTAAAATCGAGAAAGTCCAACCGGAGGTGAGCATCAAACCCAGTTTCACAGATTTGCATTGCCTAAGCATCACCAGTGCCGAGGAGTTAATTATGGAGCAGGCCCTCGAAATGGAAGAGTGCGGCTACTATGAGCAGCGTTACGCTGACGACGGTTTAAAATTTCATATCAAAAACGAGTTTGTGGTAAAGAAGGAATTTGGTAAGACTTGCATTTTGAATCTGTAAACCGACAAATTTCCTAATGGTTTCTGTTTTATTTCAGAAAATAAAGCTCTTGGTTCGGTGGACTCATCGCCGTTTTCATCACCGGCCTCGGTTGAACTTCCTATCACGTACAATCAGCAGTCGCTTCCATCGACCACAATACCAACCGCAACAACGACCACAGCCGATGCCACGACCTCTTCGAACCGAATGTACATGCCAATCTTTAAGAATCAGCAAGCCCTTCCGTCCGTCGATACGTTACTAAATGCGTGTTACTTCAAGAGTGAAAATCCAAACATGTAGGGCCAAACAAGTACCACAATCCACTTAAAAAAAGAAAACACAAGTTCCACGTGTATGTATGTGTGTGCATGTAATCGACGAAAACCCCATTCAAAAACAACTATATTTGAAAAACTAAGACAGAAAATCATTTCAAAACAACAATTCATGTGATCACAAAGTAATTTTTAGTATATTTAAGGATTATATAACATTACAATATAAATCTAGCGGTAGTTATGTGATGAGTGTAAGTGTGTGGATGAAAGAAAACTTGAGGCAATTAGAATGTAAGCTGACTCCTCTCCGATCTAGAATTTATTGGGTACCCGAAGCATATGGTATCCGCCTCAAAATTCATTGGTGGTCGGGCAGATCGAAACGAAATTCTTCGTTTCAACGAAATAGATTTTGTTCCCCCCTTTTTGTGATTATTGTACTTTTAATGTGTAGTTGGTTTATAATAATATTGTATAATTCATTTTTTTTTTTCGCAATTTTCGCAAAAAAAAGAAACAAACAAACAAATTTTTTTTGAAATTTCCAAACACGATATACACAGTCGCCGAATCTTTGGGTAGATGGATTGTTTTGTATGAGAGAAGAAACCGATTGTACTAAATGTCCGTGTGCCTTTAGCAGTTGTAATTACACATTACAATTTTAATTACTACTTAATTATTACTTACAAACAATTAATCATACACTTGCCTTTTAATTAAAAAACAAAACCATAAGCAATACAGAACAAGAATTACTGAAAATCAGATATAAAAATAATTACACAGCGCAGTAAAATTAAATTTACCTAATTGTTTTTTGTTTGTTCTAAGTTAATATAAATTTTCTTTTTCCAAACTATTGTAAATGTTTGTAGAGCAAAAGGCAACGATTTGAGTTGCTAAATGAAAAATTACAAACAAATGCTGATTTATTATAATAAAGTTTCCTTTTGTAATTTGATGTGAGGATATTGCATTTCTAATTTCGCATCTAGTGCATTTGCATTTAATTCATTTTAGGGCAACAAATAAAGAAGAAGACTAAGAGGCAGTGGTACCCAAGCGGTAAGGCCAGCTTACACCCGTTAAAAAAATGAAAGAAGAAAAAAAAAACACGAAGATATTGTTTTAAGTTGCTTTCCAAAAGGCCCTTTGATCATTGATTATGGCGGATGAACCGAAAGGCCAACGACAGCTGTCAATCCTGCAGTGAATACTGATGGCCCCGTGTCTTAGGGGTATCTATCTTATAAATTGGTACTGACCCTCCAGGATGCCGTTTGTGCTTAAAGTTTACATCCATCCATGGAAAAACTACTAAGCAACCAATAGACTTGGAAAGGTCTGATTTTATTGTTGACGACCCTGTTAAACGAAAAAAAAGACACAACGTTCGTATATTCATCTCGAATGTGAAATCATTAAACAAAAGATGTGCAAGCGAACAACTACCGGAAGCAATAAGCTACTACAAAGCAGGCATTACTGCCATTTAGGAAATACGATGGGATGGGCCGGGCAACAATAGGATGAAAAACTGTGACTACGTGTTATAGTGAGCAGAAGTGCCGATCGGATTTGTAATAAGTGGCAGGCCTAGGCAAGAAGTCCTATGTTTCCAAGAAATTAGCCAACGCATTGTAACAATCCGCATCAAGGCTAAATTCGCCAACATAAGCCTTATATGCGTTCACGCCCCAACGGAGGAAAAATATGATATAGCTAAGGATTGCTGTTACGAGCTGCTTGACAAAACCTATGCGCGACTACCGAAGTACGATGTTAAAATCGTGCCTGGGAGGATTTTAACGCAAAGGTAGGGAGAAAACATCTTTAGTCGTATTGTCGGAAAACACACCCTACACGACAACACGTCTGGTAACGGACTTAGGCTAATTGACTTCGCTGCGGAAAGAAATGCCGCTATAGCCAACACGGTTTCCTCACATCGATATCCACAAGGGTCAACCAAATTGATCACATTGCGATAGACAAGAGGCACGTACCCAGTATTTTGGATGTCCGAACATTCCGTGGAGCTAACATTGACTCGGAAAACTACCATGTTACAGCCAAGGTAAGAATGAGGATATCCACCACGCCAAAAAAAAATTACCGTGAAAACATTTAATGTAGAAAGACTTTAATCGCAAGAGACCGTCAAGACCTTTGCGCAACGCGTATCCCTTAAGCTCTCGATTAACACCATACCACCGGCGTCGAAAGTCGAAGAACAATGGTAACGATGCCAACATTAGAAAGAAGAAACCCCTGGTCTGATGAAGAATACCGACATATGCTCGCAGCCAAGAACGACTAACGAGACCTACAAGGCTAAGCTGCAGGTGAAGACGAGAGCTGCCATTGAGCTCTATAGCAGAGAAGATGGGAAGAACACCTGCTTTTCAGAAAGAAGAAAAAAGAGGATAGAGAGGTGCCACTCCAGGAACAACGTTCGCAAGGATTACCAAAGTGTAAAACGTCTAGCCAAGGATACAAGGCTCAAACAGAATCCGTATCCGTATATCATAGTTGGGACACAGTTGATGCTGAGGATATGGAAGAACCACTTCTGCAGATTGTTAAACGGCAATGACGAACAACATTCCGCTGTCACTCAGCGGCAACTACAGCTAAAACTACAGAAAAACCCACCTGACCTGAGTGAATTGAAGATGGCAATATCTAAACTCAAGCTTAATAAGGCTTCGAAAAATCTTCGGTCCCGTTTGCGTTGACGGGCTATGGAGACGAAAATTCAACCAAAAACTATACGAGCTGTACGGCGACATGCCCCTGGAAGGACAACATATTATGCAAACTGATAAACGGCGATGACGATTAACATTCCGCTGTCAGACAGAACGAACCATTCAATATTGTCAACGAAAGCGAAAACTGAACCACCTGACCTAAGTGAGGTGAGGATATCAATATCTAAACTCAAGCTTAATAATGCTGCCGGAAAGGACGGCTCTCCCGCTGAGCTTTATAAAGCCAGATGACTTGGTAAGTAACATCCACCAACTCATAAGCCAAATCTGGTCGGATGAAAGTATACCCGAAGAAAGGAATCTCAGCATCGTTGGCCGACCCACAAAAAAGGAGACCCTCTGAACTGCGCCAACTACACAGGTATAAGTCTCCTCAACATCGCCTACAAGATCTTATCCTCCGTAACATGTAATCGCCTGAAACCGTATACCAACAATTTAGTCGGCCCTTATCAGTGTGGTTTAAGTCCACAACCGATCAAATTTTCATACTTCGGCAGATCCTGGAAAAAACCCAAGAAATCCAAATCGATACCAACCACCTATTCATCGATTTCAAAGCCGCATACGACAGCATTTATGGAGACGAACTATACGGAGCCATGCCTAGTTTTGGTATATCGCCCAAACTCGTCCGTTTGTGTAGCATGACGATGTTCCATTAGGGTCGGAAACGACCTCACCGACACATTCGATACCAAGGATTTAAGGAAGGCGATGCGCTGTCATGTGACTTCTTCAATTTGATCCTTAAGAAGATTGTGCACAACTCCTGAGCAAACACCAGACGCGCAATTTCCAAAAATGCAACTTTCAGCATACGCCGAGTATATTGAAATCATTGGTAGGACTCAACGTGATGTCATAGCCACGTTTGCTAGTATAGAGAAGGAAGCGGCAAAAATGGGTGTAGGATTAAATGAGGGCAAGACTATGTATGTATATGCTGCCAACACGTAAGGACACACAACATCGACGAATTGGACAGAACGTCACCATTGACAGATATCTTTCGGGTAGTACGGGACTTTATCTATCTCGGCTCTGCTATTAACTCTGACAACAACATCACGTCAGAAATTGAACGAAAAATTACTCTTGCCAACCTCTGTTTCTTCGAGCTAAGAAGGCAATTCAGTAGTAAAGCCCTTACTCGAACTACTACGGATATCCTATATAAGACCCTGACCATCCCAGTCCTGCACTACGGCGCTGAAGCATGTACCGTCTCAAAAGCGGATGAAGAAATCCTTGGTCGATTCGAGAGGAAAAATCTTCGGTCCCGTTTGCGTTGACGGGCTATGGAGACGAAGATTCAACCAAAAACTATACGAGCTGTACAGCGACATGCCCCTGGTCAAAAAAAAACTCCGCATTGGAGTTTAAGATGGCTAGGACATGTAGAACGAATGGACACCAATACTCGGCTTATGTGGCGGCACAAGTCAAAACCGATATCAACCAACTTGAAGTGCTAAAAGTTTCGCTGCATCTAAGAAATTCAGGCAAAAAAAAGTAATTGTCTATAGGACTTCGATATCTACGAGTTCTGATTTCGTCATTACACCATAACTTGGTGCTACCTGTATTGCAGCTTTTCCTTCATGGCATTGCTGCCACATGCATGTTTTATATGTCGTATGAGTTCGAGCGACAAATATTTTTCTCTGCCATTGTTAATTGTATTAATTTTTATCATTGAACATGTAGTTATCAAAGAGTTTATCTTTCCATTTCGGACCGGCTTGTTCTTCGCTCACCCTCCATTTGAAAATTGATTGTGTCGATGATAGAGCCTTTTCCTGCTTTCCTTTAAGATTTTGTTCCGGCTTCGATGTCTTTTTTTGTAGCAACCTCGGCGATATCCGTTATCTCGATCGTCGTGTGATTTGTTAGTCAGTCTGTTAATTCTTTTATTAGCATTGTGTGAGAGTTCTAACTCCAGCTAGCTCATTTATGGCTTCTCCTACTGCCGTCTTAACTCCTTGTTGTATGAGCAGTATGAGTTGATCGCCTTTCTGGGTCCTTCTGATTTTTGAAACAGATTCTTCGATTGCTTCCAACTTGGGTCGCCTTTTACTTTACGCAAACATGGGTATAAATTCAGTGACGCGTAATTTTTTTAGTGCTGATTAAATGGAAATGTGGATTCAGTGGCGTATTGCTTAGTAAAATCCCGAAAGTTACATCACATAAGATTTTTTTCACTGCTCCACCTCTTGTCTTGAGAAGCTTCTCAAAATTTGCCGTTCGGGTCGGCGTTAAAGAGGAGTTCCCCAGTGTGAAAAACGAACATATGAAATGATAAGCTAAGTTTGAGTTCCTGTGTGGGCAGTTAATGCCAAATATGTAGTTATTTCCTATACCTCCGTAGGAATTTTCTGTTTTCGTTTTGCCTTATTTTCAGGCCTGCGCTCTTTTCTCTTCTATTTTCGTTGATTTTTTTGTTTCGAGCTGAGAACCTTGGATGGTTGCCCATGTTTTAACTCTGAGGTTATGTTACGATAAGGCTGTCCTTTCTTTGGTGAAATGTAGAGTAAAACCAATGGGGATACCTGCAAGAATTTATTGTTCATAACGACTTCCTGATCTTTTCCGTTTTTTATTTCATTAGCCAATAATTTCAGCTTTAATTTAATGGGATCTACTTCGAACGTCTTCATCAGGGCTATCATTTGCTATTTTAGTTTATGGAAGGTGTGCTGTTTGGTCTACTGCTTCTTTTCTTTTTAATTAGGGTTATCGGGAATTATTTTTCCGATAACCCTTAATGAAATGCGGTTGTAAAGATCACTGCGACGCTTTAAACAAACTGGTGGTGTGATGATAATGTTTGGCACACTTGTAAGACGCCATAATAGCGTTGGAAAAATCGGCCACGATCCCTTCATCCTTTAGATTCAGATAGATTCCTCCGTAGTCCATCCTTAATAGGGTCTGTTGTAACTAAAAAATGTTCTGATATACTAATGTGCATGTTTGGAGCTCGTATTTCTAAAATCAAAGCATTTATTTAGCTGGAATACCTACAGTAACAAACATCTGAGATCAAACTAAACATATATCGTCTTCGAGTTTTTATTTTGCTCTCGTTCTGGTCTGCCATGACACATGCGCAAAGCCATATCTGTAGTAGTAGTGTTATAACCTGAAATGATTAAAATGACTCAGTTGGACCAACGCCAGAGCAGTCCCAAGCAACTCGATGCAATACAAATATTCTTATATGTTGGCTTGCTTGTGAAAAAAGTTTATCAAATATTTTAAAATAACAAGTGACTATCTTTGATTTTAAGAAAATTAAATTATTATTCATCATCAGCACTTGAAAATGTTGCCACCCCAAAGATTGCTTCTTATGTCTAAGATATTCTTCATTTAATTCTATAGATTCCGCAGCTTGTTGAACTCTTGTATTTATAATACAATCAGCTGCCGCCACAGTTCAGTCCATGTTCTGTAAGAGTTGTAGAATGTACGAGCCAATGTCCTCATCCTGTGTATTCCATGTGACGGAGATCAATTTTTGTGTTGGATCTGCCTCGTCCTCGTCGACTTTAATTTCCACACTCTCTACTGTTATTGTACAGTTCTCCTGAAATGTAACCGTCCATTCGCTTAGTTTCTCCTTTAACATGATATACAGCTTATCACCCGTGCGAATCTTTGGACCCGGATCTTCGAACTTTAATTTCGATGTAAATCGCATTATATGCCTGTTTATGCCATGTTCCTTGCATGCCTCGGACAGGTTCATTAGTAGGATTCGGTTTTCCTTCATGACTAGCACCCCGTGAATTAGCCGTCGTCTTTTCGGGTCTGGCGGCTGTGCGTGATACATTTTGGCCTCTGCTTTCAGTAGTGAGAGGGAGGCGTCTATCGGAATCTTGACAGGCGTTGTTATGCAGCAGGTTTCGCCATTTGCTGGCATGTAGCATTCAACGTTGAATTCTTCTCTGATTTTGGCCCGCAAAAACTGCATACGCTCAGCTTCGCCATGCACAAGCATCACGTTTTTCGGTTCACAGTTTTGAATTAGCTGCATGATTCCTGTTTGGAGAAAATTTCAAAATTGTTTACATCATTTGAAGATATAATTGTGATGAACTTACCCTTCGCGTCAGCGTGAGCACTAAAACTCATATACTCGACAGACATTTTCACATCGACCACTTGTCTGTTCTCGAATTCTATTTTCTTCGCACCTGCAAGGACCTTGTGGCCTACGGTACCCTGTACACAATAGCCCGGCATGATGACCATATTATTCTCATTCGGTGCCCACTTTTTGAAAATCTGTAGCGAGAGACCAGCATGCAACATGCCAGGTGTGGCAAACACCACCATTGCACCAGGGTTGTCGATATAACCTTTGTCAAAGGCCTTGATGTGTTTGAACTCAAACATGTTTCGCTGTACAAAAGTTTTGCGAATCTTTTGATTCGTCCAGGTGATGAACATCTTGTAGTACGTGTTAGCTTTCTCTGTCAACCCGGCAGCAAAATAAATTGGATATTTCAGATTCATTCGCTCCCAATATGTCTCCAAGAGGATGCACAATTCTTGTGCCCTACCCAAGGCAAACACTGGAATGAGTACTTTGCCACCTCTGGCAACGCATTCGTGGACTTTCTTTAGGAAATCACGTTCTCGACATCGCTTCGAGTCACGAATTGTGGTCGCGTAGGTACTCTCAGTGATCAGCAAATCCGGACGACATTTGTCGATCCAAGCGGCACCCAAGTGCCGATCAGGGGTCATATTGTAATCGCCGGTGTAAACCACGGACTGAGAACCAACTCGAATCCAAAACATTGCAGCACCCAGAACGTGACCAGCATAGTAAGCTTTAATTTCCAATTCATTGTCAACCATTACACTCTGGTGCAAGGTGACTGCAGTCACCTTCTTCATGCAGTCCTTAATCATTTGTGTCGTAAAGAAATTCGATTCGCCTTTGCGTTCGACAGCGACTTTTCGCATGTCTTCGAGCAGGATCGGAGCTATAGCCTTTGTCGGGTGGGTCATATAAATAGGGCCGTGGTAGCCAACTATTTCCGACATGTAGGGTAGTGCGCCACAATGATCTGAAATGGAGTAATACATTTGTTTATTATATTCGGTCAGTTATGGAGGACGTTGGAAAATGTTTTACACACACGTCTAGTCTAGAACTAGAAAAGCTTAGAGCTAGTATTTGACTCTACTAAAACGTTGAGTAATTAATTAAATCGTGCGCAGTAGCAGCAAACGCAAATAACGGGGCTTATTTTTTTTTTATTACACACTACAAAAGAAACAATTTGAATGCAATTTTCTTTTCAATGTTTGTAGTGTGTAGACGATAATAAAATTGTTTACCGCTTATGACACATATGAGCAACGCTAATCAATTTCACCGGCTATCGGTAGTTTTTATTAAAAGATACCTTTTTTGTAATCTCTAGACAGAAGACATAATTTATCATACTCACCCAAATGAAAATGCGAAATGATAACGCAATCGATGTGGCAGGTAATTGGTCCTTCGGGGACAATGTACGAGAAGTCGGGGAATCGTCTTTCATCGTTGAATCCCATGTGCATCCCGCAGTCAAGCATAATGTTCTTACCACCCATCGATAGTAGCAAGCAACTTCGCCCAACATCTTGACCAGCACCGAGTGGTGTTACTTTAATATCAGGCATGGCGCTTGAGTTTGATGCAAACGCACAATAATCACGCCTTATCTGCGACGCACTTGAAGATACGTTTGAGTTGATATACTGTACACAAGTAAATACATTCAACAGATTCACATTCAACGAACCGCGTTCCTTTATAGACGACCGAACCAACGATGGTTATTATCTGTCAACGTCTGGTTTTATATCAGCTGGAGGACTGGAGCTTAATTTCACTTTGATACTCTATGCAATTATGACAACTGAAACAAATTTCACAAGTTTCGATTTAGTTACAAAATCTATATTGTTACTGTCAGTTAGTTGACAATATTTCAAGACGCCACATTTCACTCCTTCCTTAGGACATTCTTAAAACATGTTATGTTATAAATGACAAGATGTATCAAAATCGCAAAACAAGTGCGAGACGAGCGCCTTTCAATTTGCTTTTCACAACATGAAGAGTATGGTGAGAATCGATACTATATTGCCGACAGTATGGTGATAAGGTGGTAAGTGGCTGAACTCAAGCCACTTCATATAAGCCATTTCATATAAAAGTTTTTATTTGATATTTTAGATTTAGCTCTACAACTTCGTTATTTAGTTAGTTCCCAATCAAATAGAAGATAAGATTCGATTTTTATTAGGCGCAAGAATTTCTCAAGACACAAATGCAATGGTGTTAAATAATTCTATAGACTTCATTCGGTTTAAAATTATTTGTTTAAAGTATTCCACTAAGGCAGTGGGTCAATTGCGTTTAAATTATGGTTAAATTTTATCCACTGATTTCAAAAAGGCATATTACATCGGGTACACTGTGAACGTCGCAACAAACAATTTCAACTTTGATAAAGTACTATCGAAACTTTTTCCCCTCCAGCAATATTAGCTGTAATAAGTCTTATGGATTGCGGCGCAATCTACAGTACTCTATAAGGATTCCTTTACCAAGACTCATAAACAATTGCATTTGTTTTTAACATTTCCGTACCCACCGTATTTGTTTATTCAAATGTTTATTTTAATAAATATTTAGAATAATATTAAACGTGAATAGTGTTATTTATGATATGATATATTATATTCAAACAAAAGTTGAAGTTCCTACTGGCATTTGAACTTGGGTCTCTTTGCACGTCAGTCCACGCCATTCACAAGGCTGTTCTCTGCAACATTCTGGAGTAGCTTTAGTGACGATATTCGTGGTAGATGTCACAGTTTTTTCGTCATCTCGTATTTCCTGGATGGCAGTAATATCGACGGGCTCAGTGTGGCTATGGATTGTTCGATGAACTGCCGCGCAGAAGGTTCGATTCCCAGACGTAGCAACACCTTAATGATTATCTTCTTGCTATCAACACCCTAACATATAAGTTAAGCAGGTCAAATCTAATTGGTGGAAATCAGTATCAGATGGTAACAATTTGAAGGTCAAATAAGCATCATTGATTAGTCATTAGTAGTTCGTCCTCTTTCTATAACAAAATCTTTTTCATTGTTAAGCATATAACAGCTAAAGATAAGAATAAAAATGTACAACGGGTAAACAATAAAAGGTATGTACGGGTACTTTTGTGAGAAGAAATGTTTACTTTTAAATCTCCGAAATTAGGGGAGGAAAGTACCGGCAAAATGAAAGACTTCAATGTTTAAGGTATTGTGAAAGAGATTACGGACAAAAACTATCCATATAGCGTTTGCCCATAAAATCTTCAAGGTTTATTTTTACGAACTCAAATAGCTATAAAGATGAATCTACAAAACATACACATTTCCGCGTATGTTTGATATTAAACAGAAAATTATTTTGTTTGGTATTTTTAAGAGATAATGGAAACTTTCAAGTGATTACAGCACATCACTTGAAAGTTTCCATTATCTCACCAATTATGCGTGAAAAAATTGAGAAATTGCTAATGTTTGAACAATTTTCTCATTACCCGTACTGAAGATTCACATCCCAGTTTAGGGTCCAGGTATAGCTATCATCAAAAAGTATATAAATACATAGAGTACGCATCACAGCTAAAAAGTGTTGTAGCCGTTTCAGACCAGGGCGATAAATAAGAGGGGACAATTTCGTCGTTCGTATGCGTCGGCTATGTTGTTGTTTGATGCTGGGGTTGCAATGAGAACACTGGAGTAACAGTAGAAAAACTTCATTGTATGAGATGCGCAGTCTATGTAGTTCTATACTCTACACTATCATCCAACAACTTTATTGGAACACAAAACATGATGGAACTGAAATTTTACCTCCACACCTGCTTCTAGGAATCAGTGCAAAATTGTTTCATTTCGGTGGAATGTTAATTATTACTTCACAAAAAAAGATCTTGATCAGTGGAAAAAAATTTATGCGAAAACTGTTATTAAAAATTTCAATATCTTTGGATAATCATGTTCTAAAATTCATAGGCTTTGATTTGACACCAACTTTCCAATGAGGGTTATAGCTATAACTGGACCCTTTTTCAAATTTAAGGGCCGCCCAGAATGCGTTTCTGTAGCTGGCGTCTTGTGTCGCTGTCAAACGAGATATACATTTCATGCATTCCACTTCAAGCTACACATTGTGTTAAGGGCCGCCCAGATTGCATATCTGTAGCTGGTATCTTGTATTGCTGTCAAAAAAAGGATACATTTCTTGCATGAAGATGCTATTCATTCAAGTTCAAGCTACAGATTCACATTGTGTAAGCGCTTATGGGTTGCAGTGTTCTTAAATTTTAACTCAGCTACAAGCGTAATCTACAGATACGCATTTCGGGCTGCCCTTAAGCATTTAGGGCTTGTCTAGTTCTTAATTTCTGACTCAGCTACAAGCTTCAACTACAGATACGCATTCTAAGCGGCCCTTTACAGTTGTACATGAGTAGGTATGAATAAAAAGTTTTGAACTCTGCCAATGAATTTAGCACGCATCTACCAAACGAACACCGCCGCTGTCATTCGAATCCGCAATATAAAAAAAACATCATAACATAACCAACAAAATTCACCACATCGTCTTTCAGTTTGCTCCGTTTGCTCGATTCGAATGCCGTGTGTGTGCTTCTTTGCCAAGAATTGATTTTTATTTTCAACCTAACCAAATTCGCGTTGAGTTCCATTACAACCCCAGCAAAAAGAAACTACAAACGTTCCTGTCCCCCCGCATCAACTACACTTAACCACATCCACATCAGCAAAGTAAGTAAATTCAATAATTTTTAATCCATATCGCTGGAAATGCAAAAGAAAACCTTTTCCAAAGTGCAAAATGAAAACAAATACCCAGCCAGAGTAAGTCTCGAAAAAAGAGAATCATGCCGTTTCTCAAATCTCAACTCCATTCAAAAGCCCATTGCCCATCGTTCGCATATAGAAAATGTATGCATTTCAATTGGCCACCGATGTTGTCATTAATTTTTCTAATTTTAGATATCAAAGAGAGTCGTGTGTGTAGAGACGCGACAACAACCGATGGTGGGAAAAAGCGTTCAAAAGAGCGCGCAATCGCGGTATTAAATGTGAAATTTACGCGATTACCACTTTTTTTTTAATCTTCTGCATTTTTTTTGGTTTATCAGCCAGGGATGTTAAAAGGGTTTTCTTCTTGTGACTTTTGTTATGATCATGTTGTACCGTACAATATTGCACCTATGTTTATTTCGATGACGCACATTCGGTCACTGTGTTACTGTGTAGATTCCTGGAACTGTCAGTCAGTCTCTCGGTCTCGGATTGAACCAGTAATCCATGTGGTTGGCACTTTGTTTTGTTACGTCCTTGTGTTTTATTTCAGATGAGGTTTTTTGATTTTGTTTTTACTTTCCTCGTAGAAAGGCCGAGTTTTGCAACACGGTGTGATCTTGGTCGGGCTAGCTACACGAAGCTTTACATGTGAATTTCACACACCCCCATACACTGCAAGAATCATGCGTATATTGCAAGCACTAGTACATAGTAATTATCAAAAACCTACCGACTGTTCATGCTCATGCTCACACTTGCCCTTTTGTAGATTTCAGCAAAATGGCAGCATCAATTGGACCGCGACCACTGGTAATCTGTGGGCCCTCCGGCTCGGGTAAGAGCACTCTGCTTAAACGCCTATTCGCAGAGTATCCCGATACTTTTGGCTTTAGTGTTTCACACACAACCCGTCAGCCACGTCCACGAGAGACGGACGGCGTAGACTATCACTATGTGACACGCGAAGCCATGGAGCAGGCAATCGCAAATGGTGAATTCATCGAATCAGCATGTTTTGGTGGGAATTTGTATGGTACTAGCAAAGCTGCGGTTCGAGATGTTCAAGACAAGGGCAAAGTGTGCGTGCTCGACATTGAGATCGAAGGAGTCAAGCAACTCAAGGCATCTGATTTGAATCCAATTTATGTATTCAACAAGCCACCATCCGTTGATGAGTTGAAACAACGATTACTGTTGCGCAATACGGAGACCGAGGAATCGTTGCAAAAGCGTTTGGACGCATCCCAGGCCGAGATCGACTACGGCACTGCTGAGGGAAATTTCGATATTATCATCGAGAATGATGTTATCGATAAGGCCTATGCAGAGTTAAAAGAGTTTATCGTTTCTGAAATTAAGAAACAGCAAGATGCAGGTGTTAACATCACTTTTTAGGTGATGGAAAGAAGGTGTACGTTTCAATGAAATGAATCTTAGAGCAAAATAGCGTATTCTCGCTCGCTAGTCTAATAAATAAATGTCGTAATAAATTGTCTAAAAATGTGGTTTATATTGAAATGGGTCGGGTTGCTGTGGGTTTGTTTTTTAGCTTGAGGAGGAACAATGTGTTTTTAAACTTGTGGAGGGGTCGTCAGAAGGAAATGGTTGTTTCAGTTCTTTGTGGTAAAAATAATAACTTCGCACGCGAAAAACAAGGGAGAAGCTACCATATGGAACGCTAATTCCCGATTTTTTATTTGCCAGTTTAATCGGCCAAACTTTTAGGTCCTCTTTTTTCAGTTTGGAGTTAAACCGGATCATTTAATCTTGAGTTAACTTACCAAACTGTTTGGGGTTAACGATGCTAATCCCTAAAATAAGGATGCTCTCGCATTGACCCTACTAGTAGAACTGCCATTTTAATAGCAAACAGTTTTGTGTTTATAAACTTTTCTCAGGGGAAGCGCCCTGATATGATGTTTATCGACTTTGTACGATGATTGTTCTGGCTTTTAGAAGTCTATTCTACTTTCATTCCATTGCTTGTTCTGTAACGAAAAGGGTGTTGAAGTTGCGCTGTTCTTGTCATTAGATGGACTATGTGCCTATGAGTTGCCCGTCTGTGGAATTCCGTCTACCGTCTGTGGCTTTCCTACAGTCCAAAATGTTTGGTTTGTTGTTTGTTTGTTTAAGTGGCGCTATCTGGAATGAACCTCGGCCTCAACCAACATGCCAATTAGCCCGGTCCTTAGCTACTCAAAGTTGGTTGAGGTCGGTTTCCACTTGTGCGCGCCACTTAAGTCGAGGTCTTCCTCTACTGCGTCCGATGTCTGGCTGGGAATCGAAGACTCTGCGAGCCGGGGTATTGGTGTCCATTCGGTCTACATGTCCTAGCCATCTCAAACGTCCAATGAGGAGTTTTTTTTACCAGGGGATTGTCGCTGTACAGCTCGTATAGTTCTTGCTTGAATCTTCATCTCCAAAGCCCGCCAACGCAAACGGGACCGAAGATTTTTCGATGAATTTTATTCGGTCCCGTCGACCAAGGGTTCCTTATCCGCTTTTGAGAAGGTCCATGCTTCAGCGCCGTAGAGCAGGACCGGGATGATCAGGGACTTGTAAAGGATCTCCTTGGTAGTTCGAGTGATGGCTTTACTTCTAAATTGCCTTCTTAGCCCGAAGAAACAGCGGTTGGCAAGAGTATTTCTTCGTTTGATTTCGAACGAGATGTTGTTGTCAGAGGAAATAGCGGATACGAAGTCCCATACTACCACAAAGTTATATCTGTCAATGGTGACGTTCTGTCCAATTTGTCGATGTTGTGTTTCCTTTCGTCTTGTCCTCAGTTGCTGCTAAACCCATTTTTGCCGTTTCCTTTTCATACTAGCAAACATGGATATGACATCACGTTGGGTCCTACCAATGATGTCAATATCTTCGGCGTATGCTAGTAGTTGTACCGATTTTTGGAAAATTTTGCCTCTGTTGTTGCCTCGTGAGTTTTGCACAATCCTCTTAAGAATCAAATTGAAGAAGTCACATGTTAGCGCATTGCGTTGCCTAAATCCTTTTTTGGTATCGAATATGTCGGTAAGGTCATTTCCTACCTTGATGGAGCAACTAGACATGGCTCTGTTTAGTTCGTCTCTATAAATGCTGTCGTATGCGGCTTTGAAATCGATGAATAGGTGGTGGGTATCGATTTGGACTTCTTCGGTTTTTTCTAGAATCATCCAAATTGTAAAAAGTGATCGGTTGCGGACTTTAATGGCCTAAAACCACACTGAAAGGGCCCAATCAGGTTGTTGGTAAGCGGTTTCAGGCGTTCACATATTACGGCAGATAGGATCTTGTAGGCGATGTTGAGGAGACTTATTCCTCTGAAGTTGGCGCAGTTCAGAGGGTCTCCTTCTTTGTGGGTCAGGCAAACGATGCTGATGTTCCATTCTTCAGGCATACTTCCTTCAGGCCAGATTTGATTAAGCCCGTCATTTCATTTTATTTAGCTTGAGTTTAAGTATTGCTGTCCTCACTTCACTCAGGTCGGGTGGTTGGCAGTTTTTGCTGTCATTGCCAATATTGAACGGTTCGTTCTGCCTGACAGCGGAACGTTGTTCGTCATCGCCGTTTAACAGTATTCAGAAGTGGTTCTTCCATACTTTCAGCATCGACTGTGGGTCAATGCCTTGTTCATATCTACAGGATTCTGTTCGAGCCTTGTTTGCTTTGACGTTTTATACTTTTGTAAAACTTGTGAACATCGTTCCTGAAGTGGCACCTCTCTATATCTTCGATTGCGCGTTTTTCTTGCTCGTTTTTCTTCTCTCTGAAAAGCCGGTGTTCTTCCCTTCTTCTCTGCCTATAAAGCTCAATGGCAGCTCTCATCTTAACCAGTTGGCATCGTTGCCATTGTTCTTCTTGACATCGCTTTTTCGAGTGTTACGTTGAATTTCCTGAAAACATTCTAGCGACAATGTCATCCTTTTAATTTTGTGTTGTAGCTAGGTAAGGTTACGTTGTAGTGGGTGCATGTGTTTACTTATACCAGGAAGGTTCGTTGTTTTACCACGTGGATCTGTCGATTTTTCCAAAAGCTTCGTTTGCCTACAAGAACCATTGGGTGTTAATTATGATGCGGGGGATGTTTCTGACTTTAATATTAGCCAGCCAGATATTAGTGGTAGTAGTAGTATTTATTACTAGCTTCATAGAAGCTATTGAACTTCACCGTTTACAATTTTTTTTTGGGTTACAATTGACATTTAATATCTAACTTTAATAATTTTAGCAGTTTTTCAGTTTTTATTGTAATAGGAAGCTGATTAAATAATTTAAAACCTTTATAGATCACGGAATTTTGTGTACTCACACTTAACATATTTGGTAATCTAAAATCATTATGGTTTCTTCAAGAATATGGTTGGACATCTCTTATATATTGCACACAGTTAACTAAATATGTTGGCATTAAATTATACTTCGCTTTATACAAAAACACTCGGACATTCATAACAACTCTCTCTGCTTAACAGATAACCACTTTAACGATGTTAACATACTATAAACAGATGCAAATCTGTTACATTTAAGAGTACAACGCATAGCTTTGTTTTGTAGAAGCTCAAACTTCTTATTGCGTATTCTATTGGTAAATAAAATCAATTTGTTGATCTAGATCTGCCCAATTTTGTCAGTTGTTGTGTTCCATTGAGCAACAAATTGTTTTATTTTTTGATCTCAGACCAATTTTGCAGATCTGGATTTTTCAGCAGATTTACTTCATGCACTAACGATACCACAAACACAAATGATAGCTGTCATCATCCGACAAAATCTAACGCACATGATCGCGCATCGGTGATATGCCTTAAGTCAAAAATTGTTGACACCTATGCGCTAAATTTTCTCCCAAGCAAGTTGTCCCACGAAGGCTTGCTTCGAAATCAATCGAACGTGTATTGTTACGCAGCAGATACCTGGAGGATAGCAAATTGAGTTCCGATTGGAACTTACTTTCGTTTCGAAAATTGTTCCGAACGGATACCTCGATTAGGGTGATTATCTTCAAACATATCCGACTCCATTCGTGGCAGAAAGTAATGTGGGGTTGTATACCCCATTTCTACCCGATTATATTTCTACGTGCGGATAGGACGCCAAGTTTTGTTTTATTATAATCTGAACATGTGTGGGTCCTAACAGATCAAGATGCCAAGTAGCCTTGGTAGCGGGATATCAAGGTTGTATTGGAGTTCTACAGGTATCATATAATCCCAGGAGATTTAAATATTTTGAAGCTTTTGATGGCACAAGGAGGTTTCTTATGGTGTTGTAGCAACTTATGAACAAGGAAGGAAATAGAGTGGCAACAACTATTACTAACTACTTCATGAGAGACTGACCACTGAGAATATTACTATGTGATATGCAAAGCCATGGAGCAGGCAATTGCTTCGAGGTGTCGATGACAAGGGCAAAGTGTGTGTCTTGGACATTGAGCTCGAGGGAGTCTCAACAAAAGGTTTAGCGATCCATCAATTACTATTACTAACAACTTTTGCCATTGCAAGAAAATTATTACTAACTCTTCAGTTGCAAGTATCGTGCGCGCGATTAGTACTTGTGGCCTATGTTCTCGGGGTTTAGTGTTTCTCTCCAATTTCTGACATTAGTACTCTTCGCTCGCACTGGAAAATTACATGTCGTTTATATTGGCGGAGTCCATAAAAATAAAATACACTTCTAGCACGATGGCGGGACCTCCTGTTTCATGCCGAATCCGAACGAAGAATTTGAGATAAGCTTTTCTTGACAATTGATACAACTCTGATGTTTTGTCAGATCATCACGAGAGGAGGGCCAGTAAGAAATCATTTTGGTGTTGCTACGGCTATACCGATCATTGGTACAGTCTCGAAGAATTCTCGAAGTAGCTTAAAATTGGTTAAATTAGTTACCAGAATGAGAACCACCATTGAAGGGATTGTAATTTAAATCCCCAGTTTCCAGAGTTGAACAAATTTTTGACGTCAAGGTGTTGTTACAGCATCATATTTCTTTGCGTCTCCTTTTTTTTTTATAATTTACACGTACTCAAGGAGTTATGAATACCCTTTATATGTTACCATAGTACGAGCGTTGCCCTCATGGCCTTCTTCTAGGGTTGTTGTTACCCACTGTATATCATCTACTGTAGAAAGGGATTTTCTAAGCACAGAAGTGGCTCCCTCCAACTTCATCAGTTGCCACTTCTTATCGGTTGCAAATGATGCGCTTGAGTATTTTACCCATTTTGTCCAAAAACCATATGGAGCAGTGTGAAGAGTGTTTATCTGATGGTTTGTTAGCCTTTAGGCAGCAGCACTGTTAGGCACCTGTTGTAGATGCTTGCTTAGATATTGTGTCCAGACAAAAAAATCAGGAGGTATTTTTTTAAAATGCGAAATAAAACATTTAAATATATCGTGAAATCTTTATTACTAATCCAAAGAACCATTCCTGACATTAACTTTTTAAAGACAATCCCTTTCAAATTTTGGACGGAACTTCGCCGTAGTCCATGTGGACGTTCCAATTTTCGATGACAAGCAAATTTGTCGGTATCTCGCTCCTTTGCTCCTTTGCTTCAATGTCGGGCTTCTTTGCTTCAATCGTAGCTGGCTTATCCACAAACCCCTTACACTTTACGTATCCCCAAAAGGAATAGTCTAATTGTGTTATATCGTGATGTTATGATGTTTCTGGCCAATGCACTGGTCCGAAGCGTGAAATTGGGTGTTCACTGAAGCGGTCTCTCAATATGTCCATTGTTTCACAGACTGTGTGGCAAGTAGCGCCGTCTTGTTGAAACCAAATATTGTCGAGATCTCGGGCTTCCATTTCAGACAACAAATAGTCCGTTATCATGGTACTCGTTATCCCACCATTTACAATAACGATGTAAACGATGAATAAGATGTTTTTAGTGTATGTAACTGTAGATCTTTAACCTCTTACGGTTGTTCTTCGGCCCATATATGTCAATTATGCTCATTGACTAGCCAGAATTGGACAGCATCTGTCAAAGAAACCCGTTTCAAAAAAACACCTCACCCGTTATATGCACATGACGGACCCTCTTTTACAACAGAGACGTGCATGCAGTTTGTAGTCAGAATACCGAAGATATTTTTGGCCCTAGTTAACTTGTGTTTAAGGACCAGATTTTGTGAAAGTATTGGTTTCCACAATTGACATTGAAAATGCAATATCCCGAAGCTCGAATTTTGTACAATTCTGTTAAAAGTTTGGTTTTGATGTTGTTCTACGTGACATAGTCTAGTTGGTCTAACATTAAGACCGTCTATTCGATTGCAATTTTCCATCATCATTAGAAACTTGAAATTATCCGACCCATCAAGTGCTTTTGCCCTGCATATTCTCTTATTTCCAATTCCGTGCCAAATAAGAGCTCAACACCCTTATCGTATATGAGTTTAATGAATTGATGGCTTTGAAGGTCAACTTTTGAACGGGTCGCCTTTCTACTTAAAAGTTATGGCATCATAAAACATGTACCTCATACACCAGCAGTACAATGAATGCCCTCACTAAACGCAAAAGGAATGACATTTCCTTGCGTTGTCCTCTTCCATTGCCTGTCTCAATTGTCTTCTGTTAATGGTATTTATTGATTTTATTTGTCCATTTGCTTCTTGTATTGTTCTGTATTGATTATTGAGATGAAAGAGTGCTTTCGATGTCTGATCTGATAAAATGAGGTTAATTTTGGAATTCACTTAACCAGACGCTATACCTCCCCTTGAGCTTATACCTTCGTAATTGATTGGTTTCGTGCATGAGATGATATATGGCAAAACGAAACCAATTAACAAATTCTCGTTGATTAATAGTTGTGAGGTGGTAAACTAGAACTCCCAACATTGTATTGTTCTTTAAAGGTTAATTGTGTATTCTGAACATCGCATTTCATAAAAACCCTTTGGTTTGTCCAAATTGACCAAATGAACAGCAATACAATAGCCAAGACAATCGTTAAATGCCTGGGCACAGGTTCGAAGCGACAAGGAGAACGAATCTCCAGTTTCATCATAGAATCATTGGTGAGCGTGAAATTGAAATGAATGGTAGCAGCGGGTACATGATGAAACTTTCTAGTCTCAAGCAGACCGGTCGGGAATCCGAAAGTTGTAATAGGCCAGTCTTTTGGTGTTGACAGGTGTTGGAAAAGAACAAAATGGAATGAGATATGAAATATTTTCTAAAAAAAAACGTCACATACAGGGCTCCGGACGTTTGTACAGGAAGGCTGATGAAAGCCACTAGCAAAAAAGAAATTAAAAACTTTTTTCTATTTAATGAATCTGGTTATTTTTTTTTTCATTTTGCAGCTTGATTTTTAGATTTAACAAAAATGGATAACTGGGACACTGAAACAAGAATTTGGATTGTCCACCGCTATAACGCACTGGAGTCCGTAGTTTCGATTCAAAGACAGTATAGGCGCACGTTTGGCGGTAATCCTCCGAGCAGATTGACCATAATGAGGCTTGTTAACAATTTTGCCGATCATGGGACAGTCGAAAGTAGACCCTACCATCGAAACCCTTTAGTTCGAACGGAGAAAACAATCGCTGCTGTCTGCTGCCATACAAAACAATCCAAGAGTTTCGACAAGAAGCTTATCTGCTCAAATGGGTATAAACAGACAGTCATAGCAGTCAATTATACACAATGATTTGGACTTTTTCCTATATAAAATTCAAATTCGCTTGGAATTTTGCCAGAAGATGCATCAAATGGTGGAAGAGGAAGGAAACCTGTTGAACTGTCTTTTTATGTCTGACGAGGCCCATTTAGATTTAAACGGCAAAATAAAAAATCAAAATGGTCGAATATTGGAGTGCGACCCACAGATACTCCATGAAACGGAATTGCACCCACTTCGTGTCACAGTGTGGTTTGCAGTTTCATCACGCTGCATTGTCCGCCCTTACTTCTTCGAAGAAAATGTTTACAGCGTTACGGTTACTGGAGACCGTTACTTGAGCATGTTGAAAGAGTTTTTCTATCCAGAATTACGCCGAATGAGAATTTTTTCAACTCTGTGTGGTTTCAGTAAGGTGGTGCAACTCCTCACATAGCCCGGCCTGTTAGGACAGAATTGGGACGAAAATTTCCCAATAAGCTTAAATCCACCACAGTCCGTTGGCCCCCAGGTCGCCTGACCTTACTGCACCAGGCTTGATCTTGGGGAGTTATTGCAGACAGGAAGTCTACAAAGTAAAACCAACAAATTTGAATGAACTTAAGCAATCTATCGAGATTCCTGTCTCAACTCTCCAAGCATTAAAGGGCCGCCCAGAGTGCGGATCTGTAGCTGGTATCTTGTATAGCGTTGTTTTTAACTTCTGACTCAGCCACAAGCTTCAGCTGCAGAAATGTATTCTGAATTAATGAACAATTTTCGGTAAGAATCCGCACATGCATCAACGAGCATGTGCGAGCATTATAATGTAAATAATTACATTATTGTTAAAACTATGTAAGCCATATTCAATAAAATTCAATGAGCTTTAACATGAATAAAAGTAAAATGAATTCCATACACTGAAAAAAAAGTTATTTGAGTTGCTTAATGTAGCAATATTCATCAGCCACCCTGTATGGGCAAATGTTCACACCTTTGAGCGGAATGTACCCGTGAAACATGACGATAGTTCATTGATTCCAGGTCATGATTTCATAGATATATAAATTGCAACCAGACTGGCCTAACTGAATTAAGGTCATTTAAAAATAAGAGTTTAACTATTTTTTTTGTTTTAAACAGACGTATGATTGACAAGAACAAAGAAAAATTGGACAGAACTATATAAGACAATGTAACGCTCTATCACGCTGAACCTTGGGCCGTATTCCCTTTGATTTGTTAGGCTGTGGAGACGAAAATTCACCCAAGAACGTGACGAGCTGTACAAAATACTACATAGACCTGATAAAAATACGTTTGGACATTTACACAAATTGTTGGCGTAACAGGCTCGTTATTACCCAGAGCCTAGCCTTTTCGCACCATTCATATGTGCGTGTGTACTTCTTGAACGATGGCGTGACTTCCTGATTTATGCCGAATCTGAAAGACTAAGTTGAGATAATCTTTTCTTGGCAATTGATACTAATCGGATGATTTCTCAGATCATCACGAGACGAGGGCCAGTGAAAAATGATAAGTTGTCGCACTAACCATCGCGCCACGGAGTCCGTCTATTATTATTATATTTAATAGATAATTTGTAATTTTATATATGATTTCGGGCATATACCGAATAATGATTTTCAAATTTGCAAGTGTTGTTCTGGTGTTTATCTGTTTATCGTAAAATGACAAAACGTACTAACCACAAATCAACCAACAAACAATCAACCAACCAACAAACAATCAACCAACCAACAACCAAACAACAACAAATTGTCAATCTGTAGAAAAAAATTGCCAGTTCAAAAACCAAACCTTTAAAAACAGAACTTGAAAGTAAGTTACTGGAGGCAGTTATTTGTGTCCCGGGGTCATGTTAATCGATGACCAGATTAAACCCAGACTGAGAATGTAATAGGGTAGTGGAGACCATGCGTCTTCTATCAATCTGTAGGCATAGTCTGTTCTTCAATCTATATGCTGAACGGATTAGACAGAAGATTGATACTTGGTTTTAATTAATTCAGTTTTGCCCCATTGCCTTTAGGAAGTTATTTTGCGTTCAAAACACGTTTCCAAAACGTTCTAAAAAGTTTTTTCTTTTAATTTTTATTTACATTAAATTAGATATAATTAGGGTTTGTTACAAAATCGAGGATGGTGGGTTCAATTTTCCTGAAACTAAAACTTCGTAATTGGTATTTTAATAAAATGCTTTCTTGTATGTAGGTATTTCCATTTTTTTTTGATGACCTTAAACTCGTCCTGTCAAAAGGTGCATAAGCAGAATACGTCAAACAAACTTTGACAAAACGCGTCAGGGCTTATTTTGACGCTTTATATACGCTTACATTATTATTGCCACACAGGAATAAGATGAAATGTATTAAAGGGGTCCTAGAAGCTAAGCAAAGATCGTATTTTGTACATGCATGTTACGGTTTTTTTTTTTTCAACATTCGGCATAAATTTTCAACAATGTAAGAGTCTATCATTAAAACTGGATGAAAACCCTTATCATTTCTCGCTCACATTAAAATGAGCTTAGCAAAATTATGAAGGGATTTTGTCTATCGTGAATCTGCTGCCAAAAGTATGCTGGTAGCCAGACGTAACACAGTTGGCAATCGAAGTAGCCTTCAGATAGGAAGCAGTTGTGTAACCTTAATTGACTCTAGGCTGTAATTTTACTGAGCAATGGTCTGAAAATCATTTTGATGACCCAACTTATGGCTGATACAACTTATATAATTGTACAATACAGTCGTAGACGACCCGATAATTCTATCCACAACAATCCTTTTTAAAATTACGCGATTGCAACTCTATTCATCCAAGTTCTGTTTTTGGCACTGTAACTTATCAGAAGATTTTAAATAAATCCTTGACCGTTTCGAAAAAGTTCCTCGGAAATTTAATTGTTGTATCGGCAAAAACCGAAGATGTACCAATTGATACTCAAGATTGACAAATTTGCTAATTTACATTTTCGATTATGTCGAAATGGGCTTTGCCTATCGTATAAAAATGGGTGGGTATGGTATCATCCTCGTCCATCATTCGAAGGTTCCTCTGGATGAATTCAAAGCGGATCGATAAGCCTTAGTGGTTTTATTTCCTTGTACTGTTGTACTACAAAATTCACTGCGAACGAACTGTCCAAATAATAGATCACTGGCACAAAGATTTGTAACTTTAGTTGCTAGACTTGCACAGGGGATGGGATCAAACCATGGAGCGCTTTACCCTAGAAGTGAAATGGTCCTTGGGCGCCACGTACATAATTACACGTTGCATGATATCGAAGAAGCGGATATTCTTTGTTAAATCGATTTTGTTGTCTAGAATCGTCCCCATTTCCTATTCGCAAACAGACATTCTCACTTGGTATTTTCCACTCGGAAGCCTAACTGCTATTTATCACTACATTCCGGCTTTGGGTATACAAATTGGATTTCCACGATCAACCCAGTTTTTCCATTGTCATTTGTTTCGTTGTTATATAAAAAAAACTCGGTGTCAATTTTGTAAAACTCTTTTCCGTCAATCAAGCATTTATCCCAGATTCCTATTATATATATACAGCGATCGATTCAATAAGAATGGCCGTGTTCTGCATTTCAGTTTACAACTGAAAATTGAGGTTAGGTAACGTGGAACGCAAAATCTTACTAAGTTAAAATGTAAATGTCAAACTGTTCCAACCCTTATTTTGTAATTTAATTTGTTTATATATATAGATTTCTATTTACTTTTATCTATTCAGAAAAATAATTCTAAATCAGAAAAGTAAAAAATAACTTAAATAAACCAATGTTGTCGGGTAATTTTACTGAAATCAAAAACATCTTCATGACATGATAGGTCGAAGAATAATCAGCTGTTTCACTCATATCTGAAGTCCCATGTGAAAATTTTCCATTCATTTCGTCAATCATTGCCCCTCAAATGTCACCTACACTAAAATGGTCGATTGACCAATGAGAGCAGTGCATCGGCAAAATTAACTTAGTAAAACTGAAATCCGGAACACATTTTGGCATTTTGACAGATGCTTTCGCAAACATTGACAATTGTTTTAACCTTGAAGGTTAATGCAATCTTTCGCAATCATTATCTTCGATATTACAGATATGCTTTAGGGATGGCCTTTTTGTTTGGCGTTTGAGTTGTGGCGAGAGTGTTTTTAGCTTTCGTTCAGTGACTCCATCGTTGGGTAGAACATCGGAATGCACACCTACACTCATTGGGTGCTTTGATGAAAAAAATGAGCGTCTGTTAGTTGCCACAGGACCTTTGTGTTTGACTGAAACGCTTCGTTGGGGTGTAGGTTCCAGGGATCATTCCCCAATTGTAAGTATCTTGTTGTGGTTGACGAGGAATCATCTTCCTTCTCAACCATCGATTTCAGACTATCCATCTTAATGAATCCCGCCGCGAGAGTTTCCTCTAAGAATGCTTCGACGACACGGTTTATTCCCGTTGAACGCACTTAAGTCTCCCCGGTCTACCTGCGTCTGAACCATAATGAGTTTTAAACTCTCTCATTGATCCACTATCGTTATTAGAGGTAGATTCCCATGCAATCATCTCAGGATGTGAAGGTTGTGGACCAAGGGCTAAAGGCACCATATTCTGAGTTTGCGACCACAAAGAAAAGAGGAAACGAATGGATTTAAGGGAAAAGTCCTGGAGCCTTCCTTGTTGCGGAGAATGTTTAACCATAATAGCCGTGAATGTCTGCTGATACCCATTTGAGCAGATAAAGTCCTTGTCGCCATTAGTGACAAGTAAGGCACCAGCTACTAGTACAATTGTTTCCTTCCAGCCAAAACTCCGTTTGGATGGAAATCACCGACTTCCGTTTATGAATGCCGCAAACAACCCAAATGCGGGTGTCATGATCTAAATTGGCTCTTTTTACTAAATCTGAATCGTACTGTAAATTAACAAAAATAAGAATAGAAATAATAGTTTTAGTCTTTTCTTTGGTACCGCGTTTTATCACCCACCCAGTATTTCGCCAAGCGTTTTTATTAAAGGCTGTTCTTAAATCGACCCTATCAGAGAATAGAGACCATTGACTACGTTTAAACCGTGGACAATAATCGGGACTAAGCCTACATTTGGTGTAAACACTTCGAACAACGACTAAATAGTTTGGGTCAGTCCACTAATTTGAGTGACCTGGACTTATATTAATTTAACTGTTTATATGACGGGCTCAGTGGCACGATGGTTAGTGCGATGAACTGCCGAGCAGAAAGTCTGGGTTCGATTCTCAACAGTAGCAACACCTAAATAATTTTTCACTTTTTTGTCTCGAATTCGCCGTTCGGAGTCGACATAAAACAGGAGGTTCCACCATCGTGCAAGAAGTACACACGCGCACGTTGTGAGAAAGCTTGTTCCTGGGTACTTACCTTCCGTTAGATATCACCATGAATTCTCAACTGACGTATTGTATAACCTGTTATAATAGCGAGTATTTTCCTACTTTGCCCCATAGTCCCGGTTATTGTCGACAGTATTAACGTAGCCATTGTGTCTGATCTCGGGAAAACACCATTCACTTCGATGTAAAAGATGTCTAATGAAGTATAGATATCGCTAGTTTTGCACTTGGTCCTGTACGGTGCCAACAGAAAAGTCTGAGACAGAAGTATTTAAAGCCGGCCTAAATATAGTCCACGCGCGCTGTAAACGTTGCCATTACTGACCAGAACTTTCACAATTCATACAAACAACGTTGACAAGGTGGTGATTGCATAATGAAATTTGTACGTATCTCTGTATACTTTGTCATTGAATTGGTAAAAACTGTGTCGACGCCATTAACAGTTTTTGTTTTCTGTATCAAATTACTGAAAAGCTAACAAAACTATTCATAAGTTTATAAATTTCTTTAAAAAAAAAACAAAACCACATGGACTCTCCATCAAGTGTGTTGTCAAGAAAAGATTGAGCGTAAAAATAGACACACTCAACCATAAAGGTGTTACCGGATTCAATTTGTTTTCACTCATGACGTACCCCGTCAATATTATCAGTCAATGTCAGATTTTAACAAATGATACCACCGAAACTCGTTAGTCATCACCACCCTATCGCTTATTCGATAAATTCGCCGTTATTTAATAAGACGCAAAACCAATCGAAAATCTTTATCAACGATAAATAATGAGCTCTGTAAGATATCTCCTTTTGCCAGAAACAGATGTTTTGTGTGCAAAAACAACACCACTTCATGACACACACTCCATGTTGGGTCGTCGCTGTGTGTGTTTCTTTTTTGGTACATAAAAATCCAATTGCTATTATCTCTCCCCAATTATTATCAAAGAGAACATCCCTGATTCGAAAATACTGTACAATGTACACAATAACACAACACCAGCAGTGTCTGAGTCTGGTGTGTCTACCTGAATGAAATTGTGTATTGTGCCCCTCCATCGATTGAGCAGAAGCAATCTCAATAGAGACAGAGAGTCCAATTGGCAGCGGCACACAAATCAGCCGCCTTCGGATGACGAAGCGACCATCCGGCAAAACACAGAGAGCTGCGGCGCACAAAAATCCACTTGAAAAGTTGAGAGCGAAAGAACACACATGCCATATAATTTTGAAAGACCAACGAGAAGCGTTCCCAGCATAAAAATAATTAGTACTATCTGATTTATAAAAAAACGTACCAAAACGTTTTAGTAAAATCGGTCCATCGGGTTCTTTTATGTGACGAAAAATTAAAACTGTCATATCTGCAATATCGAGGAAGAACTGTGTCATCTTAACGATTTTCATTCCCATCAACGCCTGCACCTGCTTTTTCTTGTCGAAATAGCTTCTGCAAATGTCATTGGTAGCACGTCCTAATTTGCGAGTATTGAAAAGTGTCGTGTAAGTATACTTATAGTGATGCTGATAGCTATATCTTCGGAATGACCAGACATGGAATTTTTGAACATGGGCCAGATTTGCATGAAACCCATTGTACCTTTTTCTCCTAGCGATTCATGTGTGCGTGAGTACTTTTTGCCCAATAGCGATAGCTCCTGATTGATGCAAAATCCGAACGGTTGAGTTGAGATAAGCTTTTCTTGACAGTTCACAGTTCTCGGATGTTTTGTCAAAGCAGTAAAAAAAAACATTTTTGACAGTTTGAATGCGTTTTCTTGTTTTATAATTTAGGCCGTGTGTCAACTGCGTTAAAATTAGGGGTTAAATTTTATCATCTGTCTAATTTTTGACAATTCTTCAGGGGTAAAAAAATTGGCTTTTTCCTGTGGCAATTAAATTAAATGGGATATTATTTCAATACTATTTTCAATAATTTCCCAAAAGAATTGGAACAAAATTCCTTTATTTATAATTTCTTGTAATACAATAATCCCTTAATTATTAATTATTGTAAGTTAAAAAATATTGCTGTTTAGTTTGGGCTCAAGACTAAAGATATCCGCCCTAGTTTGTTCATGTTAAAAATATTTCACATACATCGAAACAAATGTAATCGTAACAATTTTGAAATCATCTTTTTTTAAAAATCCAATTTTAGTTTATTTTACAACTTTCATTACATTTTCTGATACAAAATACATGTTCTTTGCTTTTTATTTAATAATCTGAATGATGCACTATTTTCCCGTCACATGTGAACACTGGTAACGAGGAATAATCCATGCGCGTGCTTTTGATCTCTGTCACTCCTCAATAGATATAAAGGCCGTGTGTCAATTGCGTTAAGAAGAGGGTTAAATTTTATCAACTGTTTAATTTTTGACTTTTCTGAACCATACTCATGTCAAAAATTATCCACTGGCTAAAATTTTAACGCAATTGACACACGGCCTAAATGTCAAAAATAAGCTACTGGATAAATTTGAGTCAGCTGTTAAGCAGGTTAAAGTTTTTAAGTCTCTATTCACAATACTAATGTCAAAACTTATCAACTGGCTAAAATTTTAACGCAATAGCCGCACGGCTTTAGTTAGCTAATGAAATGACGAAATGAGCAATCTCTTTCTTGGCTGCACTCCGCGAAGCCATACTTCAAATAAGAATTGTTGCCAAAATGAAATGGCGTCAAAGTAAATCGTTCATGCTCTCCTCCCCTCCCCTGCTTTTTGTTCAAGTACATTCTGCTGACGTCATTGGTCTAGGATAAGTAAATTTTGACAGTTAGAACAATAGAAAAATTTAGCGATGGTCTGCTAGTGCAGTAGTTGACAGTAGTTGCCGGTTGGTCTACTAAGTGCGTGATTCCTAATTGAAATTTTGAAACTAACAACACCTAAAGTTGTTCATTAGCTTACTGTATTGAGAAATTCTCTATATGCCTAATACATTGTTTCAAAAATATTATTTTGCGCACAGAAATTAATGTAAAATCGAAGTCTTTACGGGCTCAGACTGAGATGTTAGTGCCTATGCCCACTATTTATGCCTTTGACACACTGATGGTTTAAATACCACGGCATATCTTGATTGGTGACACATGGTTTATGTATTTTCAAATGACAATTGAAAAGTGCAGTTCTTATGGCTGAACTATAATAGTCGGATACAATCGGAAGCAAATGTCAAAATTCTACGTTAAGTTTTCTTTAGCACCGTCAATTACTCAAGTCGCCCATAATAGACTTTTGTAAATGGAAGCGATTTTCAGAATGGAAGTTGTTTTGCCAAACAAAATTTCGTTGTATATGAGCTTACAAATTAAATATAAAGAGCTGTTTGAAGTGAAATTTCAAATGTTTGTATGGAAGAACAAAAGAAAGAGAAAGAGCGAATGAATTAGCTGGTCGTACAATATAAATTGCATGTGTTCGCACAGTTACGAAAATGGTCGTCCGCCACCAGTGATCGGTCGAATTCGATGTATAACACAAAAAAATGCTAGTATTAAGCTACGCAAATACCATGATGCTTGCGTGGTATTAGTGTGGTGTTTCTTGACACATACTATTAAACTCAAAAAATTGATACCACCCGCGTGTCAACTGTATTATTTGATGTCACTAATAACGCAGGGTTTTCTAAATCGGTGGCTGAAATATTTTACTCCATTTGGTCTGGCCAACATTGCACCTCCTAGAAAGGATTCAAACGCGTGCGAATAAAATTTTAGGAGCCACTGGAGCTCGGTAAAAATTTACTTGAGCTGCCTTTCACTTTTTGAATTTTTTTTCGTCTCTGCGTGCTTATCATTTATATATTTTTAAAAATTGTTTCACATTTAGTTTAAAAATTATTAAAAAAAAATTGCACTTGTTTGGTACAATTCCATACAAATTGTTTGTAGTTTGACTTTTTTTTTCTGCTGCGGTGTACCCAGCATTGTCATGTTAAAAGAAAATACTTAAGTAACGTTACAGTCCAGAATGAACCTGGGCCTCAACCAACATGACCTTCCATTAATCCCGGTCCTTAGCTAATTGCCTCCAGTTGCGCACTCCAATTTGCTTGAGTCAGATTGTACTTGGCGCGCCACTTAAGGCGAGGTCTTCCTGTGCTGCGTCCGACGTCTGACTGGGAATCAAAGACTAGCCGTATTAAACGTCCAATGCGGAGTTTTTTGACCAGGGGCATGTCGCTGTACAGCTCGTATAGTTCTTGGTTGAATCTTTCGCGATGTTGACGAGACTTATGCCTCTGTAGTTGGCGCAGTTTAGAGGGCCTCCTTTTTTATGGATCGGGCAGACGATGCTGAGGTTCCATTCTTCCGATCAGATTTGGTGGATGTTGCTTACCAAGTCATCTTCGCCGGCTCTATAAAGCTCGGTGGGAAGGCCGTCATTTCCGGCTGCCTTATTAAGCTTTAGTCTAGATATTGCTATCCTCACTTCAGAACTCAGGTCGGGTGGTTGGCAGATTTCACTGGCGTTGCCAATATTGAATGGTTCGTTCTGTCAGCAGAATGTTGGTCCTCGCCGTTTAACAGTCTGCAGAAGTAGTTATTCCATGTCCTCAGTACTGAATGTGTCTCAACTACGATATTTCCGTGTTCATCTCGACAGGACTCTTTCTGTCCCAAGAAAGAGTGTTAAAATCCTTTGTTCCAGCAAAACGGGCCAACCAGAGTATCGTTAACAAAACAAAGTGTTGACTTAGGCGCATGCCTGACGACTTTACACAATCTGAGCGGAGTAGCGAAGTTGCGTGAAAGACTGACTGTCCCTAGAAATAGATTTAAAATCCTTTGATTTTATTTTTCCCATTTTGGGAAATATTTAGTATTGTTTTTTTCTGAAAATGCTGCATTGCAATGTTTCCTTTTTATTTATCACTCAGCTATGTTGGGGCTGTCAAAAGTTGGTTGTTTTCCTTAAGGATTTTCGGAATTTTTATTGTTTTATAACTTTTAAAATATTTCTGAGCGAAGATTTAAAATAGTTGCTAAATTTTTAGCTTAATTTAATGAGTAGATTAAAAAAAAGTGAATGGCAGCTAAAGTTAATTTGTTCCGCGAACTTTAAAGTTTCGCTCGAACTTCGTCGAAATATCTCGTGTCTTAGTTGTTTTATCGCCACTTTTACAACCACGCTGAATTCAGCAATTGTTACATTTATGATAAATTGCATTAAAAAATGTACCAACATATCGCGAATTTACCAAAGTGGGAACGCTGTTAAAGAGCTAACAAGGCGACGACCGCGCGCACAAGAGAGCAAGTAAGCGAAACAGAAAAATAAAAATCTCACAGCAACACCACACACAAGAACAAGAGGAGGAATACCTGCTTCTCTGAGGAGAAGAAAAGCAAAACAGACTGCTGCAATTGCTCCGTTCCGTTTGTCGTTGTCGTTGTCGTCGTTGCCGAAACAAAAAAAAATTGCAAAATGAGAAAAAAACTCCACAAAGTCTGAAGTATCCAAATAAATAGTTTTGATTGCAAACCCCAAACAAAACGAAGAAAACCTCAAAAAAAAAAAAACGAAACACCCAAGTTCAACGCTAGTTTGGCAAATAATTTAAATCTGAAATAACTGTGATTCTTCAATGGACATCGGGAATATTAAAGTGAGAGTACAAAGTGTGTGATATAATAATTCGCCCGCCCTCCTCTGCGCCGCATTCATCTACACAGCCAACATCATCATCATCTGTAGCTAGTTGGACTTTTCCCCATGACAAGGAGATGATGATAAGCAGTGAATATTATTAACAAAAAAAAATAAATAAAATAAAAATAAACGAAGCCGAATACACACCAGGTAATGATTTATTCGTGGATACACTGCAGAGTTATGTATCTCTTAGATAACGAGGTGCTTTTTTTTTTTTTTTGTTGCGTATAATAAAAGTGATACCGTCAGCAAATCGCTGCGCTCATCTATAAAATCTGTATAGCCACGCATAGATCATAGTAATAACTTCGATCAAGAGTTGTGCATGGGTCGACAATGTCCGGTTCGGCCCGGTGTACCTATTGCAAAACCCTCCAGCACAAGTTCCAAAGAGAATAAGAACAAGCACGGAGCAAGTACATATATAGAAATCGATTTTGACCTATAAACACACGAGTGTATACACAAATGACACTCATTGTTTACAAAGGGGAGCACAAGTGGCACCTACTTAGGGTTCTTCGTTTCCTTTTCATTGGTAGTGCTGCTGCTGCTGGCTCATGCTGGTGTTGGGTACTTCTCTGCCAGCTCTTGTGCCTACCTAAGCAGGAAATTGTATTTTGCCCTAAGAATGAATAAACGTAGATATGCAGTTCTCCCTTCCACCGCCCCATAGAGCAATGACACTGAAGCTATTCAGGTTTCTGTTCTGTAAACGAAGACATTCATTCCTCTTGTTCGTCGTCGCTCTTCATATCCTCAACGAGGTGGTGGTGTGTATAGGGTAAGAAGACAGCAAATGCATTTCGCCCTCGATTTAGCGATTACAAAGCAGGAAGCCGCATTGTTTTCATTAGCACTCGATTCGCCCTGTCAAAACATGGCTACATGCTGGGAAACGGGTCCTCTACACATGAGTGGGGTGTGTATATATATTTTTTTATATCACACATAAAATGTTGCTCTTAATGAAATTTCATTGTAATTGTTGCGAGTACATGTAAATGCTTTTTACTACCACCCTTGCCGATGTAGATACCTCCTGAGATGAGCTTACAATTTGTCCGCAGGTGAATGAAAATGCTCAATAAACGGTGATTTTGATGTCCATAGAGGCAGTGCAAAACGCCGCTGTGTCCATCTTTTGTCGTCATCTTTCAACAAAGAATCGAGTCATCTATCATAGCGAAGTGTGCCTTGCATTATGCTATTTCATGAATCACCTTGTCTTCTGATTTGGTAATTACATCTGATTCAGCGGAACCGTTTTGTATTTGTTCTATGTAGTGGAAAATTATCAAGAACTTGTTGGGAAATCTCGTTGCAATCGTATAGCGTCAGCTGGTCAAATTCCAAAAGAGGGTGTGTGTTGGAAAATAATGATAGAATGGCGTCAGATTTTTGTGAAATACGGTCCGATCAGGCATCTCATGTTCGAATGATTAATACACTTGGCTCAAGTCATTTCACATGAACATTCTGGCACATAGGTATCATGGTTCGTGTAGAAATATTGTTGAAAGAAGCTGCCCATGCGAAGCTGCCTTATGTTGCATTAGGAATTCAGTGAAGACTTCCATTAACTTAAGCAATTCTTCTTTATTACCTGGATAATGCGTATAGTGTACTGACAGCGTTTCAAAAAAAAAGTTTTCGAAAATTGTTTGACCTTTTCACAACAAACACAGTTTTTGTTTGACGTTTTGAACAGCTGTGGTAGGTACTATGCGATAAATCTCTGTGTAACATTTTAAATTATATTTTTCCGGGTATTTTCCCCGTGTCAGCGATGTAAATCAGATTGATAGTTGGGAACAGTTTCCGGGGAAAATTTATTCGCGATAAGTCTGATTATTTTTACAGATTTACTCCTTACCGTCTCCAAGACGCACAAATCAGTAAAGTCCGGATTTTCAGTGCGTGATCATCCTAGTTTCGGGACTAGACTCGAGTTAACTCAATATATAGTAGTTTTTCAGTTACCCCAGCAATTTTGGTGAGTTAACCTGGGACTAAGTGATCAGATGTTTTTGACAGATGATAAAATACCAAACAAACAATTATAGCGTTTTCCATTGGCAAATCTGGATTTTGATCTTTTTTGTTACCGATTACACGATTTCCGATTGATTTTTTTTCTGTGGTTGTATTGTTGTAATTTCGTGTCTGCGAAGTTAGTGTCGGTGTTGTTGTCAAGTTTCCAGTAACACAGGTTGTTTGTTTTTGCCTTAATTTATATTTCACATCGTATAGCTACAGTTTTAATGGTTAATCATAGTTTTTCACAATTGAAATAATCTAAAATCACAACGAAAATCACTCTAAACAAACTGACAGCTATCATTTGTATTAGTGTTAGTGCGAGGAAGGGTAAACTTGTTGAAAAATCCAGATCTGCAAAATTGATCTGAGATCAAAATAAGAAAAATCAATTTTTTTCCCCAATTAAACACAACAACCGTCAAAATCGGTGTTTTGACAGATCTAGATAAAAGAAAAGATCGATTTTTTACCAATGGAAAACGCCATTATTTTCAATTCCATTTACGTGGACATTCAATCAAATTTTTAGAAACTAAATACGCGTGCGATCAGATTGGTTTAAAAAGATCGCGACATAAGCATTTTCATTTGTTTGTGGCAAAATAAACCAAACAGCTGATAAGCTGTTGCTGATTCTATACATTTAGATAACTTTTTGACAGCAAATACGATGAATCATGAGTGCTATACTGCTATCAAATGAAATCACCACACTTGGAATGAAATTAAATCCCGCACTGAAAACCCGCTTCATGAGTTAACTCTGGATTAAATTTATTCAGGGGTTAGTTTACTCTGGGTTAACTCAGAGTTAACTTAGCACTGAAAAACCGGGCCTAAGAGAGCTTATGGAGAGCAAATGACTACAGAACTGTCTTTTGGTATCCGAAAGTGTCAAGTAATAACGGTTTATTTTGCGTGTGTAATATTTTGTTTGTTGAAATTCTCGTTTGCTTTTTTTTATTTAACTCAACTGACACAGGATTAATCACTCACAACTGTCAGAAACACGATGAAAAATTGCCCTCCAGTGATTCTCAAACTGTGCTCCCTCCTCACCCTCCTCACCCGTCTAACCCTCATGATGAAGCATACTCGTGTGCGAAAGCCCATTAAGGCTTAAACAATTTAACGGGTGCATACAACTTTATAAACGGAGTGCATTATTATTTTGTATTTTAGATTTGACATTAACCCCTGCATTCATAAACGCTGATAACCTAATTAAGGACTAACATGACAACTTTTCCCATAAGAAATACTCGCGCAAATGTCAAAAGTAAATCACTGATTAGCTACTCAGCTTTTATAAGTATGGGGGTAAGTTTTTAACATAGAGAAATAATTTCGATAGTTATATTAACCTCGATCTAGTAATGTGTGTCTTGTCTGTCTGTATGTCACCGAATTTTCGACCCTAAATTTTGCGCTAGAGTCATGAAATTTGGTATATTAGACTCACTGTAAGCTAACTATAATAGGAAGGAAAAGAAGATATTGCTTTTTGCATTCGTGTTGTAGGGTTTATATACGAATCTCTGATTGGAATTAACTAATTTGCAATTATAGCGTTAAGCCCATCAGTTTCTGTCTTAAGTTAAGTTTCAGTAAAGCGCTTAACTTTTTTTGCATTTACACAGTAGTTTAACTAAAAGCTTAACTGAAAGCTTAACTGAACTGAAACTGAACTTATCGCCTAAATTCGCTTCACTAGTATTGCGGATGAATTGTTGAATGGGAGGATTGCAGCTGGCTATTTTATATAAAATTATTTATAAAAGCTAAGGCAGAAGAAATTTCGACGATGCTAAAACGAAACTTAAGAGTTCGCTATTCTTATGTCTCCCTTTCAGTTTTTCGCTTGCGTTTTAATCCAATCTAGGACGTGCAATGTCAAACGTCATCGCGGTCTTCTGCCTATGGACAGACAATGGCCGTGTTCCGCATTTCAGTTTACAACTGAAAATTGAGTTGGAAAATAAATGTCAAACTATTCCAACCCTCATTTTGTAATTCAATTTTTCCATATACATGTATAGATTTCTATTTACTTTTATCTATTCAGAATAACTATCCTTTATCAGAAAATTAATTAATAACTTAAATAAACCTATATTGACGGGTAATTTTACTGAAATCAAAAACATCTTCATGATAGGTCGAAGAAAAATCAGCTGTTTCACTCATATGTCATATCTGAAGTCCATTGTGTAAATTTTCAACTCGTTTCGTCAGTCAGTTATTTCCCCTCAAGTCTCACGTGACTAAAATGGTCGATTGACCAATGAGAGCAGTGTACCGACAAAGTTAACTTGGTAAAACTGAAATGCGGAACGCACCCAATGAGGGACGTCACCTTCATAACTCATTTAATTTAAAAAAAAGGTCTAAAACAAAAGGTTAGCAGCCGTATACATTATATTTTCTTAAAATATGTCTCAGAGGTTGTTTAGTTAAGCATGCTTAAATATTTACATTGTCTCTAAGCAACGTTGCTTAGATTCTCATCTATCATCGATTTTCATTGCTTCTTAAATAAATGATAATCGTTTCAAAAAACGTAATAACATTTACAAATCTAGTACAAAAAAAAGTTAAATTCTACACAAGTTTATGTCCTATGGTTCTTCTACACTACTTAATGTTCTGAAGTAGTGTTTTCGACAGCATGTGTTTGGTAAACAAATCAAATAAAGGAAGAAGCAACTATGTAGCCAAATAATAAAAGGAAAATATCCATAAATTAGGGCTCTGCCGACAATGCTATTGGCATAGAAAAATTGTATTGAATGTGTAGACACTTCTTCAACAATGAATTGAAGAAAAAATCAAAATTATTAAAGACAAAAATGTGGACACTATTACGTCAAAGTCTAATCGTGAAGCTTGAAAGGAGATTCTATGTTCCTATGTTTTTGTCAATGAAACCTATTTGATCCTTCAAGATCGCATCGCACAAGGTTGATAAACTTTCCCATGTAGAAAAGTCGATACTTTTTCTGAAAACATTTGTCTAGAACCTCATTTGCGTTAATTCTCTTTTTGTAAATTTTTGGTCTCGTTGCTGTTTCTCTGTTTGTATTTATTACATACATTCGGTACATTTAAATGATTTACAAAAAAAAAAATAGCTTGAGTCAATTTTTATTAATTTACTTTTCCTTTTCAACACCGAAACTCAAAGTAAATCTTAACTAAAATTTAGATGGAAATTCTCTGATCTGTCAAAATTCATTTTAAAATGGCTAAGCAACATCAAACAACCTGCGAATTGATTATTGATACCGATTTTGCATTTAATACTTACTTAGGGGTGTTTTGAAGTTAAACAACCTCTACAACCTTATAAATACGTCTGTAAATTTGTACCTTCATTATAAAACAAACTCTGACAGCATTTAATCGCTTGTGCCGTTCCGTTATGTATTTCTTCAAGAAACAAAACTAATTGTAAAACAAAAACGCAGATATCATACCGTATCCTCGCATCAATTACTAACAGTAGGCTGAACGAGATATATCAATCAATCACTTCAAGTTCTGGAGACATATCGTTCTAATTGTCAACATGACCACTCATAAGGAAAGTTCGTGAAATTTAATTATTTAAATGATACCGTTTGGGCTTTGTGGCTTGCTTGGCGAGATTTGTTTCAAGCAACGTGTATCGATTGTTTTTTTTTTTACAACAATAAAAATAACGCGTCCATCCCCAGCATACACTTCCGGACAAAACCGTTCTAGCGTAGATTGTTTCGAAAATGACACACATGATTAAACACTGTTTAGCTATTGATGAACAGCTTGATTATGGAACAGTATGCAAAAGTGTGATGAACCAATTAATTATATACTTGTTGGAACACACACAATGCAAGAACGATCTAGGTCATTCTTAAATACCGAATGTCCACTACCCGAAACCGCGAAGCTATGTTAATGTCCAGGGTGCTGGTGAGTATTTTTGGTATTTTTATTTATCAATGCATGCAGGGTAAACCTTGAAACTGTGAAATGCGTTTGAAAGGAGCCACCTGTCACCTCTGCTCTGTCATGTCGCATTAGAAATGTGTATACGTACAATACTGGCCCAAAAGGCAATATTGTTTGACCTGATTTCTGCCGCGGGTTTTGATATAGAGACAACTTGCTAAAGTCCGACGCATGCAGGTTTTACATGTCTGGGAAAGATGTGTATTATAAATTTTTCTGCAGATAAAATTTAGCGCATTTGTGTTTGGCTTTAAGATAAGAGAAAACTTGCAGAACTGCAAGAAATGCATATCTTAAACGTACGTTAACACCTGTGTTTTATTTTTTCTTTCGAAGTTTTTCGGGCTTCTTTTATCTGAGTGCTAAGGGCACATAACTAAATTGGTCGAATTCAAATGAGATATTTTTCAAAGACTCTGTTTCGGAATGCGACCAATCATTTATAGTCGTGTTTTCTTACTTTAGAGTAAAAATTAAATGTCATTACGAATTACTACGATAAAGCGGTTAAGTACATTAAAGCTACAATGACCATGCAATAGCCACATTAAAATTATCGACAACGTAAGGAATGGTACAAGATAAGCTAAATCTGTTATTGTGTGGCGTAACTGGTGATTTTTTAAGCGTAGTTTTTTTTTTTTTAAATAGATTAACACACTCAAATTTGCATCAAATATTTTTATTAATAGGCCTTTGCCATTTACGTTTTAAAGACAACTTGATGTAAATGTTGTCCGCGGCTCCGTTTCAAATGGTGCAATATGCGCAAAATTGGACCTTCCGAATGGAGGTCCAATTTTGCGCATATTTTTCGAGCGATTCGGCATGCTCAATTGCTGAGAACGGCGACGAATTGACATTTCAAGATCATGAAATGTTGGACATTGGACGCTACAACTGCAACTCTTCGGTACGCACTGTACGCATGCGAGTCGATAGTTTTATGTCAAACAAAGTAAATTTGGTGATAACAAAACGAATTTTTGATTCACCAGATTGATTATGACGAACATAATATGGTCGTAACAAACGGTGCAAATTTTTCACAGAGCACGAATTTTGATAACAAATTTCAATAAATTGCAATGGTTGCTCGTTTGTAAGTCTTTCCATGATTAAATGGCAGAGTAGACTAACAACTTTTCCCTTTGAGATGACGTTTAGACGCGATTACTAACCAGTGCTGCCAACCTGAAAATTTAACTCTTTAAACATCACCCGTTAAAAAACAAACCGGGTACTTAAATTCCGAATCGCAGATTAAACTTTAAAAAACTGCATCTTGGGTAATGCGAAAATAGGAAGGGTGATTTTAATTACAAGTTTTTCCTGTAAGAGATGTGACTTTACTTCTGCAGTTTGGTATAACATTGGTAAGCATTTTTTTTCGCAGATAGAATTCGACCTTTTATAAATAGTTGAAAAAGTATTCGGAGAGATCAACAAAGGATGTAGTTGGTTGTTTCTGGACGCTAATATGATGTCAATTAACGTAGTTTGTCTTGATTCTATTTCACATGTGAGTAGTAATGAAAATTTGAATGCAAAATCTTACCTTAATAGGCAGTTAAATTAAAAAAAAAACATATGAGAAGGCTACAATCCTGTGTGGATCGTTTTATACCCTATCACATCCCATCCTTTAAATTAATATCCCTTAAATGTGGTTTTTATGGCAAAGAAATATTAATATTGAAATTGTAGCAACATATTGTTCAGACAGTTTATCAAAAACTTGTATGGTTCGACCAAAAACAACGTTGTTCTCCTGCATACGGTATGGCGTAGGGTATACAAATGGTTTTTGTATGAAAACGTCTCCAAAAAGTGGGCGTGGGTAAAAAAAATATATGGAAGAAATGTTTTCATGACCAAAACCAATTATTTTGCATATATTTTTTTTCCGAAATTTTTAAAATTTTATCGAAAAACGTTTTTTTTTAATAAAAACACCCCCAAAAAGTGGGCGTGGCAAAAAACTTTGTATAGATGAAATAAAGACTTAAGGATTGTCTAGATATCTTCTTCAGACATTTTTTTTAACGGTATGGTCTAAAATTAGGTTTTACTAAAAAGGGCTCGTGGCAGTGGGCGGATTTCAAAATAGTTTACACTTGTTCGAACAATGATCACATGTACAAAATTTCATTATCCTAGCTCAAAATTTAAGGCCCAAAAACCGACAGACAGACCGACAGACAGACAAGGCTTAATCGACTCAGCTATGGATTCTGAGTCGATCTATATACTTTGCTAGCTAAGTTATTTCACTATGTTACATGGATCAAAACTAATATACCCCATATGGGATAGGGTAAAACCACAACCCTTATTTTGCAATTTAATTTTTCCATCAGGAAAATAAATAATTATTCAAATATCGTTTATTTTTACTGCAATCAAAAACAGTTTCATCACAGTTCGAAGCAAAATCAGCTGTTCTAAACTTGTTTGAGTACTCAGTCGAAAAGTGCTGCCTTCCGTCAATTCACGTGACTAAATAGGTCCACTGATGGATGAGAACAGTGGCTAGTGCTTTGGACTACTAAGCATATGCATTCGGTTTGTATCCCGAAAATAACTGCTTTCACACCGAACCAAAAACTGAGTTTTCGTTAACTACTTGACGCTTTCACACCGAACACCAATCAGGTTTCGTTGACATTAAAAACTAGTGGTGGGTGCACGACTGGGTCGTACGCAACTTTCTCTTTCACAGCGAGTTAATTTGACGTTTCTAACAATTTGGCCAAAATACACAATAATATATATTTTGATTAATGATGCTTAAAATGATATAAATAATGTCGAAATGTGATTATACGTACGTTTATTACGTCATTGAAAAGTAATCGGTGTCCATGTGAATAATAATAATTTTCCGTTATTGTCCAAAACTGAAATTTTCGTTTAGTGTAACTCACAAAAACTGTAATTGTAGTATACAAATTAAATTTTCTTCAATTTGGCAAAATGCAAAAATCGGTTATATGGATTTTCTCGAAAAAACTGGGTATGCAGTTTGTTGGAACTAATATGCTTATAGCATATATGAAGTTCAAAATCGTAAGAGCCGTTTTTGAGCAAATCGAGGTTATGTAGGATTTTTATATGGCAGATACCAGTAATAACATGGCTAAAAGCAAAAAAAAATAAATGGCCCGGAATTATGACAAAAAAACGCTGGATACGAAGTTTGAAGAAAATCGGTCAAGTCGTTTAGGCTGGAGAGGCTTTCACGGACAGACGGGCCGACGAACCGACGGACGGAATTTCAAAAACCACTTTTTTGAGTTCCGCTATCATCGTAATGTTAAAATCAATCAAAATCTCGAGGTCGTAAAATTTTCACGAAAACAATATCTTTCTCTTGATAGGAGAAAGTTAAAAACAAACAAAAATCATATAAAGAAGGCTACAAGCCGTTGAGTGAATCGTTCAAAACCCTATCTAAAATAAATGCCCAAAAAAGTGGGCGTGCCTAAAACTGACTGTGGATGAAATATAGAAATGGACAAAAAGTGGGCGTCAGTTAAAATCCTCTATTGATCAAATCTCTACTCGATATATTTTGATCGACCGTTTTTTTTTTCGATTTTTTATATGTATTGCACCAAAACTAGTTTTTTAGCCCCCAAAAATGGGCTTATATTAAGGAAATATAAATCCTAAGATTGTCTAAATATTTTGTTCAGACACTTTACTTTCCGTTTGCAAATGTCAAATCTTGTTCTGCTTTGACATTTAAAACCAATGAGCATCAGTACCTCATTTCTTCTTATCCGACCCGGATTGTGAAAGTGTATTCTTCGATTTCTAGCCATTCATGGGCGCATTAGAGAAGATCCTTAAGTGCCGACCTCAACCAACTTGAAGTGATCAACTGGAGGCAGTCTAGGGGTGATTGGACAGCCATGTTGGTTGAGTCTCAGGTTAATTCTGAACAGTAGCTCCACTTAAGTAAATAACTATGGTCACCATTAATAGATTTTTGTTCTTTTTGAAGCCATTGATTGTCAGCAGTTTTGTTTTACGCGACCGATCAGTTGACCTAAAGCACAACAGACAATCTGAAAAGACAGAATACTTGTTGGATTCATGGAGAAATTGGGCGGTCAAGCAATCAAGCATATGATTCAAAAACATTGATATGGTGTTCTCCAAGTTGTTAGTCCTAACTGGAACTATGGAAACCGCAATTGATTTGTTCTAGGAGTCAGGATATGGCAGGGTGTTCTGTTTTGATATCCCCCTTTGGGGGACATGGTTACGACATGTCCGTGACCGACATGGGAAAAACTTTTGCAAAATAAAAGTCTGGAATCGAATAGCTGTAAGTATTTTTGAAAAATCTGACATTCACGAGCCATACAGGGCCCCAAGCCTAGCTTTTCCCTCCACTTGTGTGTGCGGAGTTAATATTTTGCAACAGAGAAGAGGATTTCCTACTTAACGGCGAACGATAAATTTGAAAAGCTTGTCATGACATTGCTACTCTTGGATGTTTGTCAGTCTTCAACAAGAGGAAAAACGTATGTGTTGTCACTTTCGGCATTTGAACCAGGGACCCGTCGTCCAACTACAACTTTGTAGTCCAACACACAAACGACTAGGCCACTGCACACAGTGGTCATGAAGCAGATGCATAACTTGTTTTCCAAGAAAAGGCATAGTCCTATCGTCCAATATTAAAAAAAATAAACAGCAGCATTTCGAACTCCCCCATACGCTGACTTCATCCATCATACGTCATTAACAAATGACCCTTCTACACAAAAAAAAAAAATCGAATTCGTTCATCACCACATAGACAATTAAAGGTTCTGTATGCCACATTTCCATCATCTATCGAACTTTAGATTGTAATAGACCTAAATTGGCTCGACGTCATCCAGTGATAGCTACATAGTCTCAGGAGAGGGTATTGCATATGTGTGCGCTTGTGTTGCAGGTTTAATTAATGGGTTCGCGAATTGCAAGTCAAATACACGAGGCACGAGAGTGCATTCGAATTCTGTTCTATTGACTGAGAATCCATTTAAGTAGCGCGTCAGTTTGTTGCTCTCAATCGACGTTAAAAGCTTCGAATTCGTCAAGAGTTGGGTTGGGAAACGTTTTGTTTTGCTATTGGTTTTGAATTTCAAACTTTTCATTTGCGCAGTGATTTGCAAGTAAGTCATGCTACGGCGAAGATGAGGTAATATGCACATGACAGTGTCTTATGACCTTCGTTGGACGTGCTGGTCACTGGGAACACACTCATCTTGAGTCGGAATTAAATATAATTTTTGAGGCACATCAGTCGTGATAAACGATGTAGGAAGTACTCGTTGCTCTCGTATACGGCTGGTGAATGCATTATGTCAACGCCAACATTCCATTGGATACGTAATCTGTGTTCAGTTAATTTGAAACACGTAATGTTGTGTTGTATTGGTTGTATTGCAGCTAAAGTTCACCGACTTTAGATGTTTTTGAGACTTCTGATAAAACAAACAATTCCAACGTATATCTTCGGATGTTTTTTTTTGCTTAAATCGTTGTGACTTTGGGTTGGTTGTTAGGTTACATTATTTCAGACTATAGAGAGTTAGTTGAAATTTAATCCAAGATCCTTTCTATCTTGCAGTCAACCTAGACAGGAATCTTTTTTGGACGAAGCGTCGAAACTAACTAACTAACTTATGGCCTGAAGAAGTTGTGAGGACTGAAGATTATGAATATCTTTCTCTGTCGTAAAAATGTAACTCTGCATACACAAATGAATGGAGAAGCTTGGTTTCAGTTCCTTTTTAGATCGTTAATGCCATAATTCTAACATGTTCGCTTTTAGGAACTTTCGTTGTGCTTTTTTCTCGGACGTTAAAAAACAGGCGATCATAAAAAAATGTTCAATTGTGTCCAATGTGAAGTTTTTTTTTTGACAAGGGGCATGTAGCTATTGGTTGAATGTTCGTCTCCATAGCCCGTCAACGTAAAAGGGGCCGAAGATTTTTCGAAGAATTTTCCTCTCGAAGTATTTCTTCATCCGCTGTTGAGACGGTCCATGCTTCAGCGCCGTAGAGCAGGATTGGGATGATCAGAGTTTTATATAGGGTCTCCTTAGTAATTAGAGTGAGGGGCTTTACTACTGAATTACCTTCTTAGCCCGAAGAACTGCGGTTGGCAAGAGTAATTCTTCGTTTAATTTCTGACGAGATGTAGTTGTCAGAGTTAACAGCGGAGCCGAGATTGACAAAGTTCCGTGCTATCTCAAAGTAGTTGTGAATGGTGACGTTCTGTCCAATCCATCGATGTTGTGTGTCAGCATATACTTCCTTCTCTAAACTAACAAACGTGGCTATGACATCACGTTGAGTACGACTAATGATGTCAATATCATCGGCGTATGCTAGTAGTTGTATCGATTTTTGGAAAATTGTGCCTTTGGTTCGTGAGTTTTGCACAATCCTCTCAAGAATCAAATTGAAGAAGTCATATGACAGCTCATCGCCTTGCCTGAATCCTTTTTTGGTATCGAATGTCTGATGGATCAGCGAGAATTCCCCATCGTCATCCTACACAATCGTACGAGTTTGGGCGGTATACCAAAATTAGAGATGGCTTTGCAAAGTTCGCCTCCGTAAATGCTGATGTATGCGCCTTTGAAACTGATGATATGGTGGCGGGTTTGGATTTGGACTTCTTTGGTTTTTTGTCAGGATCTGCCGGAGTGTGAGTATTTGATCGGTTGTGGAATTTCCTGGCCTAAAACCAAACTGATAAGGGCCGATCAGGTTGTTGGTAAACAATTTCAGTTGTTCACATGTTACGGCAGATACGATCTTGTTGGCGATGTTGAGGAAACATGGCTCTGTAGTTGACGCAGTTTAGAGGGTCTCCTTTTTTGTGGATCGGGCAGACGATGCTGTGGTTCCATTCTTCAGGCATACTTTCTACCAAACAGATTTGACTCATGAGTTGGATGTTATTTACCAAGTCATCTCCGCCGCCTTTATAAAGCTCAGCGGGAAGGCCGTCATTTCCGGCAGCCTTATTAAGTTTGAGTTTAGATATTGCTATACTCACTTCACTCAGGTCAGGTGGTTGGCTGTTTTCGCTGTTGTTGCCAGTATTGAATGGTTCGTTGTGCCTGACAGAGGAATGTTGGTCGTCATCGCCGTTTAACAGTCTGCAGAAGTGGTTCTTCCAAATCATCAGCATCGACTGTGTCTTAACTACGATATTTCCTTGTTCATCTCGACAGGATTCTGTTCGACCCTTGTATCCCTGGCTTTGACGTTTTACACATCAAACTTGCGAACATCGTTCCTGGAGTAGCACCTCTTTATATCCTCGATCGCGCGCTTTTATTGCTCTTTTTCCTGTTTTGTGAAAAGCATGTGTTCTTCCCTTCTTCTCTGCTTATAGAGCTCAACGGAAGCTCTCTTCTTAAAATGCAGCTTAGCCTTGTAGGCCTCGTGCCTGGCAGCGAGCATATGTCGGCATTCCTCATCAGACCAGGGGTTTCTTGTTGGTGGGCGCGAGAAACCTAGCACATTAGTTGCGGCTGATCTAATGGCTTATTGGCATCGTTGTCATTGTTCTTCTACATTCGATGCTGGTTGTATGATGTTAATCTAGAGGGTAAGGGATACGCGTTGCGCAAAGGTCTTGGCGGTCTCTTGCGATTGCAGTCTTTCGACATTAAATTTTTTCACAGTATTTCTCTATCGTTGTGGCGTGTTGGATATCCAAATTCTTACCTTGGATGCAACAAGGTATTGAACCGAGTCGATGTAAGCTCCTTGGAATGTTCGGACATCCAAAATACTGGATGCGTGCCTCTTGTCTATCGCAATGAGACCAATTTGGTTGACCGTTCGTTGATCTGGATACCGCAACGCCCCTTTATGGATATTGAGATGAGAAAACCGTGTGCTGGCTATAGTTGCATTTCGTTCCATAGCAAAGAGAAAACCGTGTGCTGGTTATAGCTGCATTTCGTTTCATAGCAAAGTCCGATACCAGACGTGTTGTCGTGTTACATTTTCCCTTCGGTTCCATTCGATTGCTTATAGAATACTATAGAATTCTCAATCCGAAAAGTTTCCTCCAGAATTCATGTCCTTGAATTTACCATCTGCTATCATCCGCCAAACTCCGAAAAGAATTCACACCTACCTTACCACTGAACATACGCATTAATCTATCCAAGATTCTAAAAAAATAAAATCTTCTTCTCTTTCAGAAGCAACAACAAACAAATCCACGCAACATTTTCCAAAAACAAACCAAAAACGCTGTTCTGTCCTATTTGTTCCTATGAGTCCAGTATGAAAAACAGAGATGGGAGGGTTTCTGGATAAACCGAAGACAGTCAAACACAATGACCATGGCGAGGGCAACAAACTCCTGTTCGGCGTCAGCTCAATGCAGGGATGGCGTTGCGAAATGGAAGATGCATATTACGCTCGAGCTGGCCTAGGTGATTGGCTCGAAGACTGGAGTTTCTTTGCAGTATTCGACGGACATGCTGGCTGTAAAGTTTCGGAGCATTGTGCCGAACACTTGCTCGAGTGCATTGTCGGAACGGATGAGTTCAAAAATGGCGATCATGTAAAAGGTATTCGAACTGGCTTCCTGCGTATCGATGAGGTAATGAGGGATTTGCCAGAATTTGTTTCCGATGCAGAAAAATGCGGCGGTACAACAGCGGTATGCGCTTTTGTATCACCCAATCAGGTGTACATAGCAAACTGTGGAGACTCTCGGGCAGTACTCTGCCGGAATGGAATACCGGTGTTCGCCACACAAGATCACAAACCGATACTGCCCGAGGAGAAGGAGAGAATACTTCGTGCCGGTGGTAGTGTGATGATAAAACGTGTCAATGGTACGCTGGCCGTGTCCCGAGCACTGGGCGATTTCGATTATAAGAATGTAAAAGAGAAGGGCCAGTGCGAACAGTTGGTGTCACCCGAGCCGGAGATCTTTTGCCAAATTCGTGAGGATGCCGACGAGTTTCTCGTGCTGGCATGCGATGGTATATGGGATGTGATGACTAGCGAGGACGTTTGTAGTTTTATTCATTCGAGGCTGAAAATTACCCATGATCTGGTGAATATATCAAATCAGGTGATTGATACGTGTTTACACAAGGTAAGTGGCTCGCAAATACTTACTATCAACACATTTTGTGATTACAAAGTTTTTTTATGGTTTAATTTTGTTGTTTTTTTTTAAGTCAGCTTGGGTGTACGAATGGGATTGATGTTTGTGGACAGGCATAAGGGACAGCACAAATATTTGCGGTTGCCTTAACAACGTTTGATTACGGAGATTGTTTTTTTTTTTTGGTAAATATTTTGTGAGCGTGGCGACGGATAACAATCGTGGAATGCAGCTGCCCTGATAAAGTTCCTTTGAATGCGCAAAAAGCCTTATCGGCAGTTAGGGATTGGACATATACTTTTTACTGTAATGCGAGCACATCCGTTTAGCCTTCACATAACCATTTCTGTGTATTTAGTTGATCAAATTGTCCGTTGTATGCAATGGATTCAGTTGAGATGAGTGGAATTGATGGGCAAGATGAGGTAGATCACTGGTGACCTTGTGTGTGACCTATGGAGGATTATCATACAAGTTTGGAAGCTCATTACTTTGTTGCTATGTATGCAATCGTTAAGAAACACCGTTTAGAAGGGACCTTTGTATAGGTCTGTTGTGGTGTTGAGAAAACCAGGATATTGTGAATATTCTTAATCAATTCCATCCTAAAAGGCCTAGCAGTTTTTTTTTACTTTAACAAGAAACATCGGAGATGGAACAGTTTTCAATACTCCACCACCTTGGAGCTTGAAAAATTTAAATACCAACACGACAAAGAAAGACGGCAGGATAAGAACATCAAAAAAACGCGCCGGAGTTCAATACAATTTTGTTGCTCTCTGCTTCGGAAGTTGGTGGCAATATCATCATCGGTCACCGATAAAAACTACTAGTTGCTACAAACAAATTGAATAAGGACGCAACCAGCTTCAAGTAAGCCGCATTAAGAAGAGGAACTGTTCAGGAGTTTGTTAAGACTGCTGAAGGTCAGCTTCTTTGACATGTTTCGAGAAGTCGTTTCTAACTATGAAGAAGCTACACGACCTTACAGTTGATGAATCGAAAGACTGCTTCCAGATTTTCGGCGTCATTAATGCTGCATTACAAAGGCATTCAAAAGCATTTGATTTCTTTTGAGCCTCAGTTCCATGTTGAAAAAAAGAATCATGGAGTCACCCAAAGACTTGTAATTTGCTGGTTATGTTTGCCGATAAAGACAAACGGTCATCAAATCCCTGGAATCAGTCATAATAAACTCGAAGACAACCGATTGCCGATCATATCTTCAAAAGATGTCGGCGCAGTTTAACATTCACCTATACTTGGTTCGCCTGGGCATAGTGACATTCCAAGGAATTGTAAGGCTAATGAACTCGCCAGACAGACGGGTGTACTAGGTATTCCTGTCGCTACATGCCAAAGCTTACTAACACTGCATGCTAACAGCAAATTAAATCTCAGATGGAATCTTAGCACGACGTGTCAAATAGCCAAACAAATTTGGCCAAAGCTGGATTAACGAAGATCCAAGAGATTGATTTCGGTCGCTAGACTATGCATTAGCGCCAATATATAGGTGTCATCACTGAATAGGTAGGCAGCTAGGACAAAGAGTCTTAATCTTCAATACTTCATCTCCTTTGCAACTAGCCGGCACTTTCAAACAAATAGAAGCGTCATCTTGGACCTTTCAAAATCTCAAAATTTTGACAAACACGGAAGTGAGAAGTCTCCTCCGTTTCACTTATAGCTCAGATTGGTTTTCTAACAGATAACAAAGAGAATAGACAAAGTCCACGTGGTATCACAATGGACCAAAAACTGGTCTAGGTTTTTGGTAACATTGCCGAGAGTTTCTAGCTTCCACAGCAATAAAATAAAAAATTTTGGAACAAAACTTACTGCTTAAGTCTATTTGAGTGGATTTGCAAGACGGGATCTCAAATGCAGTTTAGGCTTTACTTATTCTGCCTGTTTCTTTCTGCCAGGTATAATACTACATCCTCTGCTTTAGGATATGTACGCTGGTGTGTAGGTCGACCTGTGGGCAATATCTTTTGTCCTTTTGTCGTTGATCTTTAGACCGAACGACTTTCCACTACACTATAGATGCATTATAGTGGTTAATACATATCGCCTAGTCCGCTTATGGTACTTACTTACTTAAGTGGACTGTAGTCCGGAATGAACCAGTGCTTCAACCAATGCCTCTACAATTAGCCCGGTCCTTAGCTGACTGCCTCCTGGTGCACACTCCAAGTTGGTTGAGGTGGGTTTCTACTTGTGCGCTTCACTTAAGGCGAGGTCTTGCTCTACTGCGTCCGACTTCCGGCTGGGAATCGAAGACTCTGCGAGCCGGAGTATTGGTGTCAATGCGTTGTTACATGTCCTTGCCATCTTAAACGTCCAATGCGGAGTTTTTTTTTTGACCAGGGGCATGTCGCTGTACAGCTTGTATACAAAGTCGAATAGTCCACGCAAACGGGACCGACGATCTTCGAAGAATTTTCCTCTCGATCGACTAAAGATTTCTTCATCAGCTTTTGAGATGGTCCATGATTCAGCGCCGAAAAGCAGGACTGGGATGATCAGGATCTTAAGTAGTTCCTTAGTAGTTCGAGTGAGGGCTTTACTACTGAATTGCTTTCTTAGCCCGAAGAAACAGCGGTTGGCAAGAGTAATTCTTCGTTTAATTTCTGACGAGATGTTGTTGTCAGAGTTAATATCTGAGCCGAGATAGACCAAGTCCCGTACTAACTCAAATTCGTCGATGTCCTTTCGTGTTGACAGCATATACTTTGTCTTGCCCTCATTTTCTGCTAAACCCATTTTTGCGGCTTCTTTCTCTATACTATATATAGAGAAGGTTGAGTCCTACCAATGATGTCAATGTTGGCGTACGCTAGTAGTTGCACCGACTTTTGGAAAATTGTGCCTTTGAGACAAAAATTTCAGGAAAGTTTGATCGGTTGTGGACTTTCCTGGCCTAAAACCACACTGATAAAAGCCGATCAGGTTGTTGGTAAACGGTTTCAGGCGTTCACATATTACGGCAAATATGATCTTGTAGGCGATGTTGAGGAGACTTATGCCTCTGTAGTTGGCGCAGTTTAGAGGGTCTCCTTTTTTGTGGATCGGGCAAACTATGCTGAGGTTCCATTCTGCAGGCATTCTTTCTTCCAGATTTGGTTTGTGAGTTGGCGGACGTTTGTTACCAAGTCATCTATGCCGGCTTTTTAAAGCTCAGCGGAATACCGTAATTTCCGGCAGACTTATTACATTTCCTTGGCTTTGACGTTTTAAACTTTGGTAAAACTTGCGAACATCGTTCCTGGAGTGGCACCCCTCTATATCTTCCTATCCGATCGCGCGTTTTCCTTGCTCTTTTTTCTTCTTTCTGAATAGCCGGTGTTCTTCCCTTCTTCTCTGCCGATAGAGCTCAATGGCAGCTCTCGTCTTCAGCTGCAGCTTAGCCTTGTAGACCTCGTTCTTGGCTGCGAGCATATGTCGACATTCCTTATCAAACCAGGGGTTCCTTGCTGATGGGCATGAGAAACCAAGCACATCAGTTACGGCTGATCTAATGGCTTGTTGGCATCGTTGATATTGTTCTTCGACATTCCATGCTGGTGATATGGTGTTAATCTAATCGAGAGGTTAACGGATACGCGTTGCGCGACGGTCTTGGCGGTCTCTTGCGATAGCAGTCTTTCGACATTGGGTGTCCCAACATTTGTCTATTTTGTTCCGTAGCGAAGTCAGTTAGCCTAAGTCTGTTACAAGACGTGTTGTCGTGTAGGCTATGTTTTCAAACTATACTGCTAAAGATCTCTTCTCTTCCTACCTTTGCGTTAACATCTCCTAGCACGATTTTAACATCGTAGTTCGGTAGTCGCTGATAGGTTTTGTCAAAAAGCTCATAGAAGCAATCCTTAGCTATATCATCTTTTTCCTCCGTTGGGGCGTGAGCACATATAAGGCTTATGTTGGTTAATTTGGCCTTGCTGCGGATTGTTACGATGCGTTCGCTAATGTCTTTTTGCTTAAGTCTGTCACCTATAACAAATCCGCATCCGAATAGTCACTGATTCTGCTCACTATAACACGGTCAGTAGTATATATCACAGTTTTTCATTCTCTTTTTGCCCGTCCCATTCCATCGTATGTCCTGGATGGCAGTGATGTCTGCTTTTTAGCAGTTTAGGGCTTCCGCTTGTTTGCTTGTACCTCTCCTGATTAATTGTTCTCACATTCCAGGTGCAGATACGGACGTCGTTGTCTTTTTTGCGTGTAGCGGGGTCGTCAACAAAAAAATCAGTCCTCGTCCTTCCGAGGCTATTGGTTGCTTCTTAACAATTAATTTTCCCATGGTTGGGTAGTTAACCCAAAGCACAACCCCCAACATGGAGGTGCTGTTTCAATTTATTAGACACCCCTAGGACACTTGGGCCATCAATATCACCTACGGGATCGAGCGCTGCCGTTTGCCTTTCGGTTCATCCTCCACCATCTCTGTTCAAGGGGCCCGACTTACCCTTGAAATTCCTCGACAACCTGTTGTCAGAATATGTCGAAGCAGCTTGTCTAGGTTCGCCTGGGGCAGCAGGCCGGGTATTCATTCCGTGCCATTCTGACCTGGCTGTTTATAGTGTTGCTGTTTTTCGTTGTGTTATCAACACTCGCGCTTATCGTTTAGCAAGTCAAATCCGGTTGGATAAGCACTTGATGTGTAGTCAGGGTTACAACCACTGGACATTGCCAAATTAAAGCCAATCAGAATGAACCAGGGCTTCAACCAACGCCTCTACAATTAGCCCGGTCCTTAGCTGACTGCCTCCTGTTGCGCACTCCAAGTTGGTTGAGGTGGGTTTCTACTTGTGCGCGCCACTTAAGGCGAGGTCTTCCTTTACTGCGTCCGACTTCCGGCTGGGAATCGAAGACTCTGCGAGCCGGAGTATTGGTGTCCATGCGTCCCTACATGTCCTTGCCATCTTAAACGTCCAATGCGGAGTTTTTTTTTACCAGGGGTATGTCCCTGTACAGCTTGTATACAAAGTCGTATAGTCAACTCAAACGGGACCGACGATCTTCGAAGAATTTTCCTCTCGATCGACCAAAGATTTCTTCATCCGCTTTTGAGATGGTCCATGATTCAGCGCCGAAAAGCAGGACTGGGATGATCAGGATCTTAAGTAGTTCCTTAGTAGTTCGAGTGAGGGCTTTACTATTGAATTGCTTTCTCAGCCCGAAGAAACAGCGGTTGGAAAGAGTAATTCTTCGTTTAATTTCTGACGAGATGTTGTCAGAGTCTACCCTTGTTCTATAGCACCCAACCATCTGGGCTTTCCTGTCCTAAAACCACACTGAAAATGGTCCGACCTGGTTTTTGGTAAACAGTTTCAGGCGTTCACATGTGTTGGCAGAGATAATGTTATAGGGGATTTGTTGTGGCTTATCGCTCTGTAGATGGCCTAGTTCAGAGAGGGTTTCCTTTATTATGTTGGTGTAATAGGACCGTATTTTTTCGTGGATGAAAATGATTGCCGGCTTCTTTAAATGCCATCGTGCTATCGCTATCGTGCCATATTGAAAGACTATTTTTGGCCCGAATGGATGGATTCGTGTCACTTACCACACAGCTGGCCCGACGTTATAGGGCAATTGTAGAGGTAGTACGGTAATTTGGGTTCATGGGATATAACGCCGTTGGGTTTCTTTTTAGCAGTCGGTGGTATGAACACAAAATTGTAAAATCCTCAACTACCAATGAATTCACCACATGTTCGCTAAACTATGTCTGCACCATTTCCATCAAACAGCTTTGTAATCACATTTCCTTCTTAAAAAAAATGATTTCTTCAAATTAATTCTTATTTCTTTCATAACTTACAGGGCAGTCGTGATAACATGAGCATCATTATAATTGCTTTCCCAGGAGCACCTAAAACAACTGAAGAAGCTATTGAAGCCGAAAAACGGTTGGAGAAACAAATCGAGAAAATCACAAGAGGTTGTTTTAATCGTCTTATTTGTTTTTAGTACTCTTAACTTTCCTACGTATATACTATATATGACTACTAAATTGTAAATGTGTACAAGAAGCGACGATATATCTAGTGACATCCTATTTATTATTACATGAGATATTTCATTTGATTGTATCCTTTTGTTTGACAGAATAGTTAGTGTTCGTGCTATATAGCTGTATAGATGAAGAGCGTTTTGTCGTTTATTGCGATTGGTTAGCGTGTGCCACTGGAAATTTCTCATCTGTTACGTTTATAATTGCATAAGAAGAACCAATCTCTCTAGTCATTAGTGTTAGTGTTTTGGAAGCAAGTTCCTTCAGTCCATGTGGTCTTTTGTTAAAATTTTATTTATATTTCTATTTGGTTATCCTTTTATGATTTAAATCTCTCGTTTAGCTACAGAGACTGCCATTGTTTTATTTATTTATGCGCATTCATTTTTCTCCAGAACCCAGCTCGTTAAAATGCCGCGCTGGTTATGGATTCAATTCTAGACGATGGATAGTGTGCTCGGTATTTAAATTTAGGAAACAATTATATTAACCAATTCGAAAATCATATTTTTTATAATGTCTGCATTAAGTAATTAGCACATACCCGATTTAGATTTAAGTAGGCGAATTCTAAGTGTGAATATTTCGACGGTGTGTCGAGCTCTCTATTTGGATTTAGTCCCATTAGAATTATGAATGTGTAAGCAATGATCAAATACTCATATTGCCATTTTTTTGTCTTGAAATAGTTTAGTATAGCAAAGGTATCTTAGCCAATAGCCAATGTTCATTTAGCCAAACGTTAGGTAATTAGATTTAAGCGGCAACTAGGGAAATAGTTATTCTTAGGGAAATTCACGGTTGCAATATCTAGGAATAAGTAGATTCAATTTTTTTGTTTTAATTTTTCTGTTTACGTTGGATATGTTTTGTGTAGAAATGTGTTTGTTTTTCAATAGTCACTAGGAAATTCGTAAATTTACCCAATCAATCTTTTTGTTGATAATCGGGAGGCTATTCTGTAACTTGAAAAACGATTATCACTCAGATGGAAGTCGAGACCTCATGAACACTGGCTCAATAGTCGTCTGTAATTTCGCGATTATTGTTTACGAGAAGCAAATAAAGTGATATTGCCGAAAGCAAAAAACACTATTGATCTTACGGGATTCAAGATGTATCGTCAAACGATTATCTCTTTACGGAATGAGGGTCCTGCATTTGCATATAAAAGGCCTTTCATTAAGCACTTTACAACTTTTTGTAAACAAATTGCAATCTACATTAGATATCTAAAGAAACAAATTAATTGGCTTGAACTACTATCCAAAATGTATGAACGGCATCCGATACGGCATCCAACGTCGACGGCTTGTTGGAGTATATTATTGTTATTACTTAAGTGGCGCCTGGCTGGGAATTGAAGACTCTGCGAGCCGGAGTGTTGGTGTCCATTCGTTCTACATGTTATAGCCATCTTAAACGTCCAATGCGGAGTTTTTTTTTGACCAGGGGCATGTCGCTGTACAGTTTCCATAGCCCGTCAACGCAAACGGGACCGAAGATTTTTCGAAGAATTTTCCTCTCGAATCGACCAAGGATTTCTTCATCCTTAATAGCTTTTGAGACGGTCCATGCTCTAGCGCCGTGAAGCAGGACTGGGATGATCAGGGTCTTGCATAGGATCTCCTTAGTAGTTCGAGTGATGGCTTTACTACTAAATTGCCCTCTTAGCCGGAAGAAACAGCGGTTGGCAAAAGTAATTCTTCGTTTAATTTCTGACGAGATGTTGTTGTCAGAGTTAAAAGCGCAGCCGAGATAAAGTCCCATACTACCTCAAAGTTATATCTGTCAATGGTGACGTTCTACCCAATTCGTCGATGTTGTGTGTCCTTTCGTCTTGTCCTCAGTTCCTGCTAAACCCATTTTTGCCGTTTCCTTCTCATACTAGCAAACGTGGATATGACATCACGTTGGGTCCTACCAATGATGTCAATATCGTCGGCGTATGCTAGTAGTTGTACCGATTTTTGGAAAATTGTGCCTCTGATGTTGGCTCGGGAGTTTTGCACAATTCTCCATCTTCATCCTGCACAGACGGACGAGTAGTTGGCAGTTCAGAGGGTTTCCTTTTTTGTGGGTTGCCCGACCCGACCCGACCGATGCTGAGGTTCCATTCTTGAGGCATACTTTCTTCCGACCAGATTTGGCTTATGAGTTGGTGGATGTTTCTTACCAAGTCATCTCCATCGGCTTTATAAAGCTCAGCGGGAAGGCCGTCATTTCCGGCAGCCTTATTTAGTTTGAGATTAGATATTGCTATCCTCACTTCACTCAGGTCGGGTGGTTGGCAGTTTTCGCTGTCGTTGCCAATATTGAATGGTTCGTTCTGCCTGAAAGCGGAATGTTGGTCGTCATCGCCGTTTAACAGTCTACAGAAGTGGTACTTCCATATCCCCAGCATCGACTGTGTCTCAACTACGATATTTCCTTGTTCATCTCGACAGGATTCTGTTCGACCCTTGTATCCCTGGCTTTGACTTTTTACACTTTGGTAAAACTTGCGAACATCGTTCCTGGAGTGGCACCTCTCTATATCCTCTATCGCGCGCTTTTCCTGCTCTTTTTTCTTCTTCCTGAAAAGCCGGTGTTCTTCCCTTCTTCTCTGCCTATAGAGCTCAATGGCAGCTCTCGTCTTCACCTGCAGCTAAGCCTTGTAGGCCTCGTTCTTGCTTGCAAGCATATGTCTGCATTCTTCATCAAAGCAGGGGTTTCTTGTTGGTGGGCGCGAGAAGCCTTACACATCGGTTGCAGCTGATCTAATCTTGTTGGCATCGTTGCCATTCTGACCTGGCTGTTTATAGTGTTGCTGTTTTTCTTCGTGTTATCAACACTCGCGCTTATTGTTTGTTTAGCAAGTCAAATCTGGTTAGGTGATACGAGTACCCGACGGTTATCACTTGGTGGTTAAAAAAATAAGCACTTGATGTGTAGTCAGATTAACAACCACTGGGCTGTCAAGTTAAAGCCAACCAGAGTCTACCCTCGTTCTACAACACCCAACCACCAAACGCGTCCGTTAATTGCAGTTTCGGGAGAAATTCGTAATACTTTCTTCGACTGGAAACAAAACGTCGATCATTGGTTTTGTACACTTTAAAAACTTGGTGTTGTCTGTGTTCTGGAATTAGGCCTGGTAATAATCTTTTTATCTCTTCATTCACAGCACATTTTATTAATTTAATCCGGATGTCGTAGATCTGATATAATTTTTGGGTTTCGCATTATGATTGTGTCTGTCCACTTTGCTGTCCTAATATAAATTGTGTAACAAGCCACTAGACTAACTAATTATTTGAGCGTTTAGCTCAAATAATGACTATCGTTAGACGTGTAAACGTATTGTGGTTCGTAAAAGGGGCCTTCTAAAATAATCTCGACGCAAAGCTGATGTTTTGGTCAAGTTGAGAGAAAAATCACTCTTCCATTTTAATACGGTTGCTTTGTTTTGGTGTTTATTTTGTTTTGTTATGCGGAATAAACGTCATAATTCAATGATGCCAAATATCTTCAAATTACGTTTTTTTTCTTTTGTGTTGTTGTGTACCTACTTGAAATTTTGCAGTGGATTTAGAAATAGAGACGACTTGCAGAACCGCAACGCTTTATATATTACATGTGTTCACTTCCATTGAAGTCTGTGTGTTCTATTTTTTCTGCAAGGGGAATTCTGCACGTATGTTTCAGGCATAACAATGAAAATACTCTGTTCTTTCGTATAGCGATCCATTTTTACTAACCCCGAACTGTCAGCCACATTGACTTATTATATATGGACTGCTAGTAGTAGCCAACTTCACGCATGTTCCAGAACTACATACACGCCACTGTTTCACTGCGGAAAACTAAGTAATAAAAAACAAAATTTGCATCATCACATTGCAAAAAAATGTATGTAAATGATCATAAAACATAAGTAAGCAATAAATTTACAGAACTTGTTTAGTTTATGGGTCCACAAGTAAAGGAATGTATTGTTATTGCAGAATTTATTTGAAATCACTCTTTTTAGTTGTCCATCGTCCATCATTTGAATAGATGACGCTACATGTGGCTGTGGAAATGAATCTCTTGGCACAAGATGTCGCTCATTTTTTAGCTTGGTACTATGGATATTTAAGCTTGCGGCGGCATGTGTTTCTTTGCTAATCCGCAGTGAAACAGCGGAGCCTGTGCTGTTTTGGAACAAATTTTCTCCCAGAAGCGTATTAAAATGACATTTCACTAACAGTCCATTATAACAAGTCAATGGTCAGCCAACTGTCAGCTGTCACTTTGTTTTTTTTTTTGTTTGTAACACAGTAGGTACTATCAAATTTAAAATTTTACGTCAATAGAGTTGTTCATGAAATTATCTCCCGCACAAGAGCGTTGTATTTTTTTGGAGCAAAACAATGAGAATTTTATATGGTTAATGAGACTTCTTTTACACGTGCGTTGTCTCTTTCATTAAAACTTCTAAATCACTTGGATAAAAACAATGTGAAAACAATTACATGGCGGAAGTGCTGTTTTATTGGATTATTGCTATTAAAAACATAAAAATAAAAGTTGTTTACTGTGAAACAAAAAAATACAAAGTGAGTGTGTTAAATCATAAAATTGATATAAAAGGAGTTTAATTCATGCCCAGTATCATTGAAAAGTGTGAATATAAATGCAAATACATATGTACAAAGAAAAGTATACTGTGCAGAAGTTTGTGTCAAAGTTTTTTTTTCATACAGATGATGTCAGTTTGTCATTTGACAGTTTGACACTGACATTGTCCTGAGCAGCTATTGTGGAACACCCGATATTGATAACCTGAAATTCGGAACACGGCCAGTATCTATTAGAGTATGATTTTTATTAGAAAAAATTTATCTCCTGATAAATATGTGTGTAAGGTCCATATACAGTAAATTATTTATTCAACCGCTGGTTTTAAATGGGTTGATGCAAGCGACCCTAGAATTCGATAATGTTACAACGAGTTATCGATTTTTTTCCTCTTTATTTTTTTCAGTTATTTACATCCCATTCTGCCCTCTGTTTTCACTTCTTTACAAAGTATTATGCCCCATCTTGCCTTAGACCTCTTGGTTCTCATAACTCAATAAAATGTTTAGGTGCCCTAAAACTTAATAGAATTTAATCAAAAACTAGTATTTTAGTCTAGAACAATTATATATTATAAACCCACACAGTTTATAACCCCTAACTATTAAAAATTTTACAAAATAAAAAATTAAAAACTAAAAGGAATTGATTAACATTAATAAAATCTAAAAATCAAAATAATGGAACCACTTATATATAAATGACAAATAATTTACGAAGAAAAACAAAACAATTAACTTCCCTTAATACTGTGTATTAATAAAAAAAATAAATAAACAAAACCAACACCATATAGATTATTATAAATCAAAATTTGCAAAAAAAAAAACCTTAAATGTTATTCGTAGTTGTATAAAGTCAATTAGTGAAACAAATTTCAAATAAAACCAAAACAATTACTAAAATGCAATAAACATAAAAAATTAAAAAAAAAAGTATTACCAACAAAAAGTTACTAATTTATTTTTTAAAATAAAAATGTAGTGCATAAAGTATTTTATGAAAAAAAAACATAATTCCAGTCCAACATTGTTGTTATATATATTTAAATGAAGAATTTTAAATTTAAAAAAAGAAACCTTATGCTCACGATTTTTTTTAAAATGTTCTTTTTGTTTTTCTCATTACAAAAAAAAAAAAAAATACAAATAGTCACCACTAACACATAGTTGTTAAAAAAAACTCAAACAAATAGTAAAAATATAAAAAGTAAAAATAAACCTTATACACTTGGGAAATTTGCAAAATTTTGCACAATTTATTGCATATAATAAATAAATATACCGTAGATTAACTTAAATTTAAATTGTACCTGCCTCCCGATTTTATTGAAGAACAAACAAAACATTATTAATACGTAAAAATAAAAATCTTAAAAATTAATAACTCGATGTGTTGATTTGTCTCAGTCGATTCTTTAACAGATTTTTATTTAACTTTTACTTTTGTTGTTAATATCAATTTATTTGCTTGTAGTATTTTCTTTTTGAATGTTAATTTTTTTTTATTTTATTTTGTCGTCTAAACAAAATACCATTTAAATCTATAAAATGGAAATGAGAAATTTTTGTTGAAAAAAAAAAAAAAAATTGTGGCGGTTCGGTTATAGTGTGAGCATAAGGTATGTTTATTTCATTTATTTTTCTTCACAATTTTTGTTCCTTTTTCTTCAAATTAATTTAAAATTTTCTTGTTTCTAATCCTTTCCTACCCCCCGTTTTCGTGTTGGAGTAGCATGTATCAAGGAATTTTTTTTGTTTGTTTTTTAAAAGTCTCTTGTCCAGTTTAATCGAATCCTATTTGCATTGTCATTTCTATCTTCTTTTTATTTTCTAAACTGTCTCTTGTTGAGCAACTGCGCATTTTAGAATTTTAAGAAAATTTTGTATGTGTTTGTAAATCAAATAAAAAAACAAAAGCTTGTTGCACTGAAGATTCTTTAAATAAAAACTTAGTTTGTCATTTATTTTTCATTCATTTTGTACATATTATACATTTAAACATTTTTATAAAAAAAACTACATGTAGACCCTATCATGGCTGGCTGCTGCCAATGCTGCTCTGCTGTTGCGGTTATTAAACAAATCATGAGCTTAAGTTTAAAAATATAAATTTTAAATCAAAACACATTTAGAATACTCATCTAGTTTTCTTAGTCTCTGTTGGATGAGCTAATAGTTTTGAACAATGTTTTTGTGTATGCACGAGTAACTCGATAATTGTATTTTTGCATTTGATTATAATTTTTTTTGAATCATAAAAATTGAATTAAATACTTTTGTTAATTATAAAAAAAAAACACAATTCATATGCTTAAATATGTCGAATGTATTTCACTTTAATGGACATTTTTTTATTTCTATTTATTTTTTACAGAGGAGCTGTCGTGTAATGAGATAACGGACTTCTTTGACTTAATACAAAACCTTCAGAGTAGAGAAATCGAGGGACTCCCACCTGGTGGTGGCTTGCACTCAAAGTGAGTATGACGCTTAGTTATAGTTATTTAGTTATCATTTTAATGACTTACATTATAAATATCTCATTCGCAAACACCTTTGAAACCGGGCTATAATATTTCCCTACACGTGTTGTTATTAGCTTATACTTACTAAAGTAGCGCTACAGTCCGCGACGAACCTGGGCCTCAACCAACATGCCTCTCCAATTAGCCCGGTCCTTAGCTAACTGCCTCCAGTTGCGCACTCCAAGTTGGTTGAGGTCGGTTTCTACTTGTGCGCGCCACTTAAGGCGAGGTCTTCCTCTACTGCGTCCGAAGTCTGGCTGGGAATCGAAGACCCTGTGAGCCGGAGTACTGGTGTCCATTCGTTCTACATGTCCTAGCCATCTTAAACGTCCAATGCTGAGTTTTTTTTTGACCAGGGGCTTGTCTTCGTCTCCAAACCCCGCAAACGCAAACAGGACCGAAGATTTTTCGAAGAATTTTCCTCTTCAGCGCCGTAGAGCAGGACTGGGATGATCGGGGTCTTATATAGGATATCCTTAGTAGTTCGAGTGAGGGTTTAACTACTGAATTGCCTTCTTAGCCCGAAGAAACAGCGGTTGGCAATAGTAATTCTTCGTTTAAATTCTGACGAGATGTTGTTGTCAGAGTAAATAGCGGAGCCGAGATTGATAATGTCCCATACGACCTCAAAGTTATATCTGTCAATGGTGACGTTCTGTCCAATTCGTCGATGTTGTGTGTCGTTTCGTGTTGACAGCATATACGTCGTCTTGCCCTCATTTACTGCTGAACCCATTTCTGTCGCTTCCTAGCAATCGTGGCTATGGAATCACGTTGGGTCCGATGCCAATATCGTCAGCGTATACAAGTAGTTGTACCGATTTTTGGAAAATTGTGCCTCGTGAGTTTTACACAATCCTGTCAAGAATCAAATTGAAGAAGTCACATGATGGCGCATCGCCTTGCCTAAATCCTTTTTCGGTATCAAATGTGTCGGTGAGGTCGTTTCCGACCCTGATGGAGCAGCCAGAATTCTCCATCGTCATTCTACTCAAACGGACGAGTTTGGGCGGTATACCCAAAATAGACATGACTCTGTATAGTTCGTCTCTGTAAATGCTGTCGTATGCGGCTTGGAAATCGGTGAATATGTGGTGGGTATCGATTTGGACATGTTGGGTTTTTTTCCAGGATCTGTCGAAGTGTGAAAATTTGATCGGTTGTGGACTTTCCTGGCCTGAAATTACACTGATTAGGTTGCCGATCAGGTTGTTGGTAACAGGTTTCAGGCGTTCACATGTTACGGCAGATAAAATCTTGTAGGCGATGTTGAGGAACTTATGCTTCTGTAGTTGGCGCAGTTTAGAGAATCTCCTTTTTTTTTGGATCGGACGAGCAATGCTGAGGTTTCATTCTTCAGGCATACTTTCTTTTGACCAGATTTGGCTTATGAGTTGGTGTTGGAGTTGGCTTTATAAAACTCGGCGGGAAGGCCGTCATTTCCGGCAGCCTTATTAAGTTTGAGCTGAGATATTGCTATCCTAACTTCCCTGAGGTCGGGTGGTTGGAAGTTTTTGCTGTCGTTTCCAATATTGAATGGTTCGTTCTGCCTGACAGCGGAATGTTGTTCGTCATCGCCGTTTAACAGTCTGCAGAAGTGGTTTTTCCATATTTTCAGCATCGACTGTGTCTCAACTACGGTATTTCCTTGTTCATCTCGACAAGATTCTGTTCGAGCCTTGTATGCTTGGCTTTGACGTTTTACACTTTGGTAAAACTTGCGAACATCGTTCCTGGAGTGGCACCTCCCTATATCCTCGATCGCGCGCTTTTCTTGCTCTTTTTTCTTCTTTCAGAAAAGCCGGTGTTCTTCCCTTCTTCTCTGCCTATAGAGCTCAACGGCAGCTCTCGTCTTCACCTGCAGCTTAGCCTTGTAGGCATCGTTCTCGGCTACGAGCATCTGTCGGTATTCCTCATCAAACCAGGGGTTTCTTGCTGGTGGGCGCGAGAAACCTAGCACATCGGTTGCGGCGGATCTAATGGCTTGTTGGCATCGTTGCCATTGTTCTTCGACATTCGATGCTGGTGGTATGGTGTTAATCGAGAGGTTTAGGGATACGGGTTGCGCGAAGGTCTTGGCAGTCTCTTGCGATTGCAGTCTTTCAACATAAAATGTTTTCACAGTATTTCTGGATAGTTTTTGGCGTGGTGATCCACATTCTTACCTTGGCGGCAACAAGGTAGTGGTCTGAGTCGATGTTAGCTCCTCGGAATGTTCGGACATATAAAGTAATAGATGCGTGCCTCTTGTCTGTTAGTAGCTTATATTGCTTAAAATATGTAACTTATGTCTTTAATTCGATTCTCACGACCGGCTCTCCCATCCTAAATGCAGCTGCACAACGGCTTTATTAAACGTTGTGGAAGATCTAAGGAAGGCTGTAGATCAAAACAAGGTAACACTTTCTACCTTGCTAGATTTTTCAAAAGCTTTCGACACTGTCAATCACGATATACTTTGTACCAGACTTGTAGAACCATTTATGTTTTCTCTTTCAGCAGCGAACCTGATCTTATCATATATAAGAGGTAAATCACAGGCAGTCGTAGGTAACAACAACATGTCAAACTTTCTTCCTTTAAACAAAGGTGTTCCACAGGGTTCTATTCTGGGAACCCTCTACATCAATGAAATGCCAAAAATATGTCAAGAACTCATCCATACATGTGTACGCTGATGATGTTCAACTTTAGCTTTCTACTTGGTATGATTGAAAACGGTGTCTTTGAAGTTAATAAAGATCTCCAATCAATATTTTTTATGGTCAGCAAAAAACGGTCTTGCTCTTAATCCCAATAAATCTAAATGTCTTTTGATTTCAAGGATTAAAGTTGACATATTTTATATTTTCCTCCAATTAAATTAAACGGCGCGAATATTCAGTTGGTCAATACTGCAAGGAATCTAGGCGTCATATTTACAAATGACCTTACATGGGTCCGGAACGTGGGCTTCTCAACCAACATGGCCTCTCCAATTAAACCGGTCCTTAGCTTACTGATTTAATTTGTTTGGGGTCGGTTTCTACTTAAGGCGAGGTTTTCCGAGGAATTGAAGACTGCGAGTCGGAGTATTGGTGTCCATTGGCTCCCATGTCCTAGCCATCATGCGGATTTCTTTTTCTCGTATAACCTGTGGTTAAATCTTCGTCTCCAAAGTTCGTCAACGCAAACGGGATCGAAGATTTTTCTTAAATTTTTTCTCTCTCAAAACGACCGCTTTTGAAACACTGCATTCTTCAGCGCCGTAGAGCAGAACTAGGATGAACAGGTTCTTATATAAGATCTCCTTAGTAGTTCGATTGAGGGCGTTTGGCAAAAGAAGCGCCAATTACGGGAGCCGACGTAGACAAAGTTCAGTACTACCTCAATGTTATATCTGCCAATGGAGACATTCTGTCCAATGCGTCGAGTTGTGTGTCCTTTCGGGTTGATAGCATATACTCGGCCTAACCCTAATTTACTGCTAAACAAGTTTTTGGCGCTTTCTACTCTGTACTAGCAAATGTGTCTTTGACATCCGGTGAAGTCCGACCAATGATGTCAATATTGCCCGCGTATGCTTGTTCAAGGTGGGCCAAAAGAAATCACACTATTGGAAGATGCTCTTATTTTTGCAAATGGCCGCCAATGTAAAATCATTTTTTGATATTTGTGGACTAGACAGATGTGGAATACAAGTGAACAAGCCATGGAGCGATACACTCCCCAAGAACGCGGAATTATCGTGTCTATTTTTTTGCGTAACAATTCGTCTGTAGTGTTGGCGCAGTGCGAATTCCGTCGCCGATTCCCCGGCCGTCCGACACCGACTGCGCAAACACTGCGCCGTTTGGCCACCAACCTTGAAGAGTTTGGGACCACACGAGACGTTGCCAAGAATGGCCGGCCCCGGTGCGCCCGTTGTGCCGAGAATATCGCCGCTGTTGCCGAGGATGTTGAGCTGTCGCCGGAAACATCGACCAGACGCCGTGCCTCGCAAATAGCCATCAGCCGGTCTACCCTAAGGCGAATTTTGGTCAAAGACTTGCGCATGTTCCCGTACAAAGTCAAGTCCGTGCATCAGCTGCGGCCTGTCGACCGCCAAACCTACCGTGTAACCTACGCCCAAACTGTCCTCAATCTCGAGGACGAAGTGGACGATTTTAAGACCAAAATCATAATGAGCGATGAGGCTCATTTCCACCTCAGCGGGTACATGGACAAACAAAACTTTTGCTTCTGTGGCACCGAAAATCCACGAGTAATACACGAGGAGCCATTGCACCCGCTCAAAGTTACTGCATGGTGCGCTGTTCACGCTGGAGGAGTCATCGGGCCATTCTTTTTCAAGAACGCCGCTGGTCAAACGACAACAGTGGACGGTGTGCGCTATAGGGCCATGTTAACCGAGTTTTTTCAACAGGACGGAGCAACGGAACACACAGCCAAAACCGATATTAATGAGAGCCAAACAACATCGGATGACTTCTTTTGGCCCACCTTATGGGTGGTTGGTCGTTTTCCCTGTCGTTGCCAATATTGAGTTGTTCGTTCTGAATATTATTATTATTCGTCATCTCCGTTAAAAAGCTTGCAGATGTGGTTCTTCCATATCCTCAGCATCGACTGTGTCTCAACTACGATATTTGCATGTTCATTTTGACAGGATTCTGTTCAAGCCTTGTATCCTTGGCTTTCAAGTTCTTCTCTTTGGTAGAATATAGAATGATCTGTATCCCGATCGCGCGCTTTTCTTCACTCTGAAAAGCCGGTGTTCTGCCCTCCTTCTTTGCCAATAGAGCTCAATGGCAGCTCTCGTCTTCACCTGCAGGTTAGCCTTGTATTCCTCCTGTGCTCGAGAAACCTAACACATCAGTTGCGTCTGATCTAATGGCTTGTTGACACTGTTGCCATTGGTCTTCGATTATCATTTTTTCCAACCTTTGCGTTAAAATCTCCCAGCATCCTGATTTTAAATCTTACTAGCTCATAAGTTTTATCCAGGAGCTCATAGAAACAATCGTTCGCAATGTCATCTTTTTCCTCTGTGGTATCGTGAGCGCATTAAAGCATAATCTAGTCGAGTTCGGCCTTTATTCGGATTGTTACAATGCATATATTGTCTTGAAAGCATAAAACTTCTTGCCTAAGTCTGGCACTTATAACAAATCCACAACCGAAAAGTCGCTGTTTCTGCTCACTATAACACGGTAGTCACAGTTTTTCATCCTATTTTTGCCCGGCCCATCCCCACCTATTCCCTGGGTGGCAGTAATGTCTGCTTTGTAGCAGCATAGGGCGTCCGCTAGTTATTCGGCATCACCCTCTGTTTAATGTTCTCAGATTCCAAGTGCATATATGACCGTCGCGTCGTTCTTCGTTTTTCATTTAGCATGGTCATCAACAATAAAATCAGTCAGCTCCTAGTTACTTCGTATCTATGTTTTTTTTGTTTTTTGCCTGGACGGCCAGGTCCATCTACTCAACTCAAAAAAGTAAGCCGAATGTTCCGTTTCCAGTCATTCTGACCAAAATATTTATAACGTTGCTGTTTGTGTGTTTCCTCAATTAAAATTCGTTGGTCTTTTGCAGGTATGAAATCATTTTCAGAACAGCTCCCAATTTATTTTGAAAAAAATGTGAACATTTGAAAAGTTTAAGTGGCTTTATATAAGAAATATTAAATTGTTATCTAGGTATGCTCTATTAATGTTTTGTCATTGCATTTTGTTTAAATAATCCTGAGAGTCTACAAACATCTCCATCCCATCGATTGATCAGCTGTTTACCTACGTAGTTTTGAAACAACACAACGGCACTAACCATGACTACATTGAAATAGGTCTTAAATCCAAAACACAAACTGATGTCGAGTCTTCTCTCGAATGGCGTTCGTAAATCGTGGGTGTAGCTCTGAATCAACATGCTTTCGATAATAAACCATAATTATAATTATATACCATTGCCTCGTCCTTATCCTTTCAACTTACACTCTGTTGAACCAGCCTGTCGTCATTTAATTTCCTACGATTGCTAAGTAAAATCGCATTTTCATGGAAAGTACATACAGGCCTTCTTCAGCATATCAGATAGCTTTGCAATCAAATATATATCAAACATGTAACGGGTGATCCAAGTAGAGATACTTTTTTCAATAGCCTTTTTTGACAGATCACGTGTGAGTCGTGTCATGCTGTCATGTTATTTTTGTTTAGTATTGTTTGGCATTTCATAATGGAAAGACTTACGCGTGAACAACGTTTAAAAATTGTTCAACTTTATCGGCACAACATAATCGGCCTACTGAGCGTACTATTCGCAACACCAGCGCCCATTTTGAGACCCAGCATTCATTATTAGATAATATTCGACCGAATAGACCACGTTCTCGGACTGACGTATGGAACGACTTGGCGCATTTTACGTCAAGATCTTAAATTGAAAGCGTACAAAATACAGCTTGTGCAACAACTGAAGCCGCTCGACCTTCCAAAGCGACATCGCTTCGCTCTATGGGCTCTTGAAAAGTTCCAAGAAGATCCGACGTTTTCGAGGCAAATTTTGTTTAGCGATGAGGCCCATTTCTGGCTCAATTGGTATGTAAACAAACAAAATGTCCGCATTTGGGACGAAGAGCAACCTCAAGAGATTCAAGAACTGCCACTTTGTGGGCCGGTGGAATCATCGGTCCATATTTCTTTAAAAATTATGCCGGTGCGAACGTAACCGTCAATGGCGACCGTTATCGTGCCATGATAACCGACTATTTGATGCCTGAAATTGAAGCTCGTGATCTCGGCGACATTTGGTTTCAGCAAGACGGCGGCACTTCCCACACATCGCATCAATCAATGGACTTATTGAGAGAAGATTTCGGTGAGCACATAATTTCACGTTTTGGGCCGGTCGATTGGCCACCAAGATCGTGTGATATCACACCGTTAGACTTTTTCCTGTGGGGATATGTAAAGTCAAAAGCTTATGCCGACAAACCCGCTTCGTTTCAGGCCTTGCAGGAAAACATCACGCGTGTCATTCGCCAGTTACCAGTCGAAATGCTCGAACGAGTGATCGAAAATTGGACTCAACGGATGGACCATCTGCGACGTAGCAACGGCCAACATTTGATAGACATAATCTTCAAAAAATAAATGCCAAAGAATGTTCTTTCAAACGATAATATTAATTAAATTTGAATTTTCTGTGTTTTTTCTTTAAAAAAAGTAGGGAACCTCGAAATGGATCACCCTTTACATAATTGTACATGGAGAACTGAATATTTTAGCTGACACTTGGTAAAGGTCATCATGTGAGCACGAATATATTCTCTTAAGCCATGCGTATGTATTGAAAAGATCGCTTAAATACGCCGTATATACACAAACGATGAGCAATGAAAAAAACTTGTCCAGCTTCCGCTTTGCTCTATGAGTTCGAAAGGACACATCCGCAAGATGGAATATGGTTCGAGACAACTCCATAAGGTCACTTGATAAACTGTTCGTCAGCGCATCGTTCATTTTCAAATAAAAACAAATCAACACCAGTTGACAAACAAAGTAACTCCAGTAGGTTAATGCGAAAATTATGTTACTATACACAGCTGCAATTAAGTACGTTATAGCTGAAAATATTAGAGTCTTCCAAAAGCCTGTAAATGATTGATAGCTAAAAATAAAGATCTTTAAAGCTAAGGTTTTCCGAAACTCGACTGGAAAGTAGAGCACTGCATCGGTGTAGCTTGCAATTGAATTGTGAATCTCTACAAGCTCATTAAGGGTGGTCAACAATAAAGAGCCGTGCTGTAAGTAGTTGCTGGCAAAAATGGTTGCAGAAATCGCCAAGTAGAATTCATTAAACGTAAACAGGAAAACTCTTGGCAATGTTATCTCTACTTATCTCGAAGAATGATTTGCTGTGTTTAAACTTAAAAACAGAAAAACAGAAAGGGGTAACACCAAGACACATACGCCGTTTACTATGACAATGTAGTTGACAAGTCTAGAAACCTTTCTTCTTCTCGGAGTCTGCCTAAATTTTGACAATATACAGTTGGGTTCGAAATGAATCAGTCCGAAAAATGTCAAGGAGTTGTAAAGTATTTTTAGGCGCAAGAGGAGGTTGACTTTATATACGGGTCTTCCAGTCATTTTTAACACAAAAAAAAAGAGCAAAGAACATTGGCAGCTGACGATAAGAGGTATACTGGGCTTGGTGTGACTGGTCACTGGCATTTCATTATGCTAAAAGTCTTTTGAATAGTCAACTCATTTATGCGATTCATTTACACCGTTTAATTTAATAGAATTTATATGGATTGATTCATATAATTAAGTTTAATTATTTCCATTGCAATAATAGTAGCCAGTTTTACGACTGTCATCCATTATTGGGGTCCATCACGCTGCCTAGATTTTCAACTTTTCTGGGAGGATAAAGCTCGACATAAGCGCATTCTCAATGTATTTTTTTAAAGGTTGGTTTTTCGAATAGCGATAAAACTGACATTTTGTGGCCAAACCGGGCAACTCTAATGTCATTTATGTTGAGTTTGGTTTGCCATTTCATCATGAACAGATTTCCAAAGAAACAACGCTTGCAAATCGTGCAAATTTATTTCGAATATATTGGTTCAGTTCGCGAAGTTTACCGCGAGCTCCGTCCATTTTATGGTCGACATAATTGTCCATCAGAGCAAATAATTCGGTTAACCATGGATCGTTTTCGCACTACGTTTACTCTATATGATAATACGCATCCGCAGAGACGTCGAACAGTGCGCAACGAAGAAACAGGACCCGAATAAATCGTTTCGCCACCGTGCACAGCAATTGGAGCTTTGTCCATCAACTTTATGGAAGATTTTGCGCAAAGATCTTGGCTTACGACCTTACAAGATCGAGTTTGTGCAAGAATTAAAGCCGCGAGACCATGAAATGCGTCGTGATTTTGTCCGAAAATCAGATTGATCTCGATGTCGATTTTCATAGAAAATTTTCGTTCAGTGATGAGGTTCTGTTTTGGTTGAATGGCTATGTCAACAAGCAAAATTGCCGCTTTTGGAGTGAAGAGGATCCACATGTGACCCTTGAGACGCCATTACATGCAGAAAAACTGACTGTTTGGTGTGCTCTATGGGCTGGTGATGCTGGAGAGTCAGTGACCGTTAATGGAGACCGGTATAGAGCCTCGATAACCGATTATGTTGTTCCCGAAGTGAGCAAAGACGACCGTGGAGGAAACGTTACCGTCAACGGCGAACAATATCAAGCCATCGTACGCGACTTTCTTTTGCCCCAGTTGGCTGAGTTGAACTTGGTTGACATGTGGTTTCATCAAGACGATGCCACATGCCACACAGCTCGTGAAACAATGGAAATGTTGAAGGATGAATTTGGTGAGCAGCTTATCTGTCGAAATGGCCCTGTAAGTTGGCCGCCAAGATCATGCGATTTTACGCATCTATTAAATTTCTTGTGGGGTTATGTAAAGTCTTTACATAGACAATCCGAACACGATTGAAGACAGGATAACAATACACGCGTCATTCATGATATACAGGCCGAAATGCTCGAAAAAGTGACGCGAAATCGGACCTTCCGAATGGACCATTTGAAATGTTGCGGCGGACAACATTTACATGAAGTTTTCTTTAAAACGGAAATGCCAAAGGCCTATTTTTCCATATCATCAAAGATTTTGAATATTTGATGCAAATTTGAGTTTTTTATTCGATTTTTAAAAAAACTTACGCTTAAAAAATCACCCGTTACAAAAACTAGTCTTGGCTCTGTAAAGTTCGTCTCTGCATAAATTCGTCGTATGCAGTGTAATCGATTAATGATGGTGGGTATCGACTCAGACTTTACTTTCTTAGATCTACCACAGTGTTGTGATAAGTTGTGGACTTTCTTGACTTAAAACCACACTTATAAGGCCCGTTTATGTTGCTGGTAAACAGTTTCAGTTAGGCCCTTATAAGAGAAAAGAGAGATCATTTTGAAAACTACATTACAAAATAACATATAAAAGTTTTTTTTAGAGGTACATATATACTTGAAGCTAGTGTTAATGTCTATGCAATTGGTGTTTAAATATAATTTCGTATGCGCGCCATGACTGGCTCAAATGTAGTGAAGTCGTGAAGTACAATTTTCGACAATTTTATCGAGCAACTAGGGCTCTATATTATTAATAACTCCGCGAATGTTGACTTCCAAATCGTCCAAAACGTCACTGGTTTATCGACATAGACTAGTGACTTCACATACCTACCTACAAAACAAAATAGATCGGAAGGTGTGAGTTCACAGGATCGTGAAGGCCAGTTACAGGTCCACTACGCGAAATTATGCGCTCACCAAATATTTCCGTAATAAATTGATGGTATCGCGCGCTGTGTTGAAACCAAAGCTCGTGTCAGGTCAATACCATTCGACTGAGGAACGCAGAAGTCAGAAATAATGTTTCTAGCGGTCTTCATTGCTTCTTTACGTATCCATTTAACCAAAAAATGGTCCACATCGGAGAACAACATTTGCGTCGAAAATGAGGATCAAGCTGAATCAAGTCTTCTGTCCATTCGCTGAACCAAGTAAATATATAAATTTTTGGCGCGACAGGCTCGTTAGAGTACCCAGGGCCTAGCTTTATTACAACCATTCATGTGTGCGTGTGTACTTCTTGCACGATTGCGGGACCTCCTGTTTTATGCCGACTCCGAGCGTTGAAGCTGGAGCTGGATGTTATAAGCTTTTAAGCTATGATCATACCGTAAAATCTTTAACAAAGTGGATTGGCATTGCTCGCAATTGATGAGCACAACACTGCACACCACAACGGCAATAACTTATTCTGTTCGCACTGTTTGTCATCTTTGGAGATGCGCATTATCCACGATTCATCGTGTTCCGAATAACCTGCTCAAATCGACGTAGCGCAAGATAAGTTTGGCAAACCGAGCCATGATTTTCGAAATATGCTTGGACAATTTACACGCTTTGTCTGGCCTTAATGGCTACAACACAATCAGGCTGGCGCCAAAATATCGTACTCCATACCCTCTCAGTGCCTCGCCATACGTTCATTTCAACGACTATCATTCCTATGAACGCCGTGGATACACACAAAAAAGCGTCATTGGAATGAAGTCAGCTTTTACACCTGAAACACTGGGAAATCTGAATCATTTCCCTCATATTTTCATGTCTCTGATACCGGTATTGAGGTCAGCACTCGGGAAGGCAAGTTTCAAATGAGTATGTTTGTCAAAATGAAATGATTTCGATGAGACATGCTCATGCCCGAGAATTAAGTTTGAATTTGGATTTTCGGTGGAATCCTACTTTCCCTTTTTGGCTCACAGAAAATCTGCCTGTCTCATTGGAGATGACATTCATTCCAACGAACGTGTGTCCGGGCACCTAGAGAATAACCCAGAAAACATAAATTTTGTTTGACAATACACACTTTCTAACGGCGCTTTACACCAACGTTCTTTTACGTTCTTCGTTTTGAGGTTAATGGTCAACGTTGTGATAGGTAACATTGATTTCATATAGTTAAACTAGGTGCATCTACCAACGCAAAACCCCAAAGCGTTATTGTGTTTCAGCCACAATATTCGCGCCTAGCGAGGTATCCGTTGGATCGGAAATTTGTCCGATTTTGTACGAATCGGAGGATTTTATGTTCGAGGTGTTCTTCCGAAAAGCTGTTCGGCATATTTCTCCGAAATTTTGTAACGCACCCCTGCGAATTGCTTTGAAGTGCGTTCAGGTTCATGTTTCGTGTAATTTTTGACGGCTAAGTGGAATTCTTTTTCCGATTTCCTCCGATACAAATTCATTGCGGAATTTATTTACTAATTGTAGTGAAGCGATTCTTCTCCGATGACATATACGTCGAATGGAATTTGAACCTCCGACAAAGTATGCGTTGCGAAAATTTTTCCGCTCCGACGGATACCTCGCAGGGCAGATAGTATTCATCGTAAAATGGCAAAACGTTCTAACCGCAAATCGACTTTCGACTGCCAAATTTTCAATCTGTAGAAACAGTGTTGCCAGCACCCTTTATATTTTTGTTATATGACTCTTACCACACACCTCATCAATTACATTTTCCAAATAAACTGATTTCATGTTTTCTTCTTTTCATTTCAGATATCCAATTATTGAGAGTATTTTTATGGAATTTTATCCAGATGATTCATGTGAAATACAAACTATTTTAAACAGTATATAGCTCTATAAGCTCAGCTTCCTATTTCGTCACTTAAAAAAACAGCATCAACATTTTGCTTCTCTTTTTGAATTACAATTAATGCTTCTAAGTTTTTATTTCTTTCTCTTTGTGTATAAAATAGGTAAAAATATTTCAAAAACTTTAAGCCAGTTGTTTTTTCTATTTTCCATAAATCCTTGTTAATTTTCTATCTGCTTTGCATACCTAAATTATAAAATATTTGTCATTTCCAACAAAAAAAAAACAAAAAAAAAACAAAATGTCTCACGTGTGATATATTTTTTCAGAGTCTGTCGCATTGATTTACCCGGTTAAAACTTTGATAAAGTGCAAAATTTTGCTGAAATTACCAAATAAAAGAACATAATAAATATAAATAAATGAAAACTAAGCAAATTTTTAATTTAAAAACAAAAACAAATTATAAAACACAAAATTATAACAAACCCAACAACATTTTACAAAAGAAGAAGAAACCTCAATAAAACATAGAAACCCTACAATTAATACGAAAATAGTTATAATTAAAAAAATAATTGTAATAAGAACTTTATATATTAAAAAACAAAATAAAACAGGTTCAAGCGATAGCCGGTTTTCTTCTTCAACAACAAAAAAAAAAAACAAAAGAAATATTTAAATAAAATCACAACATAAAGATAGGATTTAAAAAAAAAAAAAAAACTACTACTAAACTTACTACTACTACTAAATGTATAGAGAAAGAAACCTTTTTATGTACTTTAAATATTTTATATTTCGTATGTTTTTCACATTAATTGTTAAATCATGACATTTGTCATATTACAAAAAATAAGTCCCACATACATATTTTTTCTTTTCATATTTATTATTATGTTTAACAGAGAACACCACAAATTATTACATAAATGTTTTCCTTTTCCTGTTTAGTTTTTTCTTTTAATTTAATTTCCTGTCTTTTAATTGTAAACATTGATTAAACATTAAACAAAAAAAAACCTCGAGATAAATAATATAAAAAATAAACTAAAAAAAACATTATACGTATGTTGTCGAGAATACAGAAAGTTTGTTTTGTTTGTTGTAACTAAGAAAGAGGAGAAAAAGAAACAAAAAAAAATAATTAAAACCAAAACACATTGTTTAATTATTATCTTGCCCGAGTTTATCCCGCCACCACTCACATCCTTGCAGCATCACTTATTTTATACAAAAGACGTACAAATACAAGTCATTTTTATCGTTTTGTTAACTTTTATTATATTATTTCCATCTCAATGATTGTATGAGTGTGTATGAGTGTTGTCCATCCTTTTAAATCCATCATCCAATTAATAATGAACACCACATGAAATAACTATAATTGCAAAAGAATGATAAAATTAAAATGTTTCATAAATAAAATAAATAGACATCCACAAATGGCTGTAAATTGTGTTTCGAACATGAAGCGTATATACAAATATTTTCCTAAAAAAAAATGAAATTAATAAAATAAAATTGAAGCCCTCAAGAAAAACACAAAAAATAGTATTCTTGTATAAATGGAGAAATAAAACACAGCAAAATGAAAATAAATAAAAAAAAAAACTGTAAAACCCTCTAGAGAAGAATGTAATATGATTATTATTACATTTGTTGAATTGTAATAAAGCGTGAATTGATATTACCAAAAACAATGTCTGAAGTGAAATGCTTTATGTCGGAGCTTGGTGAACTTTGCTGCACATACAATGTGAAGGACGATTTCGAAGTTGGTAAGCTATTTGGTGGGTTATTGACCCTTGGTGAAATCGCCAAGCTTGTAAAGGCATACATGGGCGGTGGGATCATAGCGAGAGATAAGTGTAAATATCTAGGAAATGCCCTAGGATAGCATATCGCTCATTAGAAAGAACACAGTCATATCTTAAAAAACACCATTCTTCAGAAAAAGAAATTTAAAACTTGCATTGCTGAATTTTTTAATAGCGAGACATGAGTGTGAAGTAAGTAAGAAAGTTGTAGATGAGTGTAAATATCGAGGAAATGCCCTAGGATAGCATAATTATGTTCCGCTAGTTTTGCGCCTTTGTACATAAATTTAAAATTAATCCTACACTCCTATAATGGGTGATTTTTTAAGAGTTACATTTTTGAGGTTGGCAGCACTTGTTAGTAATGGCGTCCAAACGTCTGTCAAAGTGAAAAGTTTTCAGTATACTCTGCCATTTAATCATGGAAAGACTTGCAACGAGAAACGATTGCAAATTATTGAAATTTATTATCAAAATTCGTGCTCTGCGAAAAATGTGCACTGTTTGTTACGACCATATTATGGTCGTCTTAATCGACCTGGTGAATCAACTATTCGTGCTGTTATCACCAAATTCCGCACCAAATTTACTTAGTTGGACGTTAAACCATCGAATTACCGATGCATACCTAAAAAACGACAGTTTGGTGTGGTTTATGGGCTGGTGGCATCATCGGTCGATTTTTCTTCAAAGACGACCGTGGAAGAAACGTTACCGTCAACGGCAAACGATATCGAGTCGCGATATCGAGTAGGCGACTTTTTTTTGCGGTTTCATCAAGACGGTGCCACATGCCACACAGCTCGTGAAACAGCTTATCTCTCGAAACGACCCTGTGAGTTGGCCGCCAAGATCATGTGGTTAAACGTCTCTTGACTATTTCTTGTGGGGCTATGTAAAGTCGTTAGTCTATGTGGACAAGCCGAACACGATTGAAGCCTTAAAAAAATAACATAACACGCGTAATTCGTGTAAATGAAATGATCGAAAAAGTGTCGCAAAACTGTCCATGCTTCAGCGCCGTAGAGCAGGACTGGGATGATCAGGGTCTTATATAGGATCTCCGAAGAAACAGTGGCTGGCAACACATAGACAAAGTCCCATACAACCTCAAAGTTATACCTGTCAATGGTGATGTTCTGCCCAATTCGTCTTGCCCTTATTTACTACTAGACCCATTTTTGACGCTTCCTTCTGTATACTAGCAAACGTGGCAATGACATCACGTTGGGTCCGACCAATGATGTCAATATCGTCGGCGTATGGTCGTAGTTGTACCGATTTTTGGAAAATTGTGCCTCTGGCGTTGGCTCGTGAGTTTTGCACAATCCTCCCAAGAGTCAAAGTGAAGAAGTCACATGATAAATCCTTTTTTGGTATCGAATGTGTCGGGGAGGTCGTTTTCGACCCTGATGGAGCAGCGAGAATTCTCCATCGTCATCCTATACAAACGGACGAGTTTGTGCGGTATACCAAAACTAGACATGACACTGTATAGTTCGTCTCTGCAAATGCTTAGAAATCGGTGAATAGGTGGAAGGTATCGATTTGGACATCTTGGGTTTTTTTCCAGGATCTGCAGAAGTGTGAAAATTTAATCGGTTGTGGACTTTTCTGGCCTAAAACCACACTGATAAGGCCGATCAGATTGTTTGTAAACAGTTTTAGGTGTTCATATAGTACGGCAATTAGGATCTTTTAAGCGATGTTGAGGAGACTGATGCCTCTATAGTTGGCGTAGTTTAGAGGGTCTCCTTTTTTGTGGATCGGACAAACGATGCTGAGGTTCCATACTTCAGGCATACTTTCTTCCGACCAGATTTGGTTAATGAGTTCGAGTTGGTGGATGTTTCTTTCCAAGTCATCTCTGTTTATAAAGCTCGGCGGGAAGGCCGTCATTTCCGGCAGCCTTATTAAGCTTGAGTTTAGATATTGCTGTCATCACTTCACTCAGGTCGGGAAATTAGCAGTTTTCGCTGTCGTTGCCAATATTGAATGGTTCGTTCTGCCTGACAGCGTCGTCGCCGTTTAACAGTCTGCAGAAGTGCTTCTTCCATGTCCTCAGCATCGACTGTGTCTCAACTACAATATTTCGCTGTTCATCTGGACAGCATTCTGTTCGAGCGTTGCATCCTTCGGTTTGACGTTTTACACTTTGGTAAAACTTGCGAACATCTTTCCTGGAGTGGCACCTCTCTGTATCCTCGGTCGCGCGCTTGTTTTGCCCTTTTTTCTTCTCTCTGCAAAGCCGGTGTTCTTCCCTTCTTCTCTGCCTATTGAGCTCAACAGCATCTGTCGGCATTCCTTATCAAACCAGGGGCTTACTTCTGGTGGACGCGATAAACCTAGCACATAAGTTGCGGCTGATCTAATGGCTTGTTGGTATCGTTGGCATCGTTGGCATTGTTCTTCGACGTTCGATGCTGGTGGTATGGTGTTAATCGAGAGGTTAAGGGATACGCGTTGCGCGAAGGTCTTGGCGGTCACTTGCGATTGCATTCTTTCGATATTAATTTTTTTCACAGTATTTCTGGATTTTGCGGCGTGGTGGATATCCGCATTATTACCATGGCTGCAACAAGGTAGTGGTCCGAGTCGATGTTAGCTTCTCGGAACTGGATGCGTGCCTCTTGTCAATCGCAATGTGATCGATTTGGTTGACTGTTCGTTGATCTGGAGTCCGCCATGCCCAATTATGGATATCGAGGTAAGGAAGCCGTGTGCTGGCTATAGTGGCATTCCGTTCCGTAGCGAAGTCAATTAGCCTAAGTCCGTTACCAGACGTGTTGTCGTGTAGGCTATGTTTTCCGACAATACTGCTAAAGATGTCTTCTCTTCCTACCTTTGCGTTAAAATCTCCCAGCACGATTTTAACATCGTACTTCGGGAGTCGCTCATAGGTTTGGCCCAGGAGCTCATAGAAGCAAACCTTAGCTATATCATCTTTTTCCTCCGTTGGGGCGTGAGCGCATATTAGGCTTACATTGGCTAATTTGGCCTTGGTGCAGATTGTTACAATGCGGTCGCTAATGTCTTGGAAACAGTAGACTTCTTGTCTAAGTCTAGCACTTATAACAAATCACCATCCGAATAGTCTCTGTTTCGGCTCACTATAACACGGTCCATAGTAGATGTTCAAGGAGCCTAACTTACCCTTGAAATTCCTTCCTAGACAACCTGTTGTCCGAATATTTCGAAGCAGCTTGTCTAGGTGTTGCTGTTTTTCGTCGTGTTATCAACACTCGCGCTTATCGTTTAGCAAGTCAAATCCGGTTGGATGAGACCAGTACCCGATGGTTACCACTTGGAGGTTAAAAATAAGCACTTGATGTGTAGTCAGAGTTACAACCACTGTGCATTGCCAAGTTAAACAAAAAATGCGAAAAAATATTATTAACCATTAAAACCGTACCATAGGGAAATATAAATTAAATCAAAACGAACAACTTGACGGCTTCACTGACACTAACTTCACAGACACGAAATTACTACAATACAACCACAGAAAATATCAACCTGAATCCTGTTTCATTGGTCAGAAAAAAAGATCAAATTTCAGATCAAAAATCAAAATCAAAATGACGGACATATTTTGGTACACCATTTATAGCTTCACCAAACCGATTTTGTTTGTTTGTTTGTTTCATCCCAAACGATTAATATCAATGATTTTAAAATCGTTTTTCCAGTTCCATCGTGTGCATTTCAGCAAAAATCTGCCAGTTCCATCGTTCACTATTCACTGTCATGTGACTTCATTAACATCGTTCTGGAGACGATTGTGCAATACCTCTAAGTCTAAAAGCAATACCGTAAATCGATACAAATACGTTGACGATGTAAACATCATTGGACGGACTTAACGTAATGTCATTGCCACATTTGCTAGTACAAAGAATGAAGCGGCACAAGTGAGCTAAGCAATAAATGGGATTAAGACTGCCAACACGAAAGGACACATAACATCGATAAATTGGCAGAACGTCACCATTGACAGATAAGGTAGTACGGGACTGTCTGTCTCCGTCTCGTCAGCAATAAAACAAAGAATTACTCTCGCCAACAGCTGTTTCTTCGGGCTAAGAAGGCTATTTGGTAGTGAAGCGATCACTCGGACTACTAAGGAAATCCGTTACAACAAAACCCACCCCAGTCGTGCTCAACGGTGCTGAAGCATGGACCGTATCAAAAGCGGTTGAAGAAATCCTTGGTCGTTTTGAGCAAAAAATTCTTCTAAAATCGTCAGTCCCGTTTGCGTTGACGGACTAAGCAGACGAAAATTCCACCACGCAATATACGAGCTATGCAGTGACATACCTGTAGTAAAAAAAAACTCCACATTGTACCTTTAAGATGGTTAGGACATGTAGAAATACCAATACTCTGGCTCGCAGAGTCTTCGATTCACAGCCAGACGTTGCGTCGGTCGTAGTAGGGGAAGTCCTCGCCTTAAGTGACGCGCACAAGTAGAAACCGACCTCAACCAACTGCGCAACTGGAGGCAGTTAGTTCAAGAGCGGGCTAAATGGAAACGCATGTTGGTTGAGGCACTGTCCAGGTTTGTTCCGGACTGTAGCGCCACTTAAGTAAGTACGTTTCTAATGGAGCAACAACATTGTGCCATATTTCTTTGAGGATGCCATAGATATAATTCTGTAACAGTTACTGATAATGATCGGTACATGTTGGCCTACAGAACTTTTCAACAAGGCTGTTCTTCACAGTATTTCTGGATTGTTGTGTTGTTTAGTATTGTTTGGCATTTCATAATGGAAAGACTTACGCGTGAACAACGTTTACAAATTGTTCAAATTTATTATGAAAATTCACGTTCTGTGAGGAATGTGTTTCGTGCACTTTGCTCAACTTATGGTCAACATAATCGGCCTACTGAGCGTACTATTCGCAACACCATCACCCATTTTGAGACCCAGCATTCATTATTGGATAATATTCGACCGAATAGACCACGTCCAGCAAGCTGTGAAGAAAATATAGCGGCCGTAGCTGAGAGTGTACACGAAGACCGTAGAGAGTCGATTAGGTGCCGTTCGCAGCAACTCGGACTGACGTATGGAACGACTTGGCGCATTTTACGTCAAGATCTTAAATTGAAAGCGTACACAATACAACTTGTGCAACAACTGAAGCCGCTCGACCTTCCCAAGCGACATCGCTTCGCTCTATGGGCTCTTTAAAAGTTCCAAGAAGATCCGACGTTTTCGAGGCAAATTTTGTTTAGCGATGAGGCCGATTTCTGGCTCAATGGGTATGTAAACAAACAAAATTGGCGCATTTGGGACAAAGAGCAACCTGAAGAGATTGAAGAACTGCCACTTCATCCAGAAAAAACAACGGTTTGGTGTGGTTTGTGGGCCGGTGGAATCATCGGTCCATATTTCTTTAAAAATTATGCCGGTGCGAACGTAACCGTCAATGGCGACCGTTATCGTGCCATGATAACCGAATATTTGATGCCTGAAATTGAAGCTCGTGATCTCGGCGACATGTGGTTTCAGCAAGACGGCGCCACTTCCCACACATCGCATCAATCAATGGACTTATTGAGAGAACATTTCGGTGAGCACATAATTTCACGTTTTGGGCCGGTCGATTGGCCACCAAGATCGTGTGATATCACACCGTTAGACTTTTTCCTGTGGGGATATGTAAAGTCAAAAGCTTATGCCGACAAACCCGCTTCGATTCAGGCCTTGGAGGAAAACATCACGCGTGTCATTCGCCAGTTACCAGTCGAAATGCTCGAACGAGTGATCGAAAATTGGACTCAACGGATGGACCATCTGCGACGTAGCAACGGCCAACATTTGATAGACATAATCTTCAAAAAATAAATGCCAAAGAATGTTCTTTCAAATGATAATAAACATTCTCCATGAAATCTGAATTTTCTATGTTTTTTTTCTTTAAAAAAGTAGGGAACCTCGAAATGGATCACCCTTTACAACATCCAAACAAAAATAATTCAACAGTTAAAATTCTAAGACAATTGACACACATCCTTAATGTTACTGACAATCAGTTGAGAGTTTATTTCAATAAGCATGTTTTTTCAACAAGCATGTTTATTCAACAAGGATACCACTCAAGGATTGTATATGGATCCCAAGGATTATGGACTGGCCTTTTTCAGAGTGAACATTGCCACCTCTTATGAAGCCACATCCGGTGTTTCCACTCCCTTTAATTACACATAAATCTTCGTAAGCCCATTATTTCAATTTAACTATTCATTAGATACAACTTACCAACTTCACTAAGTGCCTCTTGGATTAATTTTCCTTACCGTGTTATTGGTGCACAAATTCTTTCGTAGATACGAAACTACTTACAGAGCGAAGTGCATTAATTCCACACTGGTGATAATAGACGCACCTGAAAGCAAAGCAATTACACCTAAAAAGTAGGCTGGAATGGAAGGCGGAAATTAGTAACTATTTACTGATGGCGACACTCGATTGAGACCCATACCTACATGTCAAATCCAAGAATGTAAACTTCATCCGTGTAACATACTTCATCATCACCTCCGACTGGTAAAAGATGTCGACAGGTGTCAGAGCATTATCCGCTATTACTCTAATACGGTATACTTATGTGAAAGAAAGGGATTTAAACAGCTCTAGCTTACTTACTTCTGAATCGGTCTTGTATTTAATGCTATTGTGCAGTCGAACGAGTTACAGCTTCGAGGGCATGAACATAACATGGTCCTTCCATAGAGTTTCATGTACTCGTCCCAACGTTCGGATGGGACCCTAAACCGAAGAGATCTGTCGGAGTTCTGTAAATCAGACACACTGGAAGAGATGGTACGGATCTAATGGACTCACCTCGGTTTTTGTAAACGCAAATGTAGTCTGAGGCGGTACACTCTCGACATTTGGATGCTGAAAAGTGAAGTGTGAAGGGAATTTTTTTAAGTTCCAAATAACACTCTTTGACAAAGAAATGGTTTTAGTAACAAAATCGGAAAATACTGACGAATTTTGTATAATCAAAATAGGAACGGCAATAACCAGTATTAAGCCTCGCAGAAGAACCATATTGGTCCAAAAAAAGGCTTTGCAGATCACCACTAGTGCATTTTAAATAGGGGTATCCCCTACCTAATAGTTTCCTCCGACTCTGAAAAATTCTTGAGAAAGTCCGAAATGCGAGTAATGAAGTTTTGTCCCCTGAGCAATAACAACAAGAAGACCACACCCAAAGTCGTTATCCTTGGCAGATTCTACGTCAACATTTGTTTTTTTACGTGGTGCTACAGTCCGGAACGAACCTGGGCCTCAACCCACATGCCTCTCAAATTGGGCCGGTCCTTAGCTAACTACCTCGAGTTGCACACTCCAAATTGGTTGAGGTCGGTTTCTACTTGTGCGCGCCACTTAAGGCGAGTTCTTCCTCTACTGTCCGACGTCTGGCTAGTCATCGTAGACTCTGCGAGCCGGTTCGTGCTGGGATGCGAATTTTAGGAGCATTTTCCCGGCCGAATAATGTCAAATTTTGGTGATAAAGACTTGTCCCCACGATCCTTTGATTTGACGCCTGCCGATTTCTTTTCATGGGGTACCACAACTAAGATGCCAGATTACAACATTGTAAACGAAATTTCTGAAATTATATCAAGAGTTTGCTAAATTGTAATGCAAAATGTGAACTAACACCACGGGCAGAGGCGCCCATTTTACCGCATTCTTCTTCACCAAAGGTTACACATACCTAGACTAGGTAGCAAGTAGTAAAGGCATCTAATTACAGACAGGCACCCATCGTGCATTGTTTTTTCGATTTATTCCATTGAATGTCGTAGTCCAACTTCGACTTGGCATAAAAAGTGTCAAGCCTAGCTCTAAAACCAAACTTATTTAACGGAATAAGTTTGTTTTGCTTATCCAACTTAAGCAAATCTGTTTTCACAATTCTCTCGGATACCTTGCTTACATTCTTTAGGTGGCTTCGAAGAATAAGATTTCTTGTGGCCCATTTGATTATATTTCTTCTTTGTTTATGACTTCTGCTAGTTTTTCGCCTGCACCATTTTTGTTAAACGTTATATTATAACATTCCAGAATCAGATATAAACGTCGTTGTCGATATTTTTCCATTAGCATGGTCGTCTTATTGGTTGTCAGAAATAAAGTCAACCCTTTTCAAGGCTGTTAGTTGCTTTGTAACAATAAGATTTTAAGTGATTGTGTATTTACCCAAAGAACAAATTCCAACCTTACTAGATGTCTGTAGGACACGCCGCCGTCATTATCTACGACAGGGCTGCCATCATTTACTTACCCTTGACGTTTTTATATAACCAGTTGGCCAAATAAGATAAACCTTAACAGATTCCAAATATTCAATTTGGTGGACTTGAAATGTGACAAACTGTCTCAGTTCCAAATCATGAACCAGATTACCCTCAAAGCCTCAATAATCCCATGACATCTCCCCCTCAGCTCCTTGAGTCCATTGTGGATTTATCATAATTCCAGGCTAATAAGCCAATAGGCAGTCTCACGTAAACTTTGACAATCAAAAGAGCCACCAGCTGTTGGTATCTGTCATTAAACTGAATTCGAGTTCATCTATGTTATATCATCTCCGATTTTCTGATTTTGGTAATTTGGTAATTTTGTTGTTCGCGAAATTCCATTACTGAATTTTTTCCCATTTATCCTTGGCAAATGTTTCTCACACACGATTCGATTCCATTTATCGGGCAATCACCATGTCCTCGCCACCATCACACATCACATTACCTAAAATGTAATCTTCCAGAAAGTAACATAAAGTAGTCAATTTTATTACACACATCCACACACAGCAGCGTGTATGTGGAAGTCCTTTTTATTTCATAAATTTGCCCCATTGAGCAATCGAATCAAACCTCAACCTATACACACGCACACATCAATCCAGTGAACTGCTGACAATTGAATTTATATGACCCACCCCACGGTTACACCACCATCGGCTATCTGGCAATCATCTCAGCGAGATTGATACCTACGACAATATGGGACATGGGACGAAGACACCCTTGATTTGCTAATAATAATGGAAATGTTTCCCTCTACGGTATTCATTTGTAGACAAGGAATGCTGACACATTTATAAACCTGACTCGCATATTCCGTGTGAATGGTCACAAACGGGTCGATAACTCAGTTTATTTATCTGTGTGTGCATCAGTCAATTGCCCCCCTCCCTCCCCGACATCCCCTGTAGAAGTGATCAACTATCATCATCAGCATTCAAGTTGACAGCATACCACTCGTATCATCTCCACAGCCGGCAAGTGTTGTCCTTGGAAGCTGTAACTATTATATCACCAGCATAGCTAAATGCACACGAGAACACCTCGGAGTCGTGTCCCGAGAGAACTTGTGAACAAATGCCACTGTCGGTCATCCACAGACGTGCGGTTTGGTCAGCCGAAGCAGTCATCAGGACACTACCCGGAGGGCTGAAGCAGACCTAGAAAGTGCACAACTCCATAAGTGATACTAATCCCATTTTTCATGTTCTCATTTCAATTAACCTTTGACACTTCGTCACTATGGCCAGCCATGAGCGAGAGTAGACTCAGTTCACCCCTGATACTCCAAACCCTCGCCGTACAATCACTACCCCCGGTGGCTAGCAATTTGCCGCTGTAATCGAATGCAATGTCCAGCACCTCATCCCGATGACCAGTGATGTCAAACAGACATTCGTGTGCGTTTCGCAAATCCCAGACTCGTGCGGTTGAGTCCAAGGAGCTGGTGGCTACCAAATCGCCTGGGAAATTCCAAACGCAATTACTCAATTCGGCCGTATGACCACGAAGACTGGCCACAATCCTGTGGAGGAGACAAAAATGTTAATTTTGTCAATCCAACTGCTGGACTTGGGCAATGCCTACTCTTTGGAACGTGTATCACAGAGTACAGCGGTGTGGTCAAAGGAGCCGGTTAGCAATAAATTTCCATCTCGGCTAAATCGGGCGGAAATCACTTCGGCTCCATGGTGATTCAGAGACATTAGCTCCTGGCCAGTCTCTGCATGGAATATCTTTGCGGTGTTGTCTATAGATGCGGTAGCGATGGTGTCGAGCTGCATGGGATTAAATTCCGCTCCGACAATTTCGGCCGTATGACCAGGCAGGGTAGTTAGACAGGCGGCAGTACGTGCATTCCAAATTTTTGCCGTCTTATCAAAGGATCCAGTCACGATGCGGTCACTGGAAATGAGAACAATTTTCAGTTAAATTATGTGATGGTATGTCGGGGCTGGAGGAGGATGTGATGTGATTTTGCAATGTTGGGGAAGAAAATTGAAAGTGCAGTTTTGTTGGTCGAAGGAATGCAGCATCCCCATATATCCAACGTGCATCGAAAATTCGAAAAGCTATTTAAGTGGCCCCAGTTGGACATGTGTGGAGTATGTAACACCTCTGTAAAGATCATTAGAAAAGGCACAAAAGCAAGGGTTTTACCCTAGCTTACAGCATACACGTTCGGATTAGTAACTTGACTGTAGATTGGCTACAAATCCCAAACGAACTTCCAAGACTGAATAAACTGAAGGGTTGATGAGAGTCCCAGTTAGATTAGTCATGTCCTTGGAACAGAGATGGTAGTGGATGAGCCGAAAAGGCAACCGGTAAGACTCAAGTCTGCCCTGGCGTCTAGGGATAATTAATCAGAACTATATATCCAGATTGGGTTCTTTTTTCTACCAAATGTCTATTTTTGGTGTACCGTCAGAACCGTCAAATCAAGGCCGCCAAATAGCTCATCGAAATATTCGACATCAGGATCTTGTCCAACACCAGAGGCACAATCCTACATTTATCTGATCAACAACTAGCATATGTCAAAGTTTTTGACATCGTTGCTGGAACCCAAGTGATGTCTTCGCCTCCTTTTGTTGGGATAGAGAAGGAAGTGGCTAAAGTGGGCACCTTAGTAAACGAAGGCCAGACAAAATTTATGTTGTAAAAAGAAAGGAATTTCACAGTCCGCTGACTCATGGACCATATCAATTCGGACCGGGTTAAGAAGTAACTGACGTTTGGAGTAAGAAATTCTTCTTCGACAAAACATTAAATTGACAACCAAAGTCCGATGTTCAAATCGTGCCAAGAAATTTGAACGCAAAGGTAGGAAGAGAGGACATCTTTAGTAGTATTGTCGGAAAGCACAGACACGTTTGGCAATGGACTGTGGCTAATTGACTTTGCAACGAAACGAAGTGCCTCTTTAGTCAGGACATCATTTCCTCACCTCGATATTTGATGAAACAAACTTATTACATCGCCTTCAAAGAACAAAGAACCGCGCAAAAAAACCATATTAATCGAACGGGAGTACTTATCTAAGCCAAGGATTATTCGAGTCCCAAGTTTTAAGTTTCAAGGCTATAGTTTCAAGCTATAACTGATACCAGAGTGTTAAATGTAAATGAATGGAAGCAACGTGCGAGGGATAGCAGAGGATGAAAGACCGCACTGCATATGCTAGTAAGCATGAGACAAATTTAATTCGAAAGACAGGTCTCTGACAATTGAGACCGCCAAGTCCTGCGCAGAACGCATATCCCTTAACCTTTTTCGCACCCACCAGCAAGGAACCCATGTTTTAATAAAGAGTGCCTTCAGATGCTCTCAGCCAAGAATTACGCATACAAAGCTAAGCTGCAGTTAAAGACGAGAGCTGCTATTGAGCTCTGTAGGCAAAGATGAAGGGAAGAACACCGGCTTTTCAGAAAGAATTAAAAACAGCAGGAGGAGAGTTGCCACCCCGGGAATAATGTTCGCAGGTTATACTAAAGGGTAGAACGTCAAAGCACAGGATACAAGGTTCGAATAGAATCCTGTCGAACACAATCCTGCTGAGGATATTGAAGAACCACTTCTACAGACTGTTGGACAGTGTTGACGAAAAATATTCCGCTGTCAAGCAGAACGAACAAAAGAAGATGAAAAAACAGGCTAAAAGAGGATGAAAAACTGTGACATATACTAATACGTACCGGGTTATAGTGAGCAGAGACAGCGACTATTCGGATACGGATTTTTTATAAGTGCCAGACTTAGGCAAGAAGTCTTATGTTTTCAAGGCATTAGCGAACGCATTGTAACAACCCTCATCAAGGCCGAATTCGCCAACATAGGCCTTATATGTGCCCATGCCCCAACGGAGGAAAAAGTTGATATAACCAAGGATTGCTTCTACGAGCTCCTTGAAAAAACCTATGAGCGACTTCCGAAGTTCGATGTTAAAATCGTGATGGCAGATTTTAACGCAAAGGTAGGAAGAGAAGACATCTTTAGCGGTATTATCGAAAAACATAGCCTACACGACAACACGTCTTGTAACAGACTTAGGCTAATTGACTTCGCTATGGAACGAAATGCCACTATATCCAGCACACGCCATGTCCTCTTGTGGATATCACCTCGATATCCACAAGAGGACATGGCGGTCTCCAGATCAACGAACGGCTAACCAAATTGATCACATTGCGATAGACAGGAAGCCCGCATTCAGTATTTTTGATGTCCGAATATTCCGAGGAGCAAACGCCGACTCGGACCACTACCTTGTTCGATACCCTCCACCCACAAAACCGCATACGACAGTATTTATAGAAACGAACTATGCAGAGCCATGTATAGTTTTTGTATACCGACCAAAATCGTCCGTTTTGTGTAGGATGACGGTGGAGAATTCTCGCTGCTCTATCAGGGACGGAAACACCGACACATTCGATATAAAAAAAGGATTTGCAAGGCAATGCGCTGTCATGTGATTTCTTCAATATGTTTCTGGAGAGGATTTTGCAAAACTCCCGAGTCGACACCAGAGGCACAATTTTTCAAAAATCAGTGCAACTACTAGCATACGCCGACGATATTGACATCATTGGTAGGACTTAACGTGATGTCATAGCCAGGTTTGCTAATATACAGAAGGAAGCGGCAAAAATGGGTCTAGCAGTAAATGAGGGCAAGACAAATTATATGCTGTCAACATGAAAGGACACAAAACATCTACGAATTGGACAGAACGTCACCATTGACAGATATAACTTTGAGGTAGTACGGGACTTTGTCTACCTCGGCTCCGTTTTTAACTTTGAGAACAACATCTCGTCAGAAATTAAACGAAAAATTGCCAACCGCTGTTTCTTCGGGCTAAGAAGGCAATTCAGTAGTAAAGCCCTCATATAAGACCCTGATCATTTCAGTCCTGCCCTACGGCCCTGAAGCATGGACCATCTCAAAAGCGGATGAAAAAATCCTCTGTCGATTCGAGAGGAAAATTCTTCACAAAATCTTCGGTTCCGTTTACGTTGACGGGTTATGGAGACAAAAATTCAACCAAGAATTATACGAGCTGTATAGCGATATGTTTTTGGTCCGCATTAGACGTTTCAGATGTCTAGGACATGTAGAACGAATAGACACCAATACTCCGGATCGCAGAGTCTTCGATTCCCAGCCAGACGTCGGACGCAGCAGAGGAAGACCTCGCCTTAAGTGGCGCGTAAAACCAACCAACTTGGAGTACGCAATTGGAGGCAGTTAGCAAAGACCGGGTTAATTCAAGAGGCATGATAGTTAATGCCCAGGTTCATTCCGGACTGTAGCACTACTTAATTAAGTAAGTAAGCAGAACGGACCATTCAATGTTGGAGACAACAGTGAAAACTACTAACCACTCGACCAAAGCAAAGGCAAGGCTGTCGGAAATGACGGCCTTCCTTCTGAGCTTTGTAAAGTCGGTGGAAATAATTTGATAAGTAAAATTCAACAACTCAAAAGAATGAAAGTATGCTTGAAGAATGGAACCTCAACATCGTTTGCCCGTTTAACAAACAAAGGGGGGCCTCTGAACTGCGCCAACTAGAGGGACGGAAGTCTCCTCAACATCACCTGAGCGGCCCATATCAGTCTAGTTTTAGTTCAGAAATGTTCACAATTGATCAAACCTTAGAGCTTCGCCAGATCCTGGAGAAAAACTCAAGAAGTCCAAATCAATAACCAAAATTTTAATCGATCTCAAAGCAGCATACGACAGCATTTATAGAGACGAATGTCAAATTTTCATACATCGCCAAAACTCTTCCGTCTGTGCAGGATGATGATGTAAAATTTTCGCTGTTCCATTAGGGTCGGAAACAGTCATACCGACACACACGATACATAAAAAGGATATAACCAAGGCGATGCACTGCATTTGAGTTCTTCAATTTCATTCCTGAGAAGATTGTGCAAGACTATCGAGCCGACACCAGAACCACAATCTTCCATAAACCGGTGCAACTACTATTATATGCTGAAGATATAAACATTTTTGGTCGGACTCAACGCGATGGCATAGCTTCGTTTGCTAGTATAGAGTAGGAGGAGGTAAAAATGGGTCTAGCTTATGAAGGTGTGTACAACACCTACGAATTTGACAGAAGGTCTCTATTGACAGATATAACTTTAAGGTATTACGGGGCGTATCTACCTCGGCTATTGCCTCAGTTCTCTGAGAACAACACTCGTCGGAAATTAAACGAAGTATTACTAATGCCCGCCGCTGTTTCCTCGGGCTAACTAAAGAGCGGAATGGAGTGTCCATCTAATTCGAATACCCGAAGAACCATAAATTCCCACTTAGGCTTTAAATTCTTCAGTTACGAGTATGACTAAAAGCCCATGCTGGATTACGCGATTTCGACTCCTTATAAGAGTACCAACAACAACAAACTACCTTAGCCAACCCATGCTGTAAAGAAGTGTAGGTCTGACAACCGCTGTATAGATCTTGTGGTCGTTAAGTAATGTAAGGCTGACTAACACCATAGAGCATAAGACGGCCATGTAAAGCTTTCAGAATGCAGGTTGCATTCGTTATGGGTAAATTTAAGGCCCTAAATGTTCCGTTCATGCCAGATATTTTATTTTGAGTTAGAGATACATTTACTGTTATTCAATAGACACCATACTTTTTTTTTGCAACAGAAGGATTAAAGAATTCTAATATCATGCAGACAGTTCAAGTAACTGCGATCAACGATCTGATAATGAAAAAAAAAATTAAAAGTCTCTTGTTACATACTTTCACAAAAAGATTCTTCAGAACTATAGCCATTCACTATTTTATGTGCAAACATTCCCAGCCATACCGAAATGGTACATCAAGCAATATATCCCCAAGTACCAAAAACCATCATCGGTCATCGAACTTTTTATAGCTCACGTAGGAGGTTACCCTCAACCACTAAGAAGAAAAAAAAGAAGAGAATTCCTCATCAAAATAGCTTTTCGATGGTCCTCTCAACGACATTCCTCGCCCCCAACAAAGGCCAATGCCGCGTGACTCGAACACTTAAACCGGAGAAACATTGTTTCGTACACGCTTCAGTGTCACAGTGCTAAAGTATCTGTGTCAAGTGCGGATGCATAATAAAAATTAAATATTCCATATACCCATAGGGAACAGAAGAGAAGAGTGAAATAAAACTTACCATGTTGGAAAGTTATAGCCCACCGAGAAGACAACATTGCTGTGTCCTTGCAAAGAGCTCTCCTCCTTGCCATGTTGAGTGCTTATAATGCGACACGTTCTATCGTAGCTTCCGGTCAGGCAACGCTCTCCACTCCGATCGAAGCACACATTCGTCAGCGGCAGGATATGAGATTGCACGCTCCGATAGAGATAGAACTTCTTCTTTGTTGGCTCTCGCAATTTCATTTGCAACTTGACGATGGCATCCTCGAGGATAACGTTAATTGGCTGATTAGCCAACCATTGTTCCTTGGAAAAGATTTCAGCAACGACTTGATTGACTGTTGCCCTGTGCGTAATGGGGAAGATAAGACCAAGAAAAAAGGATGTGAAATGAATTTACAAACAAACTGATTTTTTATTAAAGTAGTTTCCTGCGGTATCCTTGGTGGGGAGGAAGTCGCCTAATTGATATAACACTCGTTCGATGGACTTGTCCTCTTTCACTTCTCACTGGCCTGTCAGGGGGCTTCTTTTTTTTTTGATATGTAAATGAAGGACATTGAAGCACTTTACTACGCACTGTTAGGAAAAGGACGAGAATCCTTTTTTTTGCGGTCTGCACATTATGCGATATCCCCAACATAAAAGTAAGAAAAAACGGTGACTTTTCTATCCTCCTACTCACTTTGGGTCCAAGTCTAGCAAGTCGATGTGCTTGATGTCCTCAACGCCGTCGAGACTGCGACAACAGAATCCAATGCCTGTAGGGATAATGATTATTTCCGATTTTCCTTTCTGCTTTATATGTGTGCATATTGTTACAGGATGGAAGAAGGATTTGTTCCTTTGTACTTTTTTCTTTTTTTTTTATATGTTTTACCTGGAGGGTAGTAGCGAAGGAATATTTTCGTAACTCTCATTATGATGTTCGTCCTTTAGGTAAGAAAGAAAAAGATAAGGATCTATCTCTAGTTGTCTTATTGTTGCTTTGGTTTAGTTGAATGCAATAACTTTCATCCAAAGGAGGAAACACAAAATGAAAGCGGATGGAAGTTCATTCCTGCGGAGAGGTTCGTTACTTTGAGCACGGAATTCCGCCTGTGGCAGGAGTAATATCAGGAGCATTGTAGGTTGGCACCATCCATCGTCAGCTTTTCTGTTATTTACGATTGTTCTGCGTTTGATCGATGAATAGATACATCGATACACCTATCCGTGGCTCCCTACACGGTTGCCAACGTTATTGTGTGTCGGTAGTGGTGGTAGATGGAGGTTTCAATGTTTTCCCTCGGCTCATTTAAACGATTGTGTTGTGAAAAGCTTTACAGGTGAACGCACAGCATAAGGATATTTGATGGAGTTGTGAGCGTGCGGAAGGAGTGTGTAAACAATACATGTACGTTTATTTTTGCATCATCAAATATTTAAGCTTTTGTTTGTGCAACACGAGCGGAAGAGTTCACGAACTATGATATGAAAGTATGGAACATTAGGCCGAATATTTTGATTTCACTCATCCGTAAGATGGCGTTAGCAGTTGTCAACAATGATAGGATTGTTTACATTTTTATTCAAACAATTTTTAAGGTATTAGTGCACAAGTTTGCGAATAGAAAAAAGAGCATTAAAGTGGATATGTTTAGTCGGAAGGCCGTAGGCAAATATAACATCGGTTGACTGGGATTGGAACCGATAGATGCTCACAGCCAAAATCGAGGCCTAGAGGGCAAGGCTACAGGTGAAGACAGATGCTGCTATTGAGCTTTCTAGACAAAGAAGTAGGGAAGAACACTGCATGATAGAGGATATAGAAAGGTGCCATTTCAGCAATAATGTTCGTAAACAGAGTTTAAAACGTCGAAGTAGGAAAACACACCGGCCTTTTAGAAATAATAAAAACGAGCAAGAAAATCGCGTGATAAATAAAATTTGCGAACAGAATCCTGTCGTGGTGAATAAAAAAAGATCGCAAACTGTTAAACGGCGATAATGAACAATCTTCCTCTGTCAGACAGCCCGAGCCATTCAATATGTTCGGCGGCAGTGAAAAATACCAACCACTCGAACTAAGCTTATTAAGGATAGCATTTTCTAAACTTAAGCTGCCAGAAATAATAGGCTCCCCGACGAGCTTAAAATATAAAGCCGATGGGGATGATTTGGTGGGTAACATTCATCAACTCGTTGTAGAAATTTAGTCGGATGTAAGTAGGCCTGAAAAATGAAGTAAACGATGATGAAGGTTTGACCGAGGAATAAAAAAGGATCCTTTTAACTGCGTTAACTAAAGAGGCATAAGAGAACCAATCTTCCTATGTGAAAGCCAGAAACCTTTTACCAACAAGCTGATCACGCCCTTGTGAGTGTAGTCTTAGGACAGGAAAGTTAACAGGAAAATCTTCATACTTCGGCAGATCCTGGAAAAAAAATCCAAGAAGTCCAAATGCATACCCACCACCTATTCATCGATTTAAAAGCCGCATACGACAGTATTTATAGAGACGAACTATACAGAGCCATGTCTAGTTTTAATATACCACTCAAACTCGTCCATCTGTGGATGACGATTGAGAATTATCGCTTCTTTATCAGGGTCGGTAACGGACCAAACCGACTCATTCGATAGCAAAAAAGGTTTAAGCAAGCCGATGTACTGACATGTGACTTCATTGATATCATTCTTGAAAGATTGTTGAAAGCTCAAGAGCCACCACCAAAGGACAATATTCCATAAATCGGAGCAACTACTAGGATACGCTTACGATATTGACATCATTGGTTGGACTTAACTTGATTTCATAGCCACTTTTGCTTGTATAGAAAAGGAAGCGGCTAAAATGGATCGAATAGTATATGAGGATTGACAAATAAAACTTTGAGGTAGAAGGGACTATGTCTGCATCGGCTCCGCTATTAACTCTGACAACAATATCTAGTCAGAGATAAAACGAAGAATTACTCTTTCCAACCGCTGTTTCTTTAAGCTAAGAATACAATTTAGTAGTTAAACTCACTCGAATTACTAAGGAGATCCAATACAGGAACCTGATCATCCAAGTCCTGCTCTTCTGCGCTGAAGCATGGATCGTATTAAAAGTGAACAAGGAAATCCTTGTTCGTTTTGAGAGAAAAATTCTTCGAAAAATTTTCAGTTTCATTTACGTTGATGAGCTCTGGAGACGAAGATTTAACAACGAGCTATACGAGCTGCACAACGACTTACGTACTCCTAGTTAAAATGTTCGCATTGGACGTTAAAGATGGTTAAGACATGTAGAGCGAATCTACACAAATACTTCTGCTCACAGAGTCTTCGATTCTCAGCCATAGAACAACCTCAACAAAACTTGAGGTGGGCGAATGGAGGCAGTTAGTTAGTTAGGGCTGATGGGAGATGCAAATTAGTTAAGGGTCAGGTTCAATTGAGGATTAAGTGCCACGTAGATAAGTAAGTAAGTAATTGGTTCACTTCAGAGGGTTCAATTTTATGTGGATCACGTTATCGGTGCTGAAGTTCATTCTTAAGTAAAAATCGTTTTAGATAAAATTTTTCAAATGAGTCAAAATATGCTCCTTTTCAAGTCATTGCCAGGGCTTTATAAATATGACTCGAGAGTAAGACCGTCATGTCCAGCTTTTCTATTTTCAGTTCTTTAAGCTTGGAGGGATCTTTATTTTACATGTATATCATGGATGAAGCTGTCTAATGTATAGTTCGTTACAAATACCAAAAACACGTAAAAATTCGCCATTACAACAGTCTGACCAACTTACAAGTAAATACAAATTTTTAGCGCAACAGGCACGTTAGTACCCAGGGCCGACAATTTCTCACAACCATTCATGTGGGACCTCCTGTTTTATGTAGACTACGAACGGCGGATTCGAGATAAGCTTTTCTTGACAATTGATACTATCGGGTGTTTTTTTAGAGGTTGGTTTTTCGAATGCAAACAAAACTGATATTTTGTGGTCAAATAGGGCAACTCTAATGTCATTTTGGTTTGCCATTTCATTATGAAGAGGTTGGCAAATGAATAACGCTTTCAAATTGTGAAAACTTATTTCGAAAATAATGGTGCAGTTCGCGAAGTATACCGCAAACTCCGTCCATTTTATGGTCGATATAATCGTACATCAGAGCAATTAATTCGGTTAACCGTGGATCGTTTTCGCACTACGTTTACCCTAGACGTCGAACAGTGAGCACCGAGAAACAATTGCCGCTGTAGAGCAAAGCGATGAAGAGGAGCCGAATGAACCGATTCGCCACTTTGCACAGCAACTGGAGCTTTATCCATCAACTTTATGGAAGATTTTGCGCAAGGATATTGGCTTACGACCTTACAAGATCCAGCTTGTGCAAGAATTAAAGCCGCGAGACCATGCAATGCGTCGTGATTTTGGTGTACGGGCTTAAGATGAAATTGATCTCGATGCTGATTTTCATCGCAAAATTTTGTTCAGTGATGAGGCTAATTTTTGGTTAAATGGCTACGCCAACAAGCAAAATTGCCGCATTTGGAGTGAAGAGAATCCACAGGAGACCCTTGAGACGCCATTACATCCACAAAAACGGACGACTGTTTGGTGTGCTCTATAGGCTGGTAGAGTCATCGAGCCATACATCTTCCGAAATGATGTTGGAGAATCAGTTACCGTTAATGGAGACCGGTAGGGGCACGATAACCGACTATTTTGTTCCCGATTCGGATGGCATGAATGTAGATGAGATTTGATTTCAACAAGACGGCGCTACATGCCACACAGCGCACGTCACAATCGATTTATTGAAGGAAACATTCGATGAGCAAATAATTTCGCGGAATGGACCTGTCTATTGGTCACCAAGATTGTGAGATTTGACACTATTGGATTATTTTCTTGGGGATATGTGAAGTCACTCGTCTATGCCAACAAACTAGAAACGTTTGGGGACTTGGAAGCCAACATTCGTGGCGTTATTGCCGACATACGGCCCTAAATGCTCGAAAAGGGGTTGAAAATTAGACCTCTAGACTTGGCTTTATTCGAACCAGTTACATACCCAAAATCATATTGAAACATTAATGGCATAAAATCCTTCCAATAAAGCCAAACTGATGGACATTCAAAAAAACACTCTTTACTTGGATGATTTGTCAGATCAACACGATAGGAGGCTGGAAATCGAACCCAGAACTTCTGCGCGGCTGTTCATTGGGCCACTGAGTCCGTCTGAAAAACTTGCAAGAGTATAAAATGGTAATGGAAAGCTTCTCAACATTCCCCAACTAACAACTTCGCTTCGATAAAGCACTATCGAAGCTATTTCCCAAATAGCAATATTGCCTGTATGAAGTCTTATGGAAAAACATTTGGCGCACTTTTAGGAAGATCTTTATTTGTATAAGACTTTTTTAAATTCTTTCCATTGATGTCAATATCGTCATTTTTGGAAGATTGTGCCTGTGGTGTTGGCTCCGGAGTTTCGCACAAGCCTCTCAAGAAGCAAATTGAAGGAGTCGCATGACAGCGCATCGCCTTGCCTAAATCCTTTTGGCGTCGAATGTGTCGGTGAGGTAGTTTCCGACCCTAATGGAGCAGCATCGTCATTATACACAAACGGACGAGTTTGGGCGGTATATCAAGACTAGACATGGCTCTGTATAGTTCGTCTCTATAAATGCTGTCGTATGCGGCTTTGAAATCGATGAAGGTGGGTTGGGTAGCGATTTGGATTTCTTAGGTTTTTTCCAGGATCTACCGATGAGTGAAGAATTGATCAGTTGTGGACTTTCCGGGCCTAAGACCACACTGATAAGCACCAATCAGGTTGTTTGTAAACGGTTTCACGCAAATTTTATTTGAATCCGTTCAGCCATTTAACCTCCATTCGCGCTTGCAGACCTACAGTGCGACAGACGAACCTAGTTGCAAGACGTACTTTTTCGGTCTTCTCCATTAATGCTAGGTTTGATTAAGCTCTCGAGTCCTTATTTTTTCTTTCAATAAACCAAAACATGCGAGTCAAAATGTAAGGATGTTAAGCCTTTCAAAATTACATAGTGCTGCATTGTAAGCAGTTAACTCTGACAAAAGGTAGGTAGGTAGGTAGAAGTGGAGCTTCTACATAAACCCAAGTGCCTTCTTGTTACCACAACTCGTATGACGTTTATTATGATTGTTGTTGTGGATGTGATACATGCGGTCTCTAGATCCATCCTGTGAGGTTTAGAAAGCGGATAAGTTCTTGTATCCATTTACCCGAGATGTCGCTAAGGTTGTCGAAAAATGGTTGGTCTAACGCACGCAATCTGGCTCTTGCTAGCGCTGGAAATTTGCAAATTAACTTGGAGAGGGTTTCCCTCTTATTTGTGAAGCACACTTGAAGGAAATTAACACATGAACATAATTATATTTTTATATATGGCCGCAGTCGTATGTCAAAGTTTTTTTTTAAGGGCCAATTTTGAATATGAAACACACCCAAACGTCAAGTTTTTTTCTGCATTTCATTTGACATTTCTGAATTCCAGAATAACTCAATTTGAAGCATGGAAAGATACACAATCGAGGAACGCGTTAAAGTTATTCACGCTTATTATGAAAATGGGCGTTCAAATCAAAATGCATATCGTGCACTCAGTGATTTTTTTGTTCAATTTAATCGTCCACCAGAAACACCAGTGCATGCTCTTACTGCAGAAAATATTGCTGCTTTTCGCGATAGTGTGGCTGAAGAGCCGTCCACCTCAACTTTTCGTCGTGCCCAACAATTGCACCTCTCACGCTCGTCGTTGATGAACGTTATGCATAAAGACTTGCACGCTTACAAGGTGCTATTGACTTAAGAACTAAAGCCTCTTGACCATTTCAAGCGTCGTCAATGGTCAGAATGGTGGCAAGAAATAGCAACAGTGGATGATCAATTTTCGAAGAAAATCATCTTCAGTGATGAGGCACATTTTCACCTCAGTGGATTCGTCAATAAGCAGAATTGCCGCATTTGGGCGGATGATAATCTAAGAGTGATTGTCGAAAACCAAAGCACCCACAAAGAGTGACTGTTCGGTGCGGTTTATGGGCTGGCGGCATCATCGGGCCGGTCAGACAGTTACTGTGAATGGTGTTCGCTATCGTGAGATGACAACGAACTTTTTATGGCCCGAACTGGAAGATATGGATGTGGACGATATGTGGTTTGAACAGGGCAGTGCCACTTGCCACACAGTTAACGAAACCATGGCTCTTTTAAGCGACAAATTCAATGGCCGTGTTATCTTACGTTGTGGCGATATCAATTGGAAGCCAAGATCATGTGATTTGACACCGTTGGACTTCTTCCTTTGGGGTTATTTGAAAGAAAATGTGTACGTATACAATCCAGCAACAATTCAAGAGCTAAGGGATGAGACAATTCGGCACATTATCGGCATAGAACCTCAATTATGCCTCAGCGTCATCGAAAATCATCGACCATCGGATGGAGGTGTTCCGTCGAGGTCGCGGAGGCCATTTGGCCGATATTTTGTTGCATTCAAAATCGAACCATACCAGTGTTGTCACATTAAAAAGAAATGACAGTTATTTCTTAAATAATTTGTGTTTTATTTAAAATCAACATCGGCCCTTAAAATGTAACCACCCTTTATTTATTTCAAATCAAACAGTTAAATAATATTAGGCATTAGCTAACTTATAATTTAATTTATTTAATTACTTCTATGCCCACATTGAGTGGGGTAAGTATCCCTTTTCTTCGTTCTTCGAAAGGATAAACATCTTTTCCGATTACAGGAGAATCCAGGATGCGATCAAATTTAATTTCAAACTTTATCCCTCTGTCTCGCGATGACGAGACGAAAAGAAGAAAAGAGGAACTCAATTAATTTCGTAGGTACTTCCAAGATTTTAATTTACGGTATTCTTTTAGGAGCACAGATTTTAGGGAGTGCTTCCTATTGCATTTTACTGTTATGCACCTTTATCCTGAATTTGAGTGTAGTTTTATAATTGCAGCTGCACAAACAAGTAGTTTGGTACTAGTTTTTGGAAACTTATTAATTAATTTGGAAGGCTTATTAATTCCACCATCGCACATATTCCACACATTCATTAACCTACAATGGAGTATTTCTTGGGTTCTCCGGTGGTGCTTATGTACCTTTTCCGTCGTCTGGCTATTAATATTGAAAGTATTAAGTTGGTGAGTAGTTGGTGAATAGTTCATGTGAGGGCAAACCCTTTTAGGAGTTACACTTAATTTATATGGCGAGAGTTATGACGAGCTTATGGAGGTTTAACTGTGAATGAGAATCAGATAACCAGAGGGATAAATTATGGCTATTACGGTCGGTTGCATTCTCTTCTATTGGAACTGCACATTCTTGATACCCAGGTTCCTTGACAAATCAAAATATGTACTGAAAGTATTCCATGTACCTACCACTTATCTAAACAAAAAAAAAGGCTACAATCTCCTATGCGAATCATTTAAAACTCCAAACTCATACCGATACTATCCCAAAAATTAACGTCCCGAAAGAAGTAAGTGCTGTTCAAAATGATTTACAGACGAAATGCAGATACCCAACTCCAAATTTTGCTTCCATAAAGCATTATCGTATGAAGTCTTATGGAAAAACATTTGGTGCACTTTTGGGAAGCTATTTACTTCTATAAGACTTTTAATATTTCTTTAAAAAAAAAATGTTGTTGGCCTTACAGAAGCAAAATATAGGCTTCGAAAAGAGCCTTTCCTAAAATATTTTGTTATATCATTTACTTTTGTTAATTTTAATTTTTGTCTCTTATAATTAAAATCCAATTCGTTATTATAAAAGTATATAAATCAATGCAATTAATTTTATAAAAACTCTTATCTTACTTATTCGAACTCGAGTTCTCTAGCACAGTATTCAAACACGCTATCCACCATACTGTACTCTAGAACATGAAAGACCAGTAAGTACAACGAAGTACTCGAATCTCACAGACTCATTCTCCGGTAGGTTCTCGACATTTTCACCTTTTTCCTGATATTTACACCTTTCCAGCCTTTGTAAGTTCTATACATGCTATGCTTCAAAATTTTGCTGTGCAAAATGCTACCGAAATATCTTGACGTATAGTACGTATAGACACATCTACGGAAGCTTAAAAAAAATCTTACAGAGATTATACCATCATAACTTCGGTTATGCTTCTGAATTTTTGTGTATAATGTCTTATACAGGCTTCTACCCAAACAATCGACTGCAAAAATGCTAAATCCTACAGAAATAATTGATTGTGGAAATTAAATTTTATTGCCTTATGAGGAGTAATTGTTAGTTGGGTCGGCGTCAAACTGGGCGTCCCATTCTTTGTGGCAAAAATATAACTTTGCTCATATGATTGAGAAAGCTAGAATTTGTAAGGATTAGGATATTTCGGTATCTGTATTCCGACTCCATATAGCCCTGTCTCAGTCTGCAAACGTGTTTTTATTCCATTTTCTCGTATCAACTTTGAGTAAGATACCGCCTTAACTAGTTCACCGCGATTGTTTCAAGGACATATCATGTGTACCGATCTTTGATTTTCAGATTTTTGTTAAGCTTTAGAGCGCATCATTCCTATAGTGGTACGATTGAACGCTTTTCTCACACTTTCGGAAAATTCGAGGTTAATTTACTGTTCTTAGCGAGCTGTGCATACACTTATTTAAAAGCTCTTTTCTGGGACTTCATCGTTCCCTACTGGTGTCATTCTTGCCTGCCAAAATCAGTCGGTATATCAAGTCAAATCGGGGTTCTCTTGCTAGTAAGCGTTATAAACTCAGGACATCATAACGTATTGACAATGTTAAATAAGAAATCTTGCTCAAGCCGCTAATTCACATCTGAATAGACGCGGATTTTGGCCACAAAACACGGACCAAGGTAAATGTCCTTATTTTCATTCACGCTCTAATTGTCGTATTTCTCGAATGGCAGTAATGCCTTATCTATAGCAACCTGGGGTCTCAGAGTGTTGTTTGACTAACCACTTTCTATCAGGGTTTCTAAAAATATTGGTGCCGACACGTAATCTGATTTTAGTTTAACATGGTCTTCAAAAATGAAGCCCGTTTGACTGTTTCTTAATATTTTTTCCGTGATTTGGAAGTTAATGCAAAGCATAACCCCAACAACCTTCTGGAAATGATTTGAACTGAGGTCTTATGGTTGGTTCAGACCACTATTTGATGATTACCACCGGAAGTTAAAATAAAGTCAGCTGATGGATAGCCGTACCAGACGTCGACCCTTGATCTATAGCACTCACAAATATAATTTCAATGGTAGGTATACCTTGTTGTGTCTCTAAGCTTATTTTGGGATTGGTGCTCTTAACACCGTAGAAATTGAGGCCATTTCATGGCATTCCATGAATCGAACAACCTGACCTAACTTTAGCTGTATACAAACATTTTTTGTTTATTTCCTGGACACACGTTTTAGCCATTCCAAGCTTGATTGACTCAGCAAATTAAAAATAAAAATAAAAACTCAAGGGTTAAGGCAGAAAATTAAACCATCTCAACCGACTATCGATCTCCTGTCATCACCACACATAAAACAAAGAAAAAACGTTTTAATTGAATCCCTGTCACCCCAAACAAAATTGTCTTTCTTCACTTCATCCTTCCGAATCCTCAAACTCCGGTTTGCGGTCAAAAGAAATTGGAAACCGAAAAAAAAACCCAAAAAAGAAAATAAAATCCAATCCGATAAATCAGTGTCTCCCAAGAATGCGTCACTTCCGCGAAAACCCTTCAATATAAAATTTTAGGATACGCAATTTTATCCACGGTGTAACTCCATTTTCATTGTCATTTTGAAGGACAAACACCACAGAGTCCTTCAATTTGTATAACTCCGCTGAATGCGCACGGATGTGTGTATATGCTCCAAAGTTTCCCCTGTTTCAGCAAAAGTTCAACCGGAAATGGCATTCAGGCGGTTTGAAATTTGAAATTCGAATAGAAGCCAAAAAGTTTCACTGGAATGTCCTTCCCCTTGTGGAATGTGCCAAAGCTTGAAATATTGTATACTCAACGGGAAGTTGTATCTCATCGCACAGTAGGTGGATAAAGTTTTTGGAGTAAGGTGGTTGGCTTTCGCTGCCAGCACTTATGATTCGTCCTTTTGAAATAAGGACTAAAAATGAAAGCCAATTTAAACTGGTAACGGCAATCATAAATTGTATTGTCTTATTACTAACGGAATATTGTATCTACAGATACTTTTTATAATTTCAGATTTGCATATAGCGATGAAATTCGCCTTGTCTAAATGGGAACATAAAAAAGGACAAAACTTTTGTAATATTCCACCCCACTGATTGCTATCAAATGAAGGAGGGACGGCTTATTGTTCTCCTCGCTGATGTGTGTTGATTGTATTGTCACAGTTGTTTGCCTGATCCGTTGAATAATATCAACAACTTTGTCCTCGATTTGGCATCCGTTGACCCTATCGTTCACCCGTTGATGTATTATCCTTTTTACGTTTATTGAGATGTAGTTAATGTGCGTGTGTGTGTTCGAATGGTTGTCTGGTTACATTTGTATGACAATGAGAATGTTGGATGTAGAAATGTATACTAGTGATGAATGATTTGCAGATACAAATTGGCATCCGTTTGAAGTTCTTTTTTTCTGTTGGGTTTTGACATTTTTCCAAAACCACTTCGTTAGGTGTCTGGGTAGCTGCACATCAAACTCGGCTTTAACGATACAAAATGGTGTGGTAAGCCCTGTATAATGAACAATTAAGTTCGTCTGTTATTTAATTAGACATTAGGAGGTTTGGTAGTACCTGAGGGGATGTGTACTTTTAAAAATTCTCTCACACGAGAAATTGTTGTTTCAAACTGGTGATTTTCTTTGATTCTAACAATACAAGCCCAGAAATTGGTTCCCATAGGTTCGTCATTCTCAAATACCGTCAGACAAATTCTACTTAACCCTTCCTATTGAAGCCTACATGATCTGGCAGACACCCCTATTATGCAGAAGGAGCACCACACCATATCTCAACCTATATATCACACAGTTTCGTCACCTTTTACCTCTTGTTGTAACTCATTATAGAATATTTGGTCGGATGAAACAACTTTTTTTTTTCTGTGGGCTGGTGGAAATCTCAAAACACACGATGAGCACGTGCCCAAAGTAGTGTGGGACTTTAACCCACTTAAGCCACCACCCTTTTTGTATTTGTATTGCATGTATATGAAACTTATCTAGAATTTTTTTTATCACGAGTAATTAATGTTTGGCAGGTAACTCTCCTTTGAGAGTTCCTGCTTTTTACGCACATTATAGCGCAGTTCGTCATTATCGGGCCAAATTTAAGGGCTTAGTTCTTTGAAGACGCCGGAATAAATTTGTTTCGTCAAGTATTTGGAGGACCGTTGTGTTAACGTGTCCCAATAAACGATTTTTATGTTTGTGTGCAAAATTTTTCGTTTCATCTTTAACCGCTGGAATACCCAGATCTCTGCGTAGATCTTCATTCCATATATACCACGCGGCATTGATGAATGATCTCAAAATTTTGTTTTCAAAAGTTTATACAATGAGTAGACTCGTTGCAGGGGTACAATCCCATAGTTGTATACCATATGTCCAAACCGGCTTTAGCACTTGCTTGTACAATAGCAGCTTGTTATCAAGGTTAAGCTTCGAATATTTCCCGAGTAACCAGTACAGTTCTCTGTATTTACATGCGACTTCCATTTCAATTTTCCATCGAGTGTCATTCCGAGATATTTCGCTTCATTTGCAAAAGGGACTCGAACCGTAATGAGAAATACAGGCAAATTGTTTGTCCGTTTATACGAAAAATATACATGAATCGATTTGCTCTCGTTATGTGCAATCGGCCAGGATTTTGTTGTATTCATTAACCTCGTTAAGAGCGTTTGGTAATTTCGTATTTGTTTCCTCTATTGTTGTGCCAACTGCTAGTATAGCTGTATCGTCAGCAAACGTGGCAACTATTGTATCGTTTGTTTGTGAGATATCACGCGTAAATAGGAGGTACAAGAGTGGTCCAAAGACGCTTCCTTGGGGTACTCCTGCCAAAATTTATTTGAACTTCGAATATTCGTTTCCACGTTTCACACGGAATAGTCTATGCTCAAGATACGACACGAGAATTTTATAAAATTTTCAGGCAGAACTTGTCTTAGTTTGTATTGAAGGCCTCTATGACAAATTTTGTCAAAAGTTTGCGACACGTCAAGAAATACGGCTGAGCAAATATTCGTTTCCACGTTTCACAAGGAAGAGTCAATGCTCAAGATACGACACGAGGATTTTATAAAATTTTCAGGCAGAACTTGTCTTAGTTTGTATTGAAGCCCTTTATGCCAAACTTTGTCAAAAGTTTGCGACACGTCAAGAAATACGGCTAAGCTAATTTTCTTTTCTTCGAAAGCTTTCTCAATTACATCAGTAATTCGATGAACTTGGTCCACAGTCGAATGTTTACTTCTAAATGATAGTTAAATGACAGCAAAATCATCCAATCCTGTCATATCCCATTTTCACCAGTGAAAAATTCATCTAAACCCTGTTTACGGAAGCCTACATGATCTGGAAGAGCACCACACCAAATCTACACTTATACAGGGTGGGCCAAAAGAAGTCACCCGATGTTGTTACGCCTACATAATACCGGTTGTGGCTCGGGCAGTGTGTGTAATTGCTCCGTCCTGCTGGAACCACATTCCTAATTCTTCCAATTGCGGCAAAAACTCGGTTAACATGGCCATATAGCGCGCACCGTTCACTGTTGTCGTTTGACCAGCGGCGTTCTCGGAAAAATGGTCCGATGACTCCTTCAGCGTGAACAGCGCGCCATGCCAGTAACTTTGAGCGGTCGTAATGGCTGCTCGTGCATTACTCGTTGGTTTTTGGTGCCCCAGAAGCGATAGTTTGGCTTATTCCTGTACCCGTTGAGGTGGAAATAAGCCTCATCGCGCATTATGATTTTGGTCGAAAAATCGTCCACTTCGATTATTCCGCGTTCTTGGGTAGTCATCTGTCTAGTCCACAAATGTCAAAACAGATTTGACATTGGTGGCAATTTGCAAAAATAAGAGCCCAATAGGGTGATTTTTTTTGGCTCACCTGTTATATCATACACTTCCATCACCTTTTACTTCTTTTTGTAACGAACTCTTTATGGAATATTTGGTCGGATGAAACATTGAACGGAACCTCATCATAGAGATCCTTTCAACTGCACTACCATCGTGGGGGTATGTCTCCTTAGCATTGCTGTAAACAAATAAAACAAAATACAAACTTTTGGCGCAACAGGCTCGTTAGGACCCAGCGCCGAGCTTTCTCACAACCATTCATGTGTGCCTGTTAACTTCTTTCACGATGGTCCCTGTTTTATGCCGACTCCGAACGGTGAATTTGAGACAAGCTTTTCTTGACAACTGATAATACTCGGATGATTTGTCAGATCATCACGAGAGGAGGGCCATTGAAAAATTATTTACGTATTGCTACGGCTGGGAATCGAACCCAGGCCTTCTGCGCAGGTTCATTGCACTTACTATCGGGCCACTGAGTCCGTCGAAACAAACAAATAAAACCCGTTCCCCGTAAACCTAATCGGTGCTTATCATTGTGGTTTAAGGTCAGGAAAGCCCACAAATGATCAAATCTTCATACGTCGGCAGATCCTGAAAAAATAAACCGGAAGTCCAATTCGATACTATAATACTCGGAAGCAGCGTTTACTTTTCGTTGACTGGAGTCGATCGTTTTCTTGCCGTATGTCTCACACGACTTTATGCCAAGCAGTTACCATTATTATTTCGTAGGGCTTGCTTTCCTACTTTGAAAACAGTTGCCAGTTGTTTGGCTTGTTGTTTAGAATTGAGGGATGATCTTCTTGTCATAAGACTCTTCAATTCTTCAATTTTTCTGAGCTGGGAGGCTGCGTGATTTCATATTTGCCTACACTGGACTTTCTTCGCAACAGAAAAAGGGGCGGTACTATCCCCGAACGGCACGCGTTTTGCGTTGAAGCGCCTTGATATATGCCTATACTGTCTTTTTTTTTTTTTGATATTAACAAGTATCACCATCCACTAAAATTTTTTTCGGGGGAGGGTGGTAGCCTGCGGTGGTTTCGGATTCTCTTTTTTTTTAAATATTACGATGCTGTATCCACGGGGCGTTGATCAGGGCACTTAATGCAGTTTTTCACTCGATTATTGTTGGTTTATGGTAATATCCATCTTACTAAGGCTATCGACGTAAAGTCTTTTTTTGGATCATTCGTAGCATCTTCTAGTTCTACAGTCAGGCTCTGAATTTGGCTTCGACGAGTAAATGGTTAGAGTCATCGACACCATGTATAGGGAACAAAAACCCAAATGAGCTTTTTCGACATATTCGGACAACAGGTAATCTAGAAATCTCAAAGGTTAGCCGGGACCCATGAAAAAAATACGGTGGCGGAAGAGCCGAAATCTCAATGGCAGCACCCGATCCCGTAGTGAATACTGATTTCCCCGTCTCCTAGGGATATCTTATAAATTTGAACTGACCCTCTGGTTAGGGGTTGGGTATTGGGTTAACTACCCACCTATGGAAAGAAGTATTTGTTAAGAAGCTTCCGAAAGGACTGATTTTATTGTGGACGATCATGATAAACGAAAAAAGGCCAACGACGTTAGTATCTGCACCAGCAATGTGAGACCATTAAACAGGAGAGGTGCAGCCAAAGAACTACCAGAAGTCCTAAGATGCCTAGAAGCAGATATTACTGCAATCCAGCAAATAAAATTGGATGGCTCGAGCAAAGAGAGGACGAAAAACTGTCTACTAAGGACGTGTTATAGTGAGCAGAAATATAGACTATTCGGATGTGGAATTCATTATAAGTGCCAGACTTAGGCAACAAGTCATAGGCTTTCAAGACATTAGCCAACGCATTGTAACGATCTGCATCAAGGCCTAATTCGCCGTATATGCACACACGATCCGGAAAAAGATGATATAAAGACCGAAGTACGATTTTGAATTAAAAATTTGGGAGATTTCAACGCATAGGGAGGAGGAGAAGACATCTTCAGTAGTATTGTCGTACTGTTTGGTAGGATCGTACCTGATAGCGGTATCAGGTACGATCCTACCAAACACCGGATCAAAGTGAAGTGAGGATAGCAATATCTAAACCAAAGCTTAACAAGGCGGCCGGAAATGACAGTGTTTCTGCGTAGCTTTATGAAGCTGGTGGAGATGATTTGTAAAGCAACTTTCACGAACTGTTAAGCTAAATTTTGTCACTTATAAGATTAATTTTGCCTGACAAATGGAATCGAAGTATCGTTTGCCCGAATCAAAAAAAGGAGACCCTACGAACTTCGCTAACTTCAGAGGCACATGTCTACTCAACATCGCCTACATGATCCTATCTGCTGAAATCTGTAAACACTTGAAAATGTTTACCAACAACCTGATTGCGTCTATATCAGTGAAGTTTAATCCATTAAAGTCCAAAACTGATCAAATCTTCGCATTTCGGCAGATGCTGAAAAAAAAAACCCCATGAGGTCTAAATCAACCCCCACCAGCTATTCATCGATTCCAAAGCCACATACGACAGCATATATAGAGAGGAACTATACAAAGCCCTGCCTAGTTTTGGTATATCGCCCAAACCGTCTGTGCAGAATGACGATGAAGAATTCTCGGTGCTTCATCCGGGTCGGAAACCACCTCACCGAACATTCGATACCTAAAAAGGATTTAAGCAAGGTGATGCACTGTCATGTCACTTCTTCACTCTCATTCTGGAGAAGATCGCGCAAGACCCCCAAGCCAGCACCAGAAGCACAATCTTCCATAAATCGGTGCTGTCAACATGAAAAGACTCACAACATCGACGAAATGGACAGACGTCAGCATTGACAGATATAACTTTGAGTTAGTACGGACCTTTGTCTACGCAAAAAATGGACAGACATCAGCATTGACAGATATAACTTTGAGTTAGAACGGACCTTTGTCTACATCGGATCCGCTGCTAATTCTGACAACGACATCTCCTCAGAAATTAAACGAAGAATTAAGTTTGCCATAGTAAAACCCTCACAGGAACTATTAATACTTCATCCTGACCCTGATCATAACAGCCCAGCTCTATGGCCCTGAAGCATGGCCAATATCATAAGCGTATGAAGAAATGCTTGGTCGATATGAGAGAAAAAATATTGACGGGAAATGGAGAGGAAGATTAAACCTAGAACTATACCAGTTGTACAGTGATAGTGACTATTAAATTTGACGTTTAATATTCCTGTGACATATAGAGCTAATCGACACCAATACTCCGGTTCACAGAGTTTTAGATTACCATCGCACACAAGTAGAAACCGACCTCAATCAACTTGTAGAGCGCAACTCGGGGCTAGTTTAGGACGGGACTAATTAGAAGGAATGCTGGTTGAGGCCCAGGTTTATTCCGAACTATGCCTAGTGGGTGAAAACAGAGAACTTCTACTTTCTGCCACCGAACTACAATGCGATATGGAGCAAATGCTTCCGTCTGTCGGATGTCATTGCGCATGAACTGAATGACTAGAACTTTAATTCTGAAAGACTGCAATCGCAAGAGACCGCCAAGACCTTCACGCAACGCATATCCCTTAACCTCTCGATTAGCACCATACCACCAGCATGGAATGTCAAACAACAATTTCAACGATGCCAACAAGCCATTAGATAAGCCGCAAGTGATGTGCTAGGTTTCTGGCGCCCACCAGCAAGAAACCTCTGATTTGATGAGTAATGCCGACAGATGCTCGCAGCCAAGAACGCGGCCTACAAGGCTAAGCTGCAGGTGAAGACGGGAGTTGCTTGCGAGCTCTATAGGCAGAACAGAGGGAAAGAAGATCGGCTTTTCAGAAAGAAGAAAAACCATATGAGAAGGCTACAATCCACTGAATGGATCGTTTCATACCCTATCCCATACCTTCCTTAAAACAAATATCCCCAAAATGTCGGATTTATGGCTATGAAATACAGAAAATGCCATTTGATAACATATTGTTCAGGCTGCTTATCGACAAAAAAACACCGTTTATGCTATGAGGTAGTGTATGGACATGGTTTTTGTATGAAAACGCCTCCAAAAAGTGGGCGTGGCTTAAAATGATATATGGATGAAATGTTTATGTTAACATTATGGGTGGCCGCGGTGTAGTGGTAATGTGTTCGTCTGTTGAGTGGAAGGTTGCGCGTTCAATCCCAACCAAAATCCATTTCACTTTTATTTAAAAGAAATAAAAAGGTCGGTGTAATACCTAAAAGCATGCACACCATCTTGAATTTCTTCAAATTTAACGAACACAAGAAAAAGTGACTCCCCGAAGCTAGTTCGGACACCACCCACGGAGTTTAAGTCTCCACTACATCCAAAATCTTTCCTATCCTCTTTTTCTTCCCCTTCACTAACGCTCGTACTATGGTAACATATAAAAGGGTATTCATAACCCCTTGAGTATGTGTAAATTATAAAAAAAAGAAAAAACAGAACCAATGATTGCGCATCACCATTTTTTTCCAAATATAAAAAAATTTTCCGAAAAACGTTTTTTTACTAAAAACGCCCCCAAAAAGTGCACGTGGCTAAAAACTTTGTATGAACAAAATATAGATATTATGATTGTCTAGACATGTTGTTCAGACACTTTTTCAGAATCTTTAACAGTTTGGCCTGAAACTATGTGTTTTCTGAAAAGGGGGCGTGGCAGTGGGGGATTTCAAAAACGTTTACACCTTTTATGCTGGGAGCAACAACAAGCACGTGTACTAAATTTCATCGTTCTAGCTCAATATTTAAGGCCCTAAAACTGGTGACGTACGGACGGACGGACGGACAGACACGGCTAAATCGACTCAGCTATCGATTTTGAGTCGATCCATATACTTTGAGGTATACCCGGCTCAATTATTTTTCTATGTTACAAAATATGTATCAAAACTCATATACCCCTATGGGATAGGGTATAAAGAGCAAGAAAAGCGCGCAATCGAGAATATAGAGAGGTGCCACTCCAGGAACGATGTTAACAAGTTGTACCAAAGTGTAAAACGCCAAAGCCAAGGATACAAGGCTCAAAGAAAATCCTGTCGAGATGAGCAAGGAAGTATCGTAGTTGAGACACAGTCAATGCTGAGGATATTGAAGAACCACTTCTGCAGACTGTTAAACGGCGATGACGAAAAAAATCCGCTGTCATGCAGAACGAACCATTCAATACTGGCAACAACAGCGAAAACTGCCAACCACTTGAGTGAAGTGAGGATAGTAATATCTTAACTCAAACTTAATAAGGCTGCCGGAGATGACGGTCCGACTAGGTAAAAATCATCCACCAACTCATGAGCCAAATCTGGTCGGAAGAAAGTATGCCTGAAGAATGGAACCTCAGCATCGTTTGTCCGATCCACAACAAAGGATACTTTCTAAACTGCGCCAACTACAGAGGCATATAAGTCTCCTCAAGATCGCCTAAAAGATCTTGTTTGCCGTAATATATGAACGCCTGAAGCCGTTTACCTACAATCTGATCGGCCCTTATCAGTGTGGTTTTAGGCCAGAAAAGTCCACAAACGATTAAATTTTCACACTTCGGCAGATCCTGGATTAAAAAAACCCAAGATGTCCAAATCGATACCCACCACCTATTCATCGATTTCAAAGCCGCATACAACAGCATTTATAGAGACGAACTTTACAGAGCCATGTCTAGTTTTGGTATACCGCGCAAACTCGTCCGTTTGTGTAGGATGACGATGGAGAGTTCTCGCTGCCCCATCAGGGTCGGAAACGACCTCACCGACACATTCGATACCAAAAAAGGATTTAGGCAAGGCGATGCGCTATCATTTGACTTCTTCAATCTGATTCTTGAGAGGATTGTGCAAAACTCACGAGCTAACATCAGAGACACAATTTTCCAAAAATCTGTACAACTACTATCATACGCCGACGATATTGACATCATTGGTAGGACCCAAAGTGATGTCATAGCCACGTTTGCTACTATAGATAAGGAAGCGGCAAAAATGGGCTTAGCAGTAAATGAGGGCAAGTATATGCTGTCAACACGTAAGGACACACAACATCGACGAATTGGACAGGACGTCACCATTGACAGATATATCTTTGAGGTAGTACGGGACTTTGTCTATCTTTGCAAGAATTACTCTTGCCAACCGCTGTTTCTTCGGGCTAAGAAGGCAATTCGGTTGTAAAGCCCTCACTCGAACTACTAAGGAGATCCCATATAAGACCCTGATCATCCCAGTCCTGCTCTACGGCACTGAATGATTTACCGTCTCAAAAGCGGATGAAGAAATCCTTGGTCGATTTGAGAGGAAAATTCTTCGAAAAATAGGGATAAAAACCTAAGATTTCATATAATCGCATGCAGATGCATCACACTTAATGTTATCAAGTGATCTGATAGGCCGAGGGACACTAGTTTATTGTCTTGTCACGCAAGGAGTTTGTATAAATTGATTCCAGGTCCGGGGCAGGATCCAATGACGCTACGTTGAAGCAATTCCAGAAGACGCACAGGTTGCGATCACAAAACATCCGTTCGAAAAGTAGGCTTCGACGGTATGCACCCTGATTACTGTTGCATAGCTTGATTGCGATTTATTGGGATATAGAATAGAGGATTTGGAACCACGCCTGTCGAATATGAATATGCTCATCCTGCAATTTTCAATTGCGCCAGGGAAGCCATTTTATTGGCGATTTTAGGAAAGTCCATAGGAGGCCAATTTATTTCACCTCTTCTAGAAATGAATTGCAAGAAATAAATTCACGAACTCGTGGAAGAGACGTATTGTGCGTGTGCGACCGACGTTGCTCCGTTCTGCTGGAACCGTGTTTTTGGTTATAGCCAGGTGAGTTTCGCAATTCAGGAAACAAGAAGTCGTCTTCTACATGTCCCCTTTAATCTTTTAAAAAATAAGGGCCGATAGTTCCTCACGCCGACAGTGCAGCGCACACGGCCAATTTAGCCAAGTGAAGGGGTTTCTGATGCTTGCATTTCGGATTCATTGCACTAAAGAAGCAGCAGTTCAGCTTGTTCACGCATCCATTAAGATACAAATTACTTTCATCCAAAAATAAGATGTTGGTAATCGTTGAAAAGCGTACAATTCTATGGTTTATGAAGTTCATCCTGTGATAGGCATCCTGGGGCTTTAATGCTTGCACCAATGGAACATTACAGGGGTAAGGCTTTAGGTCTTTGTGCAAAACATTTAATGCACTTGTACGCATATAAGTTTCAACGTTTTCCATCGTTCTTGATCACACGGTTTTTTTTTTTCAGTGCTATACATGCCTTTTCAAACCTTTTGACAAAATTTCAAATGAGAGGTATACTTCCTGAAGCATTTAAGTGGTTCCCTAAAAAAGCAATCTATAGCGACTGAATTTCCAAAAGCCCTTGGATTCGTCGCGTTCCCGGAGTAAAATTTTTTTTGATGCACCTTCTATACAAACATAAGTCTGTGGGTGACAAACACAGTTTAAGGTCTCATAACTTATGCCCTGTTTATTGAACTTCTTGGTTGAGGACCAGGATCATTCCAGACAGTAGCGCCACTTAACCAACCAGCCAACCAACTAATCGATTCACGCTCAACGGATTCACATTGGTAAAAGTGTGACTGGTAGTGAATACCTTACACCCTATCTAACCCTAGAGATACTCCAAGATGATTTTTAGGTACATAGTTCCCTTTCGAGTCCGCTATATTACGAAACTACTTCAGCTGAATATAAAATCGGATACTTTTGAGATTTCGACCCTCTATTCCCAGACATTTGTTATTTCCTTCATCGATAAGAAATGTCAAATGTTAATGTTCTGCTTGTTCAAATATTCCTCCATCAAGTCCCAAAGGCTAATCAAATATGTAGCGCATACGATGGATAAAACTTCCTCTCAAGATGAGTCTCATTGCTTATTTATAAACGAAGTTCTCAAGAGGCGATTGGTGTTCGTTATCCTTGTAGATAACCAAATAGATTTTTATATGACCCCAAAGGGCTTTAGTAACTCAAACAAAAAGTGTCAACCTAGGACCTAGGTCTCCGTTAACCTATTCAAAACATTATCCCCACAGACAATTTATTTCCCTGATCCATTAAGCAGAACTTTCGAAAATACACAAAACCATCGCTCTGATGGTGGCAGGACTAAAGTTCATCGAAAATATCCACCTAGTCCTGCCAAAGTGCATGTGTCATAAATTTTCCAGCTGACATTTGCAAAGCTGCCAACCAGCAGAGATAGTTTGCTTCAGCGGTGACGTATCCTGTCGTGATGTGTTTTTTTTGTCTGTTCTTCGATAATCGATGCACATAATCACTTATGCATCATCTGCTGGAGATCCTGGATGGCGTGCGCTATAATCATGCACTAGCTCATCATTACTCAGTTTTCGTAATGATAGGATGGCGTTCAAACTTCGAAAACGGTATGACATTCGATCATTAGCTGACATTCGGTAATCATTGTGATTACCGTTGCAACGAATAAAAAGCATCCATATCCTGACAGGATGCTGTGTGAAATTAAATTGCATGAATAATATAAAACCGACGCAGAAAGTTGAATAAGCCATGTGTGCGGAAGGGAAGATGACTTGCATCCACTTGCATATCCATCCAACATGTGGTGGAGGCACACTCTGACAGCTTCCATACATGGTCACATACGTTGAAAGGGTATCGATTGCATCTTGTTCTGCAAATGAAAGAATGAAGTGCCGTGTAATTTTTGCGGTATTATGCGTGCACAATCGAATGCAGTCACATTAATTCGGCAATAAAGGACTCTCCCGGTAGGGAGACGACCGACGAATGCATGTGGATTTATGAATTTTTGGTCCATTGGACGGCAAAACATCTGTGCGGGAATTTAAAGTCGAGATAAATTCTCTGGAACTGCATCAAAATGCGATTAAGGGTTTCAGGGTGCAAAAAGCTATACGGAACGTAAAAGTTTATTTTTCCGTTTTATTTTTTGTGTGTTCGTTCGGTTTGATACCCTCGAGGACAACGACGACGATGACATCCAACGTAACGAGAGTTGAAAACTATTGGATGTGTGTATGAGTGGGTGTCTGTATATGTGTTGGCCGAGAAAGTTGATTACTATAATTGGAATAGTTTGGTCGAGTTATGTAAAAGTTATCAGTTTTCGAATTTCAAGTTTCGAATTTCCCATACCTGCGCGAATAAATCATGATTTGAGGCGCGCACAACCAACACGCCCCTAATTAATGGACGTCATGTAGTCTTTGCAGACTGACTGCGACAAGCTTGTAGGGTTTTTCTTGTGGCATGGAGTAATGGTAAGTCTGGTCATAACAAGTCAGGATTTTAATTCGAGGCGATTTGTCGAGGGCAAACACGAAATGTCAACACAGACCCTGGGGGTGGGAATTAATTTCTAATGGTCGGGCGTCATATAATGTGAGGAGCGTTTGTATTTTTGCCGAACAAGGATGTCACGATTGTGATCAAAGTGGGGCTAGACATGAATATATGAAATATGGGATAATGGGTAATATAATCGTTAAGTTTTTGTTCTACGATAACGGATTTGTGGGAAATATCCTTGATTACGTTTGTTTAGTCTGAAATTTTAGCATTTTTTGTTATTTGTGAAGACAGGTATTTAGTCAATAAAAGATCCTTTATGTCAAAGCCTACCTATGTTACTTATTAAGTTTAACAAAATGGGTTATCCCTTTTGTGAGCTTTTTCGATGAACTGCATTTATTCCTATCAGAGTTGAAAGTTCGAAGTGAAATCAAATAATACAAAATCGAACCAACTTATGTTCCCAAAATGTATGTTCTTGCAAGCCTTTGAGGTATTTTTTTTATTTAATGCCGTTCATTGCAATTAATTTGGACTACTTTTTGAATACAAAGCAAAATTAGTCCTTTTTGCGACAGTTTCCATCATTTTTAATGCATTGCGATTGATAATTGTGAATAATAGGCTAAGATTCACTTGCGTGGATTTTTTTTCAAATCACCCCATAAAAAGAATTCTGGGGGGTCAAATCTGGATACCTACGTACCCTGTAAATGTCGAAATTTTTTGTTACCACACGCCCAGAGAACTGTCGCACTGTCGCAGAAACTGCATATTTACAGTCTGGCATGGTGCACAATCTTGTTGAAACCAGTAACAATCCAGATATTTTCAACATATTTGTGGGCAAATTTTATGACAAAATGTGGGCCAATATTCACCAAAACCAAGAGCTCAAATGAGATAAAACCATAAAAGGTGCACCGGGATGTCCTCTTTTCCTCCTTAAATAGGATTTAAGTTTTGCGAGTCATCATAATATTAGTTCAATAGAATGGAACTAATATTATGTTGACTCGCAAAATTTAAATCCTGTTAAAGGAGGAAAGGAGGACATCCCGGTGCACCTTTCATGGTAACAGAAGAAACATCATAGGCTTATAGACTCCGTGAAATCCTCGCCACCAATCCACCAATATCTGGCTAATTACTTAAACCAATGGATAACATCCTGTATGGAAAACATTGACCTACTTTTGGACACTCACATGCGTCGTAGCTTTCTTACCCTATATGGGTGCTGAACCAGATACGTTCAGAACAGCCGTTGCATGTTTCAATGATATCATTACCGAAGAAAAACTTCTTTGGGTCAACAAATCCCCTGAAGCACATGGTATCCTAACTACGGATAGCAGGGTATCAATATGATCTTGATACCCTGCTACTACTACCATCATGACCAGTTGTCTGCGTTTATTGCCTAACCCAAAGGAATGTACTGATATAGAAGTCGTTTTTATCCGAAAAATGGAAAAAGCTGGCACGCAAATCTAACAGATCTCAGTTCAATCAGTCTATCATCTTGTCTTTTAGAAACTTTTGAAGGATTCACTGATCGACATCTCCGTACTATTATAAAACCGACTGTAATCTCCAGCTCCCAACATCTGGTTGAGCCAGAACTTACTCACTCATATCTGACAATTACGGCCCATAAAGGGCCTAAAACCTTGCTTATCCCTTCAATTGTGAGTGCGAAGTCATTATTTTTGCAACAAAGAAGAGGACCTCCTGCTTAATAACTAATCCGAACGACGAATTTGTGAAAATACCCATGGCAATGTTTCTCTTGGATATTTTTCAGACTTTCGCAAGAGGTGGAGCTAAGGTGATGTCACTGAGGTGATGTCACTAAGGTGATGTCACTAATGGATGGATAATGTATGGTGATGGATAACTAAGGTCATGCCACTTTCGGGATTTGGTATAATGAAATACAATAGTTGTAAAGGTGGTTAGATTTTAAGGGCCGATGTTGATTTTGAAGAAAACACAATTTTTTTTAGGAAATTACTGTCATTTCTCTTTATTATTATAATTCTAGTACGGTTCAATTGTGACTGGAATAAAATATCGGCCAAAGGACTGCCGCGACCTCGGCGGCACACCTCCATCCGATGGTCCAAATTTTCGATGACGCTGAGGCATAATTGAGGTTCTATGCCGTAAATGTGCCGAATTATCTCATCCTTTAGCTCTTGAATTGTTGCTGGCTTATCGACGTACATCTCGTCCAACGGTGTCAAATCACATAATCTTGGCGGCCAATTGACATCGCCACCACGTGAGATAACACGGCCATTGAATTTGTAGCCCAAAAGAGTCATTGTTTCGTTAGCTATGTGGCAAGTGGCACCGTCCTGTTGAAACCACATATCGTCCACATCCATATCTTCCGATTCGGGACATAAAAAGTTTGTTATCATCTCACGATAGCGAACACCATTCACGGTAACTGCCTGACCGACTACATTTTGGAACAAATACGGCCCGATGATGCCGCCAGCCCATAAACCGCACCAAACAGTCACACTTTGTGGGTGCATTGGTTTTCGACAATCACTCTTGGATTCTCATTCGCCCAAATGCGGCAATTCTGCTTATTGACGAATCCACTGTGGTGAAAATCCACTGAAGATGATTTTCTTCGAAAATTGATCATCCACTGCTGCTATTTCTTGCCACCATTCTGACCATTGACGACGCTTGAAATGGTCAAGAGGCTTTAGTTCTGAAGTCAAGGCTTTAATTCTTGCACCTTGTAAGCATTTAAATGCAAGTCTTTATGCAAAATGTTCATCAACGACGAGCGTGAGAGGTGCAATTGTTGGGCACGACGAAAAGTTGAGGTGGACGGCTCTTCAGCCACACTATCGCGAAAAGCAGCAATATTTTCTGCAGTACGAGCATGCACTGGTGTTTTCACATCTCCTACGGACCCAGTTTGCTCAAATTTTTGCGCGATTTTTCCGATTGTACGCACATTTGGACGATTAAAATAAACAAAAAAATCACTAAGTGCAAGATATGCATTTTGATTTGAACGCCCATGTTCATAATAAGGCTGAATAACATTACCGCGTTGCTCGATTGTGTATCTTTCCATGGTTTGGATTGAATTATTCTGAAATTGAGAAATGTCAAATAAAATGCAGAAAATAATTTGACGTTTAGGTGGTGTTCACATTCAGCATCAGCCCTTAAAACCACCCGTTATATAAAAAATAAATGCAATACAATTAAAAAAACATATGAAAAGGCTACAATCCACAGTGTGGATCGTTTTATACCCTATGTTATCCCATCCTAAATATAAATATCCCCAAAACGTCGGCTTTATGGCGATGAAATATAGAAAATGTTATTGTCTCGACATATTGTTCAGACAGTCTATCAAAACCATTTATGGTTCGACAAAAAACAACATTTTTCGCCAGGTTATGCTATGAGATACTGTAAAGAAATGGTTGTTGTAAACGCCTCAAAAAAGTGGGCGTATGTTGAAATGGTATATGGAATAAATGTTAATGAAACAGTAACCAATGATTTAGCATTAAACGTTTTTTTTTCGAATATTTTGAAATTTTACCGAAAACGCTTTTTTTTACTAAAAACGCCCTCAAAAAGTGGGTGTGGAAAAAAATTTTATATGGACAAAATATTGATATTAAAGTTAGCTACAAATGTTGTGCAGACATTTTTTCAGTCGTTTGGCCAAAACTAACGTTTTTGCATGGTAGTGGCCGAATTTTGAAAATTTGTACACTTGTTTGAATTGCACGTACAAGGGTCACATCTTCCAAATTTAATTATCCTAGCTCCAAATTTAATATCGGTTACCTACAGACGGATGGACGGACGGACGGACGGGTAGACAGACATGGCTTAATCGACTCAGCTAGCGTTTCTGAGTCGATCCATATACTTTGAAGTATACCTAGCTGAATTATTTCTCTATGTTACAAACTATGTATCAAAACTAATGTACCCCTATTGGATAGGTGGTATAAACAACAGACAAAACAACTTGAATTGGAAGTTTCGAGATGTCTATTATAAAGAAGAAGTCCTTCTAATAGACATCTTTTCCAAATGCAGGAATTTCCGAAAAAAGGGTTTGATGACAAACCCTTTCAAATTCTTTTGAAATAGATAGAAAGTGCTGCAATCTTGCTTTCGCCACCAAGGTAGATTGATTGGTCCTACTTTGCTGCGAAAACAGACTGGACAAATACAGTTTTCCGTCTACTCGGAAAGAATAGCTCACGCAGTGGTTTTGCTGGCGTAGAAGAACACCTCGTCAGAATAATGGGGGATGTATACCATCTGGACAAGCGGATTTATGAATGTCGAGATCGGATATAACTCTTGCAACTTTATGAGTACGAAAGTGAATTTGTCACATAGAATGATCTACGTTCCCAAGTACCTACAGGAGGAGACAGGGGACAATCTGGTAACGTATCAAGCAGATTGGCTTTGTCTTAAGAGCTGACGGTTGGAACGTCAATGTGAATGAGCGTTCTAAGCTAAGGCTATAAGGCTCGAACAGAATCCTGTCGAGATGAACAAGAAAATAATGACACAGTCGATGTTGAGGATATGGAAGAACCACTTCTGCAGACTGTTAAGCGGCGATGACGAACAACATTCCGTTGTCAGGCAGAAGGAACCATTCAATAATGGCAACGACAGCGAAAAGTGCCAACAACCCGACCTGAGTGAAGTAAGGATAGCAATATCTAAACTCAAGTTTAATAAGGCTGCCGGAAATGACGTCCTACCCGCTGAGCTTTATAAAGCCGGCGGAGATGACTTGGTAAATAACATCCACCAACTCATGAGTCAAATCTGGTCGGAAGAAAGTATGCCTGAAGAATGGAACCACAGCATCGTCTGCCCGATCCACAAAAAAGAAGACCCTCTCAACTGCGCCAACTACAGAGGCATAAGTCTCCTCAACATCGCCTACAAGATCCTATCTGCCTTCATATGTGAACGCCTGAAACCGTTAAACAAAAATCTGATCGGCCATTATTAGTGTGGTTTTAGGCCAGGAAAGTCCACAACCGATCAAATCTTCACACTTCGGAAGATCCTGGCAAAAATCCAAGAATTTCAAATCGATACCCACCTCCTATTTATCGATTTCAAAGCCGCATACGACAACATTAATAGAGACGAACTATACAGAGTCATGTCTAGTTTTGGTATACCGCCCAAACTCGTCCGTTTGTAAAGGATGACGATGGACAATTCTCACTGCTCCATCAGGGTCGGAAGCAATCTCTCCGACACATTCGATGCCAAATAAGGATTTGGATAAGGCGATGAGCTATCATGTTACTTCTTCAATCTGATTCTTGAGAGGATTGTGCAAAACTACCGAGCCAACACCAGAGGCACAATTTTCCAAAAATCGGTGCAACTGTAAGCATACGCTGACGATATTGACATCATTGATAAGACTCAACCTGATGTCATAGCCACGTTTGCTAGTATTGATAAGGAATGGGCTTAGCAATAAATGAGGGCGAGACAAAGTATATGCTGTCAACACTAAAGGACACACAACATCGATGAATCGGACAGAACGTCACCTTTGACAGATATAACTTTTAGATAGTACGGGACTTTGTCAATTTCGGCTCCGCTATTAACTATCACAACAACATCTCGTCAGAGGTTACACGAAGAATTACTCTTGCCAACCGCTGTGTCTTCGGGCTTAGAAGGCAATTCAGTAGTAAAGCTCTCACTCGAACTACTAAGGAGATCCTATATAAGACCCTGGTTATCCCAGTTCTACTACGGCTCTACGGCACTGAAGCATGGACCGTCTCAAAAGCGGCTGAACAAATCGTTGGTCGATTCAAGAGGAAAATTCTTCGAAAAATCTTCGGTCTCGTTTGCGTTGACGGGGTAAGGAGACGAAGATTGAAGCAAGAACTATGCGAGCTGTACAGCGACACGCTCCTGGTCAAAAATCTCAGCATTGGACATTCGAGATGGCTGGGACATGTAGAAGGAATGGACATTAATACTTCGTCTCGCAGAATCTTCGATTCCCAGCCAGAACTCGGACGCAGTAGATGAATAGCTCGCCTTAAGTGGTGGGCACAAGTAGAAACCGACAGACGAGGCAGTTAGCTAAAGACCGGGCTAATATGAGAGGCATGTTGGTTGAAGCCCAGGTTCATTCCGGACTGTAGCGCCACTTAAGTAAGGAAGTAAGGTGTTTTTATCAGGATGGGATGTATGAAACAAGTTCAGAGTGTTGACGGCTTGACTGTAAATGTCCTTTTTGTTTTTCGGCTCTTTAAGTTTAGCTGCATTAAGTTATTTTCCTTAGCAAAGATCTAAACAAACCTTCCTTCGGGTGTTGTCTGTCCAGAATGTTGAAGCCACGAAGAATTGAATACATACATTGAAATCCCCCGCAATAACGATTTCAGTGTGAAGATGCACGGATACAATTCTTGAGATGGAGTCTGACATTAAATAAAATTCGCTAGGCGTTGAATTGATGTCAAAGTTTGGGATTTTGTTAATGAAACAGTAGATTTAAGAGCCTGCAGCCATGGCATTTTAGCGATATCAAATTAAATTCTGATTCGGAACATTTGATAGGAAAAATTTGATATTAAACATCACTATGTATGGCGAAAGAGCGGTAAAAAATAGAACAATGGTACTAAGTTATATCAAGTCAAGGTTAATTCTGTTAAATCAGAATTCACCCATACATGTGCTTCACTTAGTGCCAAAATAGCTGCTTTATATTTGGAAATGTTGACGTAAACCGAAAAAAGATTCGACCTTAACCTATGAATATTGCACACGTCCACTCTGCATTACCTTTGCATTCTCTAAGACATAAAAGACACAATACCGACTAAAACGAATAAACTAAGCAGAGAATTGAACTGAAGTTTCGACATTAAAATATCCAATACAACTTGTCATAGGTGTTTTAGCCCTTACGACAATTTATTGAATACTTAACAAAATCTTCATTCACTGCCTGCTATTAAAAAAAAACTGCTATTCATCGGTTGTTATTTTCGTATTTTTGACCTGAAATCACAAGACCATGATGCGTAATGCCAAATTACAACTAACGCTACTCTAAATTAACCAAACCTTCAACCAACAAACCTCTTATTCCAGCAATAGCTTCACTAAAGGTCAAACCATCACATGAAAGCATATGCTTCGAACTTTATTCGAATCCCAAAGTAAATGTTTCATGATACACACCCTCTCCACACCTCGAAAAAAGTGGTAATCGCCCGAGCCTACTTAAATATGATGACTCCGCGCAAATCCCTTTCCCAATAATGCCCCCACAAACTCATTAATTAATTACCACCCCGACGACCGCATCGCTTTCAGGTCACATCATCAAAAATTAAACAAATTCGACAAATCCAAAATCCATCCCCAAAATCCCATTAACCCGCCAAAGGTGTATACCCTACAGCAGGCTTCATCCCACGTTTCTGGAAACTTTTGCTGATTTATTTCCCAAAAGTCTAATAGTCGCTACTCCCACATATGTTATGATTGATAATGGACCAACATACCAATCACCATTCCGCCATCCTGTCCGTAAGTGCAGAACAATTTAATACCTACACACATTGCCTCAGCAGAAATTCCTCCCCAAGGACTCATAATAAACACCTCTTACAGGCTAAATTATCATCACTTAATCATAGAGGGCTCCATCAGAAGATAGCAATAAGAAGAAAAAAACATCCGAGAAGGCCATTCGCATTTGTCTCCGGTAGGTATCGCAGGCAACCCCCAACAAAAAGGACATCCTGTGTGTTTTGTATCCTTGGGCTTGCAACTCACACGTGGTGTATCACTTGGGACGTTTTTTTCCCTTCAACAAACACCAAATCTGATTTCCAATAAAACAAAAGCGCTCCACTTAGTCCTGCAAACAAAAACAAAAAACAAAAAACAAAAAACAGGACACAAACACTCACCATAATAGGCGGGGACGACTGTATCGCACCCATACCTCTTCTTGTCCCTGGACATGATGACATAACACCGGCAAATTTATGACCATTTCAAGAGCCCGGTACAGATAACTTGAGGATAGAGTTGGATCACATGTCGAACAAAAGGATATCGCATATATAGGTTTCCTTTCGGGCTTTCGGGTCGGATTAAGGCGCGCACGGAAGTAATGCGAGCGGGAACTGAAAAGTGTTTGGACGTCCGAAAATTAACAACACCATCCATCTCAGGGATGTTTTTGTGTGTTTGCAAAGGAGTAGTTGGCAGCATGTGCCATTCATCAGAAATGGCTTAGGAGACGACGTATCATCCGCACACGAGTCTTGCATTTAGCCCGTGGGCCGATAAACGTTTATAATTAATCTCTCCTGCGCCGGGCAGTAAGCAGAATTTAATTAAAAATGACCGCTGTTGATCCTGTTTTTTTTGTTTTATGCTCGAAATTAATTCGATTCTACAGCACATATGCTCGTCCTTGGGCTCGATTCTGGCTCTGATATGATAGGCATGGGTGGGTAAATAGATTTCCAAGGTAATGGATGGCATTGACCTTCAGGTAAATGACACCTCGCAGGGAGGTGGACTTTCCTAGAATGTCCTCGTTCTCACACTTACCGCGTGATCCTAACAAAGGACCACTGGTGTTTGGTTTTCGGGTTTTTGCAGGGCATTTTGGTGCCGACAGTCTGGTTGATTAATGGCGGCGAATAAAATGCTCATTTGTAATTTTAGCCCAATGAATTATCTCATGCATAATAATAATGGTGGGCCTGTCTGGTGTAGGGTGTACTATCTAGGTTTTGTTGTCGTTATCGGAGAGCAGTGGTCAGTTTCGGTGAACATTTTTGGAAAACAATGTACGCACGTTGCAAAGGGTGCAGGGGGTCCAGGGGGTGGCTGTTGTTTGGTTTAATTAATGACCACGGGGAATGTTAGTGGTTTCGAGGTTTTTTTTTTTATTTAGTTCCAGGCGTTATATGCTCGATTTGAGTGTAATTGTTATGTTTAGGACACAAATTGAAATATGGTTAGGAGCGAATTTTATTGGTTTAGACCACAGAGCTAGGCAATCGATTGGGTTCAGTTGGAATGAGAGCGATGTGATGGGTGATTCACATAATTCCAAATATTTCGGATGTTGCAATTAGGGTTTAATGGTTGTATTTGGAATTTTTCCAGGGGGAAGGTGAAAATCTTTCATGTAGACTAGGATTCAGATTCTTACTGACTAATAATTCCAACTTTTTTTTTGGAATTATTGTGAGAAACTTAGATAAAACTTATCAAGCAATTTTATCATTCCGAAAATAAAACTATTGCCATGTTAATTTCCATTGAAATATCCTGCATGTTAAGCATTAGGTCGAGGTTATTCCTTATCTCGCCTAGTCCAGACGGTTTGTTCTTTAAAGTCGGCGCAGTGATAGCAAAACTTGTAAGACGGTATTGTTGTTATTCCGTGTGGTGTAGATTGTCTCCCATCAGATTCGCCTTCGAGTGGCATATAGAGGAATCCCCTGCAGATAAGCGCGGGGTAGGTAAAAAACCAAATACCACTCGAGGACCAAAACTACGGGTAAGGAACCCTATCAAAAGACGGCAGCAGAAGAATTCACAAGATGGAGTCAAGGGTGGCATATACAGTTCCAGTTAGGATGGCGAAATTAAACAACCTATTTGAGGTGCTCCGACATATTCAGACAACACGTAATCTAGGAATCTAAAGGGTTAGTCAGGCGCAGGCCACGACAGAGATGATGGCTAAAGAGCTAAGAGGATAACGACAGCACTGATGGCCCCTTGTCCAAGGGGTATCTAATAAATTGGGGCTGGCTCTCAAGGTTGTGGGGTGTGCTTTGAGTAAGCAAACCGCTCATGGAAATGATTGTTGCAACCAAGCAACCAATAGCCACGGATAACACTGACTTTATTGTTGATGACCATGCTAAATGAAAAACCAGGTGGAAACCCTTCGATATTGGCGACCACAGCGAACCTGCCAACCACCCGTGAAGTGAGGATAGCAATATCTAAACTGAATCTTAACAAGGCCGCCAGAAACGACGGATTCCAGCTGAGCTTTATTAAGCTGGTGGAGATGATTTGGATAGTTACATCGACCAATTCAAAAGCAACATTTGGTCGAAGAATATAACCCCAGCATTGTTTGCCCCATCGGCAAAAAATGAGACTCTCTGAATTGCGCAAACTAGAGAGGCAAAAGTTTCCTCTACATCGCCTTGTATTCTATCCTATATACCGTAATAAAGGAACGCCTGAAAGTGTTTATTAACAACCTAATCAGCCCTTATCAGTATGGTTTTAGGATAGGCAAGTCCACAACTGATCAAATCTTCACATTTCGGCAGATACTGAAAAAAAAACTCAAATCCATACTTACCACCTATTCGGCGATTTCAAAGCTGCTTACGACAGCATGTATAGCGACGAACTACACAGAGCCATGTCTAGTTTTGGTGTTCCGTCCAAACTCGTCCATCTGTGTAGGATGACAATGGAGAATTCTCGCTGCTCCTCACCAACATATTTGATACCAAAAAAGGATTTAGGCAAGGCGAAGCACTGTCATGTGATTCTTGAGAGGATTTTGGAGGCAACACTCAAAGCTCAAGCCGATGATATTTACATCATTGGTTGGACTAAACGTGATGCCATAGCCACATTTGCTAGTATAGATAAGGAAGCGGCAAAAATGGGTTTAAATGTAAATAAGGGCAAGACCAAGTTTTTACTGCAAGAACGAAAGGTCACGCTACATCGGCAATTATAACAATAAGTCCCCATTGACGTTAGGTAATGCGGGACTTTGTCTACCTCGGCTACGCTATTAACTTTGACATCAACATCGAAAATTAAAGGAGGAATTACTCTTGCCAACTGCTGTTTCTTCGGGCTAAGAAGGCAATTAGGTAGTAAAGTCCTCACTCGGTTCTTAATCATTTATTCAGACTTTCTCGTTCTCTCTATCATGAGGACTGGTCTTTAGAGATCTGCTTGGCTGTAGCATTATTGATCATTTGCGTTATGTAGACCAGCAAATGCAATCGGAGTGTTTTCAACTTTTGGAATTCATCCGCACCTTGCCTTAAAACATAAAGCTTGCATTTAATCTCAGTTTCTCCAAAACGTGGTTCTAATAAGGATTACAGGCAGTCAAGGGTCCCTATGCAAGTGATACCTGAGATCGATAAATTTGCATGGATGAAATTTGCATCGGACTCAGTGGTATTTTTTTGGATGCCCTCTATAAATGGAAAATCTTTCCCAGCCTCAGGATCTGGGATGTCTATTGTCGTATTATATGTATATGCGGAACCGCAATTTAAGCCAGAAGGCCTTAAAGCGGAAGTAAAAACTCTAGGTCTCCTTACTTTCAGAGTTTAAGTTTCCTAACCTCTAACTCACCGCACAAGTTCTTATGTATTTCACAGAATTCGCACTGAAAGATGTACACAGATTCGTCAATGATGGTAGAAATGTTGGTGCAATGAAGAGCATTCCATCATTGCATGTCTTCATTAAGACCATAAAAAAAATAGAAATTTTCCTAATTCCCTTAACAGTATTGTAAGGATCATCCTTGATAACAAACTCAAAGTACAAGCAGTAGTCTACCGAAAACCTCAACTCCCCCAAGCGCACTATCTGCAAAACACAAGACAGCTGTTAGGTGCGAGTTCTTCCAATATTTGCCAAAATTACTTCCTAAGCTTGCACTGCTAAGCACATGTTCTCAACAAACTTAATCTTAAGCTGTCGTAATCCTATCGTCATAGCCCAGCACTTGTAAGAATTCCATCCCTTCATGAGAGTTTCCAACACCCTACACCCGAGCGTGCAAGGCAAGGACAAGGACAGTCGAGGAGGAGGTCTGTGTTGTAGCTGGTGTCTAATAACAATTAACTTCTTTAGATTGCAGTCTTATGACAACAACACCACCAGAACACCAGCCCATGCTATCACTCCTCAGCGTCATCAAGGAATAAATTATCATCTTCAAGTGTTCATGGGACTAAGGCTGAGAATGTCACGAGCATGTCCTTCGCCAGGCGGAAGGATTCAACATGGGCAGTTACTTCTCTTCAATTTCACTTGGTTTCCACTTGCACAGGTCCTTGTGCGTGTTTGTTGGTTTTCTTTTTCTTCTTCTTATGTTTGTTCTCCTATCCTGTTGCCCTGTTGTGCTAAGCATTCTTATTGCATTATCCTCACGGAGGCTAAAGAAAACAAAATGCTGGCCCAGAACTCCGGACACTCGAATGCGGCAAGACAACTAAACCCCGACGACGACGGAAGCAAAGAATTGTGCACAAATGTTTCCGCATTCGAGGAGTTTTCTCTCGACGAGGAGGAGGAGATGTTAGAGTCAGGATGCAGCAACGAGTAAGTGACGGCATTGGAGGCCCTTTTTGTTGGTATACAGATATCGTGTAATTGCCGTTATTGCGTCAAGTTTTATGCACGTAATCGTGATAATAAAAATTATTTCATTTTATTATTTCCCCTCTTTGGTTTGCTTTTGTTCGCACATTTAACTTATCTTCCTGCGGGCGATGAATTATGGATGTTGAGAGGCTGCCATTGCAATAATATGAAGGTCCTGGTAAAAGTCGTTTTGTTTGATCCTCTGAAAGAGAGATTTTTATGTAAAAAGGCATTATTTGCAATCTAGATAGGAACAGAATGAAGGTCTGTTTGTCTTAAAGGTCTACACATGAGATTAAAGGGTTTTTATGTGTTTTGTGAATATCCTTTCGATTGGGACAGTTAAGCTATAGTGATGACTGTTAGTGAACATTGCAATATTCCCAGGACATAAGGTGAATAATAAATTCATGACAACTGCGTCATTAGATTATAGGCTGACGTTATTGTTTCAGCCTCTACTTACTTGAAATGCCAGCAACAAGACAGACTTCCGTCCAATTCGATCTTGGGCATTCTGGAGTTCTAGTAATTCATGCGTCGCGGAAGATACACCAATGAAGCATTTGCTCTCGCATTGTAGTTCGCAAATACAAAGGTTCTCTGTTTTCACCCACGAGGGAACTGCTTTTCCGGCACAGTTCGGAATGAACATGGACCTCGACCAGCATGCCTTTCTTATTAGCCCTGTCCTAAGCTAGCCCCCTGTTGCGCTTCTCAAGTTGGTTGAGGTCGGCTTTTACTTGTGCGCGCCACTTAAGGCGAGGTCTCGTCTGCGTCCGACGTGACGTCTGGCTGGGAATAGAAGATCCTGCGAGCCGGAGTAGTCCATTTGTTCTACATGTCCTAGCAATCTTAAACATCCAATGCGGAGTTTTTTTTTGATCAGCGGAATATCACTGTACAGCTCATATAGTTCTTGGTTGAATCTTCTTCTCCATAGCCCGTCAACGCAAACGGGACCGAAGATTTTTTGAAGAATTTTTCCCTCAAATCGACCAAGGATTTCTTTATCCGCTTTTTAGATGGTCCGTGCTTCAGTGCCGTAGAGCAGTGTTCCTTAGTAGTTCGAATGAGGGTTTTACTACTGAATTGCCTTCTTAGCCCGAAGAAATAGCGGTTGGCGAGAGTAATTCTTCGTTTAATTTCTGACGAGATGTTGTTGTCCGACTTAATAGCGGAGCAGAGGTACACAAAGCCCCGTAATGTCAATGGTGACGTTCTGTCTAATTCGCCGATGTTGTGTGTCCTTTCGTGTTGCCTGCATATACCTCGCCTTGCCCTCATTTTCAGCTGAACCCATTTTTGGCACTTCCTACTCTATACTAGCAATCAGAGAGATTAAGGAAGTAAAGAGATACAAACTTCTACCTCTCTCACACTGAATCCCCGCAAGAGTTGGTTGTTTTTGTTGTAATCCACCACCAATGCACTCCTGTCTGTGAATACATGTATTTTCGAGTAAAAGAATTCAGCAGACGACAAAATTTTGGGTTTCAAATTCAAGTCAAATCTGTTTGGATGAGACCAGTCACCGATGGTTACCACTTGGAGGTTAAAAATAAGCACTTTGTGTGTAGTCAGAGTTACAACCACTGGACATTGACAAGTTAAAGCCAATCAGAGTCTACCCACGTTTTACAACACCCAACCGCCATCAATCTCTGTCGGACTCTACAAATTTGCCTGCAGCCGTCAAAACAGAACTAAGCCATAAGTGCTCTAGAAAAAACTTTTATATCTCAATTCTGGTCAAGATTACATGCAGTAGGTTACATGCAGTAGGCCACGTAACCATCGGTTCATTCGGCTGATAGTAGAAGTCGACATAATGAGGCGAACCCAAACATGTAACCGGTAGACGCATGTCTCTCCGAAGTAAAAGGAGGAATCGACAGCTGAACCTAACCTTTCATCGCTGACATTCGACCATCCTTTATCTGGAACATTTTACGTCTTTCGTTGAAAGAAACACACTATGACATATGGCATCAAAATGACATCAATCCACTTAACAACAACATACAAGAGATACAAACTTGTGAAGCATTTTTCACTGACATCCCACAACAGACACATCAGACACTACACAACTGCGTATTTAATTAAGTCCTTATTGACACGAACTCTACATTTGCAATACATCAACATGACCAAAGCCTTTTACAGAAAAAAACAACTGACCTGGTCCTTCAACAGAGTTTGCAATATTTCGTGTGCTATTTGGAGGTGTAAATGCATGCCCACTCCTACATTTCTGTCACCCCATACTCTTCCAGTTGAATGCTATCCGATTGAGAAACGCTCTCAATATTTCCCCATGGGTTGTTAAATATTTAATTCAAGAGCAGGAGCACCTACTCACTGAACATTGAACAAACAAAAAAAAAAATCAAAAAGGACACAAACTGCGGTATACTGCTATTCCTTCGTTGGTATCCTTTCTGACAACAAATGACCGCATTGTTCACCGCCAGACCTGAAGCGCTAACACCCAGGACAATGCTGTTGACATAGCCTTTCAAATGTTACTTCAGAGCGACAATATATTTACTACTACATACACACATGCGATGTCTTTTCGAGTAAGGACTGGAAATGTGGGGTGGTTATATCAAAGCATGGCATTAAACAAATTACGATGCTGGGAGGAAGGAAGTCGCCAGCATTCCATTAAATAATTTTACACAAACTGTAAGGATACATTTTTCCAAGAAAAACACTAACACCTGTCTATCTCGATTAAGGGGTGTGTAAATGTGAATGTTTTTGTTTTTGTTTTTGTTTTGCTCCTTGTATGTAATTATAAATATCGTTATTACTTTAGCGGTATTATGCAGGCATAAGGTAAACAGGGAGCAAACCCTATAAGGATTTTCGAAGAATTGGACAAATTCCCGGTAACGAGAGGGGTACTTTGTTTTTTTTTTTTCCATGAGGTGCCTTGGTTACCTTTTGTCAGGACGTATTATTTATAGAAATATCTGATAGCCACCTGTCATTGTGCGGGGAACACTAAGATATCCTTCTGTTTTATATTGCACAACAAGGAATGGAATAACAAAAAGGACATGATAGTCTCATACAGGTGTATATTAAATTTGTGAATTTCTTAGAAAAAAGTCCACTCCGGTTCTGCAACAGGTCTGGAAAAGCTTTCAGATGTAATCCAGGTCGATGAAGGAATGGTAGCCTATGGGGGCTGGTTAGTCATTGACATAGAAAACCTTGTAGTGTAGTTTATGAAGTAAAGAAGGACTTTTGCATAAGAGCATTGGAAACCCTATTAGGAAAACCTTTAGGTCCATGACCATACATGTGCAATGTGCATGCTTATAATTAAGTCCCATAGATGTGTATACGAATATTCTAAGAATAGGAGAAAACCAACAGTTGCAGCATGTCAGAGTAATTAGGATTCAGTTAGCCGATTTAAAAGTAAGCCTAAGAGGTATACCTTCATTGTGTTCCACATTTAGCGGAAGGTATATTGTTTCTGCCAGCTTATCTAAGTGACGCTACAGTCCGGAATGAATCTGGGCCACAACTACCATGTATCAGCAACTGGCACGGCTCTTATTCAACTGCGAAATTCAAACGGTACAGCTCCGCTTATTTAAGCGACGCTACAGTCCGGAATGAATCTGGGCCACAACCACCATTTATCCCCAACTGGCCGGCTCTTATTCAACTGCGTAATTCAAGGTACAGGTCGTATAGTTCTTGTTTCAATCTCGTCTCCAATTGCCTTCTTAGCCCGAAGAAGCAAAAATAATTCCTCGTTTATTTCTTACATGATGTCGTTGGCAGAACTAATAGTAAAGTCAAGGTAAAATCCATAAATCCAAGTCAAGGTAAACAAAGCCTCGTACTACCTCAAAGTTATATCTGTCAATGGTGACATTCTATACAATTCGTCAATGTTTTGTGTCCTTTCGTGTTGAAATCGATGAATAGGTGGTGGTTATCGATTTGGACTTCTAGGGTTTTTTCCCAGGATCTGTCGAAGTTTGAAAATTTGATCGGTTGTAGACTTTTCTGGCCTAAAAGCACACTGATAAGAGCCGATCAGATTGTTGGTAAACGGTTTCAGGCTTTCACATATTACTGTAAGTAGGATCTTGAAGGTGATGTTGAGGAGATTTATTCCTCTGTAGTTGGCGCAGTTCCTAGGGAACTGGGGGTGGTCTCCTTTTATGTGAATCGGATAAAAAATGCTAAAATTTCATTCTAAGAACATACTTTCATCCAACTTGTAGTTATGTGTTGGTGAACGTTCATTTAGTAAGCACGGAGGGAAGCTTTCGAACATATTTCCTGAAGTGGTATCTCTTTATATCTCTTTCCCCTTTTTTTTTCTTCTTTCTGAAAGCCGGTGTTCTTCTTTCCTTCTTTGCATATACAGCTTCATGGCAGTTTTCGTCTTCCCCTGTAGCTTGGCGTTGTAGGCTTCGTTCTTGGCTGCGAACATCTGTCGGCATTATTCATCAAATCAAAGGTTTCTTGCTGGTGGGCGCGAGAAAGCTAACACACCCAACCAAATTCTGAAATTTTGAAAAGTCGTTTTTCAAAATCACATATCACGAAAAGTTTTCATTTTTTATCAAAATTTTGCAGATTTTGAAAATTTTACACGATCTTAGGGTTGCGATAAATTTTCATTTTCCAGATTTTGATAAAATGGCATGTTTACATCGTTGCCATTGTTCTTAGGCATTATTTTCTATAGGTTTGGTGTTAATCAAGAGGTTAAGGGATACGTATTATGCGAAGGATTTGGCGGTCTCTTAAAATTGCAATCTTTCGACACAAAATTTTTTCACAGTGTTTGTTATAGCTTTGCTGCAACAAGGTAATTGTTAGCCCTTGCCCTTCGAGTCGTTGTTAGCTTTTCAGAATATTAGGACATCTAGGTTACCGGATTCATGCTTCTCGTCCATCACATAGACCGCCATGTCCCCTTATGGATATCGTGGTGAGGAAACCGTGTGCTGGCTGTAGTAGGACTTCTTTCTTCAGTGAAGTAAATTAGTCCGTTGCCAGATGTATTGTCATCTGGGCTGTGTTTTCTTACAATACTGCTAAAGCTGTCTTCTTTTCCTACCTGTGCGTTAAAATCTCACAGCTCGATCTTAACAATGTATTTCGGTAGTCCCTCATAAATTTTAAGTATTATATTGTCGAATTTGGCCTGATGAGGATTGGTACAATGCGTTCGCTTCTGTCTTGAAAATATAAGGCTTTTTAAACAATTCTGACACTTACTACATATCCACATCCGAGGATTCTCTGTTTCTGCTGTCTGCAATATGTTCCGTATTAGATGTCACAGTTTTTAACAGCTTTATAGCAGCTTACGGCTTCCGCTAGTTGTTCACCTGGCTGGCATATATTCTTTTCAATGATGCAACAAGAATGCAGTTTCAGCATTTAGATGAAAATTTGTTTTTCCAATCCTTTGTTTTTGAATGCCTTGTACCATGGACATTTTTCATCAATCGCAATGTATACCAAGAGTTCCTACACAACAAATATCTTCTCCAACCGAATTTAAAAATAAAACTGACAAATTCATGAGTATTGCGTACTGGACTATTGCATTTATATCTTGGATAACAAAACATAAGAAGATTGCAAATATCCTTTCCACATCAAAGAAGTGCAAAACATTAAAAGTTTTATTAGATAATATTGACGATCCTTAAATTTCAATGTCAATGATGTTTTGAAATATTTTTGAAAATATTTGCTTGATAAATTTTTCAACAGGGACGCTACAAAAGTTGAGCGACAGGGACAGCAAACGACGCCATATTTCTTGCCGCTCTTTTGACATTTCTCTTCAGTAACGTTTGCCATTTCATCATGGAATGATATACGATCCAACAACGAGTCGAAATTATTAAAATTTACAACCGAAATTCGGAGTCAGTGGCCCCAACGTTAAGAGCGCTACGTCCAATTTATGGTCGTCATAATCGTCCTAGCAGATCAACGGTTGAGTGTCTAGTGGAAAAATTTGAATCCACAGGCATAGTACAAAATATTCCCGTGCCAGTGAGTCAAAGAAGTGCCCGTAGTGTCGAGAACATTGCTGCGGCTGAGGCTTCAGTTGAAGAAAGCCCAAATGTGTCTCTCATACGTCGTTTTCAAGCGGTGGGCATCTTTGTGACGTAGTTGTGGCGAATTTTGCGAAAAGATCTTGGCCTACATCCTTACAAAATTAAATTGACGCAAGAACTGAAGCCACTTAACCACCAGAAGCGTCGTATGCTCGTGAATCGGGTTGAGCAACAACTTGAAAATGATTCGGATTTTCATCGAAAAATCATCTTCAGCGATGAGGCTCATTTCTGGCGGAATGGCTTCGTCAATGAACAAAATATGTGGTATTGGTCAGGCAGAAATCCACGTGTACTCCATCCATCCATCATCATTGCATCCCGAAAAAATTACGGTTTGGTGTGGTTTATGGGCCGGCGGCGTCATTGGGCCGTACTTCTTCTGTGATGATCAAGACCGGCACGTTACTGTGAATGGGAATCGCTACCGTTCAATGATAACCGAATATTTTTGGCCCCAATTGGATGATATGGACTTGGAGGACGTGTGGTTCCAACAGGACGGCGCCACAAGCCACAAAGCGAATGCCACAATCAATTTATTGGAACCAAGTTTGGAGAACGTGTTATCTCACGAAATGGTCCAGTCACTTGGCCGCCTCGGTCGTGCGATTTGACACCGTTAGACTATTTCCTGTGGTGCTACGCCAAGTCTATGGTCTATGCTAACTAGCCAGCGACGATTGATGAACTTCGTACGAATATCGAACGTGAAATTGGCCGATTTATGCTTGAAAACCTTCGAAAATTGGGTTCAGCGTCTGGACTTCTGCAAGCGTGCCCGTGGTGGCCATGCAAAAGAAATCGAGTTCCATACATAATGGCATCGAACGTACTTTCACGGAAATAAAGAATTTCATTGATATCCAAAACCGTTTTTGTTTTATTTAAAAAAAAAACTTTTGTAGCGCTCCTATTGAAAAACCCTTTTCATATGCATGACCTGAAATGAAAATTATTTCGTCTATATTCCAAGTGCAATTATATCATGGCGTACCTCCAGTACAATCACTTTCCAAGGCTCTTTAAATCCATCGGTTGTCTTACATTCCAAATACGTTGGGTGTCATTGGGAGTGTCTGACTTTTAACATCATCCTTCCTGGCTCTGTGCCTTGGCTTAATAGATGTTTTAGAACCATTGAACGTGCACTAGTGTGACTAGATACAGTGCGGTTCACATGGTTAGCCCCACCATTTTTCTCTCAATAAATTGCAGTTTTTCTGTTTGTTTTTTTCATGAACTACCAAACAATGCATTTATTGGAAAGGTTATTAAATTCTCTTCGAAAAAAAAAACTAAATTCAAGATTAGTGAGAGACACTTAACGGTTGTTTTGATCTCTTTCTTTCCACTAGTGCAAAAAAAGCTCAAAAAATCGGTTCACTTAGTTAGACGCACCTGTTAAAAGTTTGAAAAAGAAGAAGTTGATCGATTGCCATCATTTTTTTTTTGTTTTTTTTATTATTATTTTAATTATTTTGCACAATTTCAATACTTTGTACAACCTCCGCGACTTGAAATGACATCAAAAATTCTACTTTTAAGCGATTCATACAATATTTTTAAATAGTCTAATGAAATCTTAGACGAGGCTTCTTAAATTGCTGCAATAAGCTCCTCACAGCTTTCATACTGCTTGGGTTTTCAATAATGTTTAGATCAGGTGAGTATGGTGGCCACGGCAACAATTCCACATTTTCACTAGCGAGAAATGCTTTTACAACGTGCGCGTTGTGGATCGGAGCATTATCTTGTTGTAAGATCCACTGGATTGGTCCAAAAAGCTCTCTTATGGCTGGAAAAGCTGTTTGCAAAAGAGCTTTATAATACATTCCTGTCATTTTGTGAGACGCAAAAACCAACTCAAAGGCACCATAGTATGAAATGGCCCCCCATACCATTACTCCTCCTTTCTTGGAATGGTTGCGATTCAAAAAGCATTCGTCTTTGCGGATATCATGAAAATAAAAATTATACCCATCAGGACCATCTAGGTTGAACATTTTCTCATCAGAAGACACCACAGTTCTCCAATTTGAAACACTCCCAACCTGAGTATCCCATGCCATTATGAAGACGCGCGAATTCCAACCGAAGTTCCTTTCTTGCCGCGTTTAGTGGTGTTTTTTTTGTAACTTTTTGAATTTCAAGTGTGGAGCACCTAAAATAGCTCGACGATCCGTTGATTTGCTGGCACTTACCCCCGCTAATTGTCTGATTTTCATCGTGGAGTGTGCTGAATTTGAGGCAATTCTTATTATCTTTCGCATTAAGAAATAACTGTATAAATTCGTGCGTCCAACCAAGTGAGCCGATTTATTTGAACTTTTTTTGCACTAGTGCAGTGGGAAGAAAGAGATCAAAACAACCGTTAAGTGTCTCTTACTAATCTTGAATTTAGTTTTTTTTCGAAGAGAATTTAATAACCTTTCCAATAAATGCATTGTTTGGTAGTTCATGAAAAAAACAAACAGAAAAACTGCAATTTATTGAGAGAAAAATGGTGCGGCTAACCATGTGAACCGCACTGTACATAACGTGTCCTAAAGCGTTGCTAGTATCTTTGCCGTTTTTTTTTCATATTAACATTTTAACAGAACGCCATGTGGTATGGTATATCAATATTTGGAAATGTCGATTCCGATTAATACTGTTAATGGACATTTTTGAATAAAATTTCAATATGTAACATTGACAAAAAATTATGAAGAATTTAAACAGAAACTACGAATTCTAAGTCCTTACTTAAAACTCTACTATAATTTTATATTTAGTATAATTTTAGGAGTATGGTAGCTCGAGCATTTAAGTGTTTGACAGGACCTTGTTAATACATAATTAAATGGAAGAAGAAGAAATGAACAGGCATACTAGGAAAGGAAACATAAAAGAAATATGAGAGGGCTACAATATGCTGCAGGAATCGTCCATTTCAATAAACTACTCCATCCTCAAAAAGTGGGTGTGAATTAAAATTTGTACGAATGAAATCTCTTCATGATCACATTTAATCTTTTTATATTCATCCAAATCGAGCCTGTATCGTGCATTCAGAAGAAGGTATCGGCGCTGTAGACTTGGGTCTGACAGAGGATCCTAATTTATCGATCCCACGCCGTTCTCAGCAACCCGACCTCTGCCCGCAACAGACGGCGTAACATGCCTTACAGAGCATGTAACCATGACTTTGTTGAGTCAAACGTATGGTGACCGAATCAGGAAAAGGATCTATGAATTGGTCACCTCATAAGTGTGATTAGAATTTAACAATCGACGCAATATTGACGGAAAAAAATCGAAAATGCTTGAAAGAGTGGTGCAAATTGGACCGATAGGATGGCTTTCATAAGGCGAAGTCGCGGAAGCCATATGTTAGAAATGAATTTTTAAACATTGCATGCCAAGAAATGCGTGACCAAATAAAGCCAAAATTTTGGTCATTCCATCCAAATGACCAACATTTTGGCTTTATTAGGTCACGCATTTCTTGGCATGCAATGTTTAAAAATTCATTTCTGGCATATGGCTTCCGCCAGAAATGAATTTTTAAACGCATGCCAAGAAATGTGTGACCCAATAAAGCCAAAATTTTGTTCATTCCACTGAATTCGCTGCATTTTAATTTAAAATAAAATTGTTAAATGGCTCTACAAAAACGACCGTATACTATTTTTCTGTACCTCCGGTGGATCTACATTCTACATCCCTTTCCTGCTGTTCTATTTCTTTAAAGAAAGGCTTTTCTGAACACAAAGATTTCACTTTAAACTCATAAATAATATCCGCTATTACAACCTCAACTTGGGTTAATGTGTTAAAACCTTAAAATTTTGAAGCCACTGCCACTGTTTGAAGTTTTCCAATTTCTAGTTAAATCTTCGTCGTTATCCACCCAATACTTTGAACTTTTGTTTTAACTAGCACTGAGTACATGTATCTACCCCCACTTAATGAGCTCCTTGTTTGCTCACGTTACATACTAATTTTAGTTTTAAGCCTCAGCCAACTATTACCTATACACAATACCCCATCCATCATCCTTTCGGCGATGTGTATCTATAATTTGTTTCATTTAGAAAATTGTATCCCAACCGCCTGCCTTGCGTATTTAAAGCCGATAAACCGTTCACGAGAATGGATATTTTACCACGAAATGCATACACCATCAGCCGGAAGGACGAAATATCAGCTACGACGTAGTATCCGACATTGCGACATCAAGTTCGACGTATCTAATTGCTTAATGCGTCTATTTTGGTCATACGATTTTACACTATCTAATAGAACAGGACGAAAGGACGAAGTATTCCAGAAACTTTGTAATCAATTAAGTTCACTTATAATTTCGTTATCTACAGAGAACAACGACAAAGTTTCAATCCAAATGGTGATACGTGCGCCGTGGTACGTTCATTTTTGGCATCGATTTATTCGATTTTAGAAAGCTCAATTGAGTTTCTAACTCAATGCGATGTGTAAACCAATAAATTTTCTTGTCAATTGAGTGGATTAGGCTAGGCGATGCGACATAGCTATATGTGCTTTGTTTTGCGATGCAAAGGATGTTAAAGAATGGAGGATTGTTTTGAATATTTCAAGCCAAAAACAGTTAATTTATTTAAAATTCGAATTCTTCTGTTGAAATTTGAAGCAGAAGAAAACCCTTTCAAGCCTAATGCATCAAGAGTGCGACGTTTACGCTTTAGATATCTTGGACGTCATTTTTAATTTGAATATAGATAGCTTTTAAAATGAAGTGGGGTGAGTAAAGAATATAACTACAAATGTATTACAGCTATGATTGCATGATAAGATTTTGAGAATGTCTACGTTCCCATATCCTAGTTATTACTACGTATTCACGGGCCCTCCTCTTGCGATAATATGAAAAAGCCTTATTGTCCGAGTAGTATCAATTGTTATGAAAGCTTATATAAGCTCAACCATTCAGATTTGTCATAAAAGTATAGGTCCCACCATAATGCGAGCATTATACACTGTTACCTTTATTACAGTAAAATGTACTACAAACTTACGCTCTTATTTTCGTTAATCACTTCGTTTTCTCTTTTCCTTAAGGTCGCAATCTCGAAATTTGGAGGTCAGTCAGGAGGACCATTGACCAATGGTTTAAGACTTCAGATCCGGAGAAAACAACCAACAACAGCAAGCGAGTGAGAGTAATCACCGAGTGGTGCAGCCACAGGGAAAGTGGGGAGACTTACCACGGAGCAACACAAAGGTGCTACAGGTGGTCCACATAAATTACCCGTTGTCGAAGCTCACGGACGGTGGGAGACAGATAGCACCAGACAGAACGGTCTGCATGGTTCGATGGGTGATGAAGACGATCCTACGTCGACCTCAACAATAGTAACGCTTGGAAAGGAAGATCCATACAGCCAAAACCTCAACGAATGGTTTGCTTCACAGTATTATGGGCGCGAACGCAAAAGGTTCGATAGCCAAGCGGACCGTCTTTTTCCCAAACGCTGAGCTGGAGAAACGGAGCAGAAATTGAGGTTCTTAGGCGGATGGCGATGTAAAAACATTCTCAACACAACGAAAACAAACGAAAATTGACGCCAAAAAATTATTATGTCTGGAACATGAAAGACGGTCCAAAGACAGTCCAAAGACAGCTGTCAATGTTAAGGTCATACTTTTTGACGGCTGTGAAACCGGGCAAGAGCAGTCGAAAGGAATACCGAAACACATCCAAAATATATGTTAGTACAACAGCAAGGGCCTAGAGCCTAACGTACAGTAAGTATAAAGATGGCACGCGAATGGAAATCCCTTGCCCAAAAATCAGCACGCACCAACACAGTCCGTGGAAATTTGGTATTGATAAAGCGGTCCGCTTCTTCCCTTTCTTCCCATTTCAATTCGGGTAGTTCAGTTTTGACATTTAGTTTGTAACAAAGAGAACCTCAAAGTAGTTATATGGATCGACTCAGAATTGCCAGCTGAGTCGATTGTCTGGATACCTGTCCGTCAGTCAGTCAGTCCGTCTGTGTTACCAATTTTTAGGACTTACATGGGTGGCCGCGGTGTAGTGGTAATGTGTTCGTCTGTTGAGTGGAAGGTGCGCGTTCAATCCCAACCAAAATCCATTTCACTTTTATTTAAAAGGAATAAAAAGGTCGGTGTAATACCTTAAAGTATGCACACCATCTTGAATTTCTTCAAATTTAACGAACACAAGAAAAAGTGAATCCCCGAAGCTAGTTCGGACACCACCCATGGAGTTTAAGTCTCCACTACATCCAAAATCTTTCCTATCCTCTCTTTCTTCCCTTTTCTAACGCTCGTACTATGGTAAAATATAAAAGGGTATTCATAACCCCTTGAGTACGTGTAAATTATAAAAAAAAATATGGAGTAATGGAAGTTGGTATACAGACTCAAGGTTTGACGAAGCAGAACAAGTGTAAGAAATTTCAAAATCCACCCACTGATTTTTAGAAAAACCTTTTTTTTTAAAACCGCAAGGAATTTTGAAAAGGTCTGAACAAGATAATTAGGAATTCTCATAGCTATATTTTATGAATGTAAAGGTTCTCCATGCCCAGCTTTATGGAGAGTTTTCTTTTAAAAAACGTTTTCGGTGCCATTTTCAAAAAAAAAAACTTTAGGCTTAGACAAGACGTCGGAACAAACTGCGGTGACAATGTACAGGGTGTCCGCAGGGAAGGTAAATTACTTTGTTTGTTTATAATTCTTAATTTAATGAGAGAGAATGGCTTTTATATAAAGGGTGATCTATTTCGAGGTTCCCTACTTTTTTAAAGAAAAAAACACAGAAAATTCAAATTTAATGGCAAATGTTTATTATCATTTGAAAGAACATTCTTTGGCATTTATTTTTTGAAGATTATGTCTATCAAATGTTGGCCGTTGCTACGTCGCAGATGGTCCATCCGTTGAGTCCAATTTTCGATCACTCGTTCGAGCATTTCGACTGGTAACTGGCGAATGATACGCGTGATGTTTTCTTCCCAGGCCTGAATCGAAGCGGGTTTGTCGGCATAAGCTTTTGACTTTACATATCCCCACAGGAAAAAGTCTAACGGTGTGATATCACACGATCTTGGTGGCCAATCGACCGGCCCAAAACGTGAAATTATGTGCTCACCGAAATGTTCTCTCAATAAGTCCATTGATTGATGCGATGTGTGGGAAGTGGCGCCGTCTTGCTGAAACCAAGTGTCGCCGAGATCACGAGCTTCAATTTCAGGCATCAAATAGTCGGTTATCATGGCACGATAACGATCGCCATTGACGGTTACGTTCTCACCGGCATAATTTTTATAGAAATATGGACCGATGATTCCACCGGCCCACAAACCACACCAAACAGTTGTTTTTTTCTGGATGAAGTGGCAGTTCTTCAATCTCTTCAGGTTGCTCTCGTCCCAAATGGGCCAATTTTGTTTGTTTACATACCCATTGAGCCAGAAATAGGCCTCATCGCTAAACAAAATTTGCCTCGAAAACGTCGGATCTTCTTGGAACTTTTCAAGAGCCCATTGAGCGAAGCGATGTCGCTTGGGAAGGTCGAGCGGCTTTAGTTGTTGCACAAGCTGTATTTTGTACGCTTTCAATTTAAGATCTTGACGTAAAATGCGCCAAGTCGTTCCATACGTCAGTCCGAGTTGCTGCGAACGGCGCCGAATCGACTCTCTACGGTCTTCGTGTACACTCTCAGCTGCGGCCGCTATATTTTCTTTACAGCGTGCTGGACGTGGTCTATTCGGTCGAATATTATCCAATAATGAATGCTGGGTCTCAAAATGGGTGATGGTGTTGCGAATAGTACGCTCAGTAGGCCGATTATGTTGACCATAAGTTGAGCGAAGTGCACGAAACACATTCCTCACAGAACGTGAATTTTCATAATAAATTTGAACAATTTGTGAACGTTGTTAACGCTTAAGTCTTTCCATTATGAAATGCCAAACAATACTAAACAAAACTAACATGACAGCATGACACGACTCACACGTGATCTGTCAAAAAAGGCTATTGAAAAAAGTATCTCTACTTGGATCACCCGTTATATAAATGTTTTATTTAATGTCAGCAATTATGTATGGAATACAATATCAGGCAAATGTCCGCCTCTGTTAGTCTCTCAAACATGTTAGCCATTTTGAGCACATTTTTTATTACATTCTCACACATTTCACGCGGTATTTCATTATTTTCATCAATAATATTTTTTTTTAGTTGCTCAAGCGTTTCTGGTTTGTTTGCAAAAATCTTGCTTTTCAGATATCCCCACAAGAAGATATCCGGAGAAGTTAAATCAGGCGACCGTGGAGGCCAATTTACATCACCATTTCTTGAAATAACTTGTTGTGGAAAGAGGTCTCGTAGTAATTCCATTGTAAGCCTGGCTGTTTGCGATGTGGCACCGTCTTGTTGATAACATATGTTAATCAAGCCCAAAGCATGCAGTTGTAGTGTTAAAAAGTTTTCAATAATAACACGATATCACTCCCACTTCACAGTTACCGTTACGCCGTTTTCATTTTCAAAGAAGTAAGGTCCAATGATTCCTCCTAACCAAATTGCTCACCAGACTGTAACTTTTAATGAATGTAAATGTGACTGATGAATAATTTGAGGGTTTTCCATTGCCCAGAACCATATATCCATTCAAATGAAAGTGTGCCTCGTCACTCGTTATGATTTTTTCATGAAAATCAGGGTTGCAATCGGCTAGCTGTAACATCCTATTGGCATATGTACGGCGGCGTAAATGGTCCTGTGGAAGAAGCTCTTGTATCAACTGAAACTTAAATGGAAACAAATGCAAATCCTTGTGCAAAGTTGTGGCCAAAGTTGTTCTTTGAACACCAAGCTCCTTAGCACGGCGTCGAATTGAGGTTGATGGATTGTTTTTAACACTTCCTTGAGCAGCAGTAATGTTTTCAGCCATGCTTGGGCCTGTCACCTACGGACCCTCTTTTTTCGAAATCATTGACTACACGATAAAAAGTGCGTTTTGTTGGCACGTTGTTTCTCTTAAAAATTTCACGTAACTTTCTCATCGTCACAGTAATCGATAATTGATTTCGATGAAATATTTTAACGATTAAAACACGTTGGTTTATCGAATATTTTCTGATAATAAATTTGTCACGTTTGTATGAACTGTCAAGACTAATGTTCACCAAAAGGGTGGCAAAACAAAGTAGTATACCTTTTCGGCGGATACCCTATAATTTTTTATATGTCTTAGCAATTAAGTTTTAGCCACGCCCACTTGTTGGTTCTATTCGTTTTAAGGATTTGATTGGATATGGCATTCAATGTTTCTCATAGCGTATTGTAGGCTTCTTATATGTTTTTTTAGTTATCCAGGCAAATGTTTGATCGACGGAAAATAGTTGTCAAGGAATAATACTTGGATTGATAGGATTGACGCCAAAAAACCAGTGTAATTTTAAAATCATATCGGCTTACCCAACTGTTATGAGCAAGTGTGAAGTCTCAGGCAGCGATGCGTTAAAATCCGCAATAAGATATGCCACTTCTGAACGCGGGTACCTCAAATTGAGAAGCTCGAGCCCACTTTCTTGTCACTTCCTAGGCAGAAAATAAAGAGAAGTCGCAGTAAGCTTAGCAGTACTAAGTGAATATGAAACGAAAATAAATCGTTTTAACAAAGGAAAGGAAATCCACTTTTTGGATATCGATGTTAACGACTAGACGTGCGATTTTTTGAGCCGTGGAAAGTATTTGAGGTTTTTTGGTTTTTGAGGAAAATCCCTTGCGAAAAAATAATACAAGAGGAGGAATAGGCTGGGATATCGAAACGGAAAGTGGGAAGAGCAATAAATAGCATGAAGAATAGAAAAGCGGGGAAATAAGTTGGTAAATCGTAAAGTGCGTAACAAAGTATCGTGGCCGAATAATGTCGAGAAAGACACAGATGCAAGACCGTGTAAAAATTTGTGATTTATTAATTTCGGGGGAAAATTTGTTCTGGGAATCTTTTTGGGCCGCCATTTCACTTGGAAAAAAATTGTCAAAATAAAAATTTAATTGGACCAAACGTAGAACTTTGAACAAAGAAAATATTACAGCAGCTAAGTAGTAACACGTACATGGCCACCTTTTAAAAAACGACATAACTGCACCCATCATAACCTTTTCAAAACATTTATAGGACTTTTCAAGTGGTTTGTCAATAAACCTATTTAGAACCTCTCTTTAACCACAAGTCCTGATTTTTCTGAGAAATTGTATAAATTGCCTTCTATCAACGATGACATTATTCTTGGAACAGTATATTCCATACACGCGGTCAAACAAGATATTAAGATACCACACTTTAATGTGAAGTGCTGCCCACATGTGGTGTACCTCCGCTGAATTTCAGCACATGCTTTCAATAAAACGTTTCTATAGCTAAATGTCTCGTCGCAATTTCCGGTAAGTCATCAAATTGTTTCCGTTTTTGCTTTGACCCAGCAGCAGACCATTAATCCGCCTCATCCAAGCGCATAAATAATATTTCTACGAACAAGATACAAATGCTTATTAAAGGTTTTATTACAAGTCCTTGTGCGCGCCTGGCCTTATTATTATTTTCGTTGTAAAAACGCATTCTACCGAGGGCAAGGAGAAAAGTGTTAAACTTAAAAAAAAAAACGAAGAGAACAACCAAAAGGATTTTCTTTATATCCTTTCGAGAATTCCATCGGTCTTTACGACCACTAAGAGTGAATGGGATAAAGGGAACAAAGATTATATCGTCCTATTCGGCCGGCAAGTCCGTAATAAAAAATACGCCCATAATATCTTAAAGCATGTGCACATGGATATACAATGTTCTCCGAGCTGGTGTTTGTGGGAAGGACTCTTTGTTTACAATATTTCCACCCCATCCCCAGGACAAACATTAAATGGAGAAAAAACGTGTGGATGGTTTAAGTGTAAAAATAAACGACTTTTGAAAGAGAAAACCGTTGGACTTTTTGGTGATGCTATTAAAGCGAAAGGATATTTTCAAAAATATATGAGGAAAGTGAAATAACGTTTTGAATAGTAAACAGATCTAGTGACACTTTGAAGTTTGACATAATAAAGTGTTGTCTAGTTTATGGGAGGAGGGTTTAAGGCGCTAGACAACTACAAACTGAGGGTTTCGTATCGGAGCTATCCATAAACACTTTAAGTTTTCTGGCCTACTGTTAAGTATGCAGGAGTAGTAAGTATACAACGGTCATGAAAAATTATCAGGCTCGGATTTAATCTTTACTTCATTTCACTGTGACTATAAAAAAAATGTCCTTGAGCATGGTTAATGAACTTTGGTATATAATTCTGTAGACGGTAGCGCTCTAATAATCGTCTAACTAAAACGATTGCTTGACTTTGAACGCAAGCTCTTTGCAGTCCATTCGCTGCGAGATTTTCGGTGGAAAGGTGAAAAGGTCAATGATTAGTTCAAAATGAACTGCTTACATACTTATTTAACCTTGGCCTCAACCAACATGCCTCTCCAATTAGCCCGGTCTTTAGTTAACTGCCCCCAGTTGCGCACTCCAAGTTGGTTGAGGTCGGTTTCTACTTGTAGAGCGCCACTTAAGGCGAGGTCTTCATCGATTGCGTCTGACGTCTGGCGACGTCAAAGTATTGGTGTCCATTCGTTCTACATGTCCTAGCCATCTCAAACGTCCAATGCCCTGTTTTTTTTTGACCAGAAGCATGTCGCTGTACAGCTCGTTTTGTTCTTGGTTGAATCTTCTTCTCCATAGCCCGTCAACGCACCGAAGATTTTTCGAAGAATTTTCCTCTCAAATCAATCAAGGATTTCTTCATCTGCTTTTGAGATGGTCCATGCTTCAGCGCCGTAGAGCAGGACTAAGATAATCAGGATCTTTTACGGGTTAACCTTGTAGTTCGAGTAAGGGCTTTACTACTGAATTGCCTCCTTAGCCCGAAGAAAAAGCGGTTGGCAGAGTAATTCTTCGTTTAATTTCTAACGAGATGTTGCTGTCTGAGTTAATAGCGGAGCAGATATGGAAAAAGTCCCGTACAACCTCAAATTTATATCTGCCAATGGTGACGTTCTGTCCAAATTGTCGATTTTGTGTGTCCTTTCGTGTTGACAGCATATACTTGGTCTTGCCCTCATTTACTGCTAAACCCATTTTTGCTACTTCCTTCTCTATACTAGCAAACTTGGCTATGACATCACGTTGAGTCCTAACAATGATGTAAATTTCGTCGACATACGCTAGTAATTGTACCGATTTTTGGAAAATTGTGCCTCTTGTGTTAGCTCAGGAGATTTGCATTATCCTCTCAAGAATCAAATTGAGTCACATGGGAGCGCATCGCCTTGCCTAAATCCTTTTTTTGTATAGAATATCTCATCGAGGCTGTTTCCGACCCTGATGGAGAAGCGAGAATTCTCCATCGTCATCCTACACAAACGGACGAGTTTGGGCGTTATACCAAAACTAGACATGGCTCTGTATAGTTCGTCTCCATAAATGCTGTCGGACGCGGCTTTGAAATCGATAAATAGGTGGTGGGTATCGATTTGGACTTCTTGGGTTTTTTCCAGGTCGAAGTGTGAAGATTCGATCGGTTCTGGACTTTCGTGGTCTAAAACCGCACTGATAAGGGCCGATCAGGTTTTTGGTTAATGGTTTCAGGCGTTCACATATTACGGCAGATAGGATCTTGTAGGCGATGTTTAGGAGCCTCTATAGAATGAGCAGTTGAGTTGGTCTCCTTTTTTGCTTATCGGACAACGATGCTGAGGTTCCATTCTTCAGGCATACTTTCTTCCGACCAGATTTGGCTTATGAGTTGGTGGATGTTATTTACCAATTCATCTCCACCGGCCTTATAAAGCTCAGTGGGAAGGGTCTCATTTTCGGCACCCTTTTAAGCTTGAGTTTAGATACTACTATCCTCACTTCACTCAGGTCGGGTGGTAGGCAGTTGTCGTTGTTGCCGGTATTGAATGGTTCGTTCTGCCTGACAGCGGAATGTTGTTCGTCATTTCCGTTTAACAGTCTGCAGAAGTGGTTCTTCCGTATCCTCAGCATCGACTGTGTCTCAACTACTATATTTCCTTGTTTATCTCGACAGTATTCTGGTCGAGCCTTGTATCCTTCGCTTTGACATTTTACACTTTTTTTAAACTTGTGAACCTGGAGTTGCACCTCTCTCTGTATCCTCGATCGCGTGCTTTTCTTGCTCTTTCTTCTTCTTTCTAAAAAGCAGGTATTCCTCGGCATTCTTCATCAAACCCGGGGTTTATTGTGACGACAGTGAAAACTACCCACCTTCCGACCTAAGTAAAGGAAAGTCTGACGGAAATGACGCCCTTCCTTTCGAGCTTTATAAGTCCGGTTCAAATGGTTGAAAAAGGAAAATTCGCCAACTGATAAGCCAAATTATCTTTGATGAGAGTATATCTGAGGAATGGAACGTCGATCTATAAAATAGTTGATCATCTGAACTGCGGCAACTACAGTGTCATAGGTCTCCTCAAGGTCGCATACAACATCGTATCTGATGTAATATGTGAAAACTTAACAACCTACAACCTGATCGGGTTATAGGCCAAAAAAGTCTGAGACTGATCTTTAAATCTTTACACTTCGGCAGATCTTGGAGAAATTTTAAGAGGTCCCAATACATACACGTACAATATTTCATTAATTCATTAGAACACTTGTTATAAAAATGTGATTTAACAACGTCGTATCTGGACCTGAACCGGCCCAATATATCAGATAGACCTGAATCTCTAGCTCTCTTCTTCTTTTCTTCTCATCTGTCACCATTTCTATTCGAATTTAAGCCTTGAAATTTCTATATAACCAGTTGTCAGAGTATATCAGACCATCTCACAGTAGACGTCACAGTTGTCTCCATCTTTTAAATTGTCCAGCTGCCATCGGAGGAGTGTTTTTTTAATTGGGGAACTAAGGTTGGTAAAAGAGTGGTAACCTCACTCCAAAATAAATATTAGTAACACTCAGCTCTGTTTTGTTTGGAAACATCAATCGTAGAAGTCTTATAAAAGTTTTGTCTTAACGACTCGAAGATGCGAGAGTGGCAACGTTCGCCCCTCAATCAGAATTTCTGAAGTTATTCAGAAGAGACACAGATTGGTATTATCTTGGAAATAAGTTTTGGTATAGCAATACTCAGGTACACACAAGGACAAACATATCAAATGTCTGCAGATTTATTCTTTTGATTGTTTTTGTTGTTTTATCATGGCTCATTCCATCGTATTTCCTTGATGGCAGTAGTGTCTGCTTTAAGGCTTAGAAATTCCACTAGTTGTTTGGCCCACATTCTCGTTGCGGATACGAACATCTTTGTCCGTTTTTCGTTCCTTCCAAAACTCTTGGTTGCTTATTTAGAACATTTTTTTCCGTGAGTGGCTTGTTAACTCAAAGCCGAATCCCCAATCTGGACGGGCAGATCTAATTTATTAGATGCTTCTAGGACATGGATTAAGCGCCGCTGGCATAACCATCGGCGAAAGGATGAATTTTCTCCCTCATTTGGATGAGGTTAGGACAAAATTAACGTCCTTGGTTCCTACGGTGAGGCGTGTACTGACTGACTGGGGCCTGACTAGACGAGGCATACGTATCGTATACGGTGGACTATTTGTTGCCTGTGCAACTTTTGGTGCACCGATATGGTATGATGCGGTCAAGTTAGTGTCAGGAAGAAGCAAAATTCTCGCTGCCCAGAGAATAATGCTCCTCGGCTCTCTTCCGGCATGTCGTACCGTGTCTACTGAGGCGCTGCAGGTATTGGCGGTTGCTCCGCCTCTCGACTTGGAGATTATCCGTCGTGGGATAGTCTTCAAGTTGAAAAGGCAACAGCAGTTATCTGCCACTGACTGGGAGGAGTGTCTCAACTTCTCGGCCATGGATCCACAAAGTAGGAAATTTGAATTAGGTGAATGCGTCTTCTCACGATGGCAATCTAGATGGACTAATAGCGATAAGAGTAGGGTAACTTTTGAGTTTCTTCCCGATGTTAGGTTGGCTAGTGCTAGAAACAATCTGGGACTCTCTCTTCACATGGGCTTTCTGCTGACTGGGCATGGTTCTTTAAATGCATTTTTGCATAAAAGGATCTTATCCGAAACACGGGATGCGGATGTAGAGCGAGTAGAGAGGATTGGTTACACGTTTTAACCGAGTGTTCACGGTACTCCCATCTCAGGGACCTCCCAGCAATGGGCGTGGATCGCTTTGGTGACGTTTGGGCATTCGGTAGGGTCCTTTTCACAAGGGAAACGACTGATAACTTTGCAGTCTTCTCTGGTGGAGTCTTCCGACAACGCCAGGAGCTAGTTGGTTAGGTAGTTCTTAGTTCCCTCCTCTCTTTTAATTTCATGCTATATTTCCTTGTCTACCCCTGCTTTTCGTTTTCTTTTTCCTTTCAGCTTTCCTTTCATTCTTTCTTTCTTTCAGCCTATTCTTTCTATTCAGCTATTTCCTATTTTATTCTCTCTTTCTCTCTCATTCTCTCTTCTCTCTTTCTCTTTTCTCTCTTTTTTTTCAGGTTGTTTTCCTCAGTCTAGTGTGTAGACTCAGAAAACGCAGAGGTTGCCAGGCCTCGGGCTATAAAGAGCCCATCTGGAAGTAACTTCACAGTTGCGAAGCTCCACCGGAAGCTATATTCTGGTACCACGGGTAACAGGAGCCCCTGATTTATGTCAGGTTTTCCGATGTCGTTTTAACACCAGTCTGCTTGGCTCAGCCTGTTAGAGAGGTAGGCCCCCTTGTAGGAGTATCGTGGTGGTTCTGGTTATCCCAAGTCGCGGGAACGGTTGGTGCTCTAGGGCGTCTGTTAACATTCTAAGACCTTTAGAGTACAAGAGGCGTTAGATAGGTCTTGCTCCTCAGCAAAGGAGGGTGGTCATACCTTAACATGACTACCGATTTGCACCAGGGAAGTATTTGTACTGTCCTGTGGCGCTGGCCAGCGCTTTTCCTTGGCTCTGATATTGTGGGTAGGCCCACCTAGATATAAGAGCCGTTAAGGCTATGTGTTCACGTTAATCATACATATATTATCTGTCGGTGGCACCATTGCATTATTCCATTCATCCGCATTCGCGTTAATCCTCGTTTAAGGCTAGGATTCATTTGTATTAGGACTTGTCTGAATGCCATGATACCGATGTAATTGCCGCTACCGGTTATTGAACAGAAAGCTAAGATCATTTCAGGTGAAACACCACAGGAGGCATGGTATGTGTGTATTGCTCAAAAATTATGTAAACATAGTCTTGTCTGGTTGCCATGATGCCGTTGACGCTACAGAAAGCTGAGATCATTTCTGGAGCAACTCCGCCGGAGGCGTGGTATGTGTGTTGTGCTCAGAAACTGGGGAAGCGCTGATGAAACCGCTAAATGTGTGTGAATCATTGTTAAGGTCGACAGCTAGTTTCCTTGGCTATGCTACCCCCAGGAGATAAGAACTCCCCACGCTGCTAGCTGTCAAAGAGTTATTATGATTCGAGCTGTATGAAGATTCACTGATTCGATGCGATTTTGGACTGCTGGAGGACTTAAGCTTTGGAAATCTGGTGAGTAGTGAAGTCTTCGTTACTGGCAAAGTTTTTCTATCGATGCTACTGCTACCACCAATAATATCGACTCCGAGCTCAGAACCTGGTTGAGCTGCTTCCTTCTTATGATTTTGTCTCTTCAGTTCTTTGTCGATTTTTGTGGCCGAATCGACTTTTGGTGGTGATAGGGCATTTATTCGAAGGCTAAGCACTTTTAGTGTTCATATTTGAAAGAATTAAAAGTTTCCAAAGCATTATCCGTTTGCGGGCGAAAAAAACCGTCTGACAGCTTGGCTTCATGTGTGAGACGAGCATGTGAGTTACTCATGTACATGTATAGAGGTCTAAAATTTTAAGATTTCATCTAAAATATATGGAAAACAAGGAAACACGCGTGATTCCATGATGTCCAACATTAAGCATTTAGTTCCACATAATATTTGTTGTATTCATCGCGGGTCATCTGAGTCAGCAGCGTTTGACACTTCTCCTGTATCAGTTTGCTTCGTTTGGTTTCCATTCTGCTGATGCTGTTAGTGGAGCTCATTTTTCGCTTTTTTTTTCTTCTATTCGTCCAGTGAATGTTACTGATTCACGAACTTGTAGTACACAAACTCGCAAGAAGTAATCCCGATTCAGCATTTACACAAGTTGACGGCCATTTTAAATTTTTTCTGAGTGGAAGATTTAGATTGAAACATGCAGACTTTTCAAAATGTTCCTTAAAGCCACACGTTGGCGGTTGAAACTTTTCCTCGTTTTTGAACTATCAAACAAAAACCGCTCCCTACTCACTTATCACACATTCGTTACGCAAGACAGTAAAAAAAAAGTTACGTATACGCCATCGTAAATCGCAAAACAACTTAATGCTCATCAGATGTAAGCCCTTGAGTGTGTTTAACCATGTTTACGCGTGAATGCTATAAACGTTATAGCCTGATATTTGTTCCGTCCTGTCGAAAACCGCAGCATCACCTGAGAAATCCCATCATTAGATTTTATAGAGCATGCTGAATCGGATACCTCTCCCGATGGGCTTCATTGAGATGAGAGGAACTAAATTAGGTAACCGCAAGGAGCTACAGAAGATGCTGCTCCTTCTTCCCTCATAAACCCTCGCGAAGCAATTTATGAATATTTCCTCCTCTGTTCACCACGAATGCAATCAATTGGTGGTTGTAAACTCGCCAGATTTACGACCGCAATTCCTTTGAACCGACGGCTTTATGTGAACCACTCTTTGGATGGCAGTAACCGAGTGTATTATAACTGCGCATCCTGATATGGATACCTCCGTTTGGACTGTTTCACTTTTACCAACACAATCACAAAGTAATTATCCCAACGACTAATTCGTATGACCAACATTTTTGTAATCAAAATACTAATTGCAAAACAAAAGGACTCAACCATTTCGAAATGAAATTTAATTTCCAAAAAGTTAGTCCTTCCAAGGATGAACAAGAATTCCGCAAAAAAAAACGGATAAATACTAATTGACCATTGGCCCTTTGCGCTGCACTGGCAAAGTATTTGTTCCCGCTATTGCTTTGTTGGCTCGGGATAAGTCCAAAGGATTTTACTAACTTCCACTATGCTGTTCCTTTGAAAGTTTAGCTGTTTTTAATTTGTTTTAGTTTTTGAGGGTGTATGTGTGTCTAGCTATTTCTTTCGAGTTCTCTTGATTGTTCTTCGTTCTTTTTGCATGACGAAGTAAGTCATGATACTCTGACGAACAAGTTTCGGCCTTCCTTGGAGGAGGGCTTGTAAGGAGGACATATTTTTTTTTTAGCTTGAAATACTATTGCATTGGTGGGGTTAATTAAGAAAAACACAGTAGCTAATAGTGAATACTAATTTAATTTACGGGAATGGACTTCATAAGAGTTCCACAGAAGGGGGTACATTTGGTGACTCTTGGAGTTTGGTTTATTGAAAAAGTTTTGGTTTATTGTCGGTCAGGAATATATTTTTTTAAGAACACGAAAGTGTACACGCCTTTAAAAGAAACATTAATTGGAAAATAATTGTTTTGATTTAAAGAAATAGGTGATTGCATACAAATGCGAATGACAAGATACTGCCCGGCAATGAATGGCACCATGGGAAGTTTCTGCAAATGACACCGGAAGCGGAAAGGCAGTTAATTTTTGAACATAGGAATGCCGAGGTGTACAATTTTTTCATGATTTTTTGGAATAATAACAAAATGACAACGGAATTTTTATTTTTTTTTTAATTTTGGTACGTTTTTATGAATCTGGCGTGTAGGATATACAGGGTGTCCGCCGGGAAGGTATACTACTTTGTTTTTTTATAATTTTTTATTAAATGAAAGGGAATGGATCTTATATTGACAAATGTTTTATTTAATGTCGGAAATTATGTATGTAATACAATATCAGGTAAATGTCCGAATCTGCTAGTCTCACAAATGCGAGCCATTTTGAGCACATTTTTCATTACATTCTCACACATTTCACTCGGTATTTCATTCATTTTATCACGAATATTTTCTTTGAGTTGCTCAAGCGTTTCTGTTTTGTTTTCATAAACCTTGCTTTTCAGATATCCCCACAAGAAGAAGTCCGGAGTAGTCAAATCAGGCAAAAGAGGTCTCGCAGTTATTCCATTGTAATCCTGGCTGTATGCGATGTGGCACCGTCTTGTTGATAACATATGTTAATCAAGCCCAAAGCATGCAGTTGTGGCGTTAAAAAGTTTTCAATAATATCACGATATCGCTCCCCATTCACAGTTACCGTTACGCCGTTTTCATTTTCAAAGAAGTAAGGTCCAATGATTCCTCCCAACCAAATTGCTCACCAGACTGTAACTTTTAATGAATGTAAATGTGACTGATGAATAATTTGAGGGTTTTCCATTGCCCAGAACGGACTGTTTATTCACATGTCCATTCAAATGAAAGTGTGCCTCGTCACTTACTATGATTTTCTCATGAAAATCAGGGTTGCAATGGGCTAGATGTAACATCCTATTGGCACACGTACGGCGGCATAAATGGTCTCGTGGAAGAAGATCTTGTGTCAACTGAATCTCTATTGGAAACAAATGCAAATCCTTGTGAAAATTTTTGGCCAAAGTTGTTCTTAGAAGACCAAGCTCCTGAGTACGGCGTCGAATTGAAGTTGATGGATTATTTTGAACACTTCCTTGAGCAGCAGCCGATCTTGCAGTACGTTGTAATCCATGCTGTAGACTATTCCCTACAGACCCTCTTTCTTCGAAATCATTCACTACACGATAAATAGTGCGTTATGTTGTCATGTTGTTCCTCCCGAAAATCTCACGTAACTTTCTCATCGTCACAGTAATCGATGATTGATTTCGATAAAATATTTTAACGATTAAAACACGTTGGTATATCGAATAATTTTTCATAATAAAAATGCCACGTGTGTACTTCACGACTGCCAAATATGAACTGTCAAGACTAATGTTTACCAAAATGGCGGTAAAACAAAGTAGTATACCTTCCCAGCGGACACCCTGTAGACGCTAGGCTTCGATTAGTGTCTGTTGCTGAGTAAGAAGTAGCAAATTGTAATTATGGAAAGCCTTTAGGAAAGAAATGTCATAATTTTTTTATTCAATATATATTTAGAAGACTTTTTTCAAGCTTTGAAAACATTCACAACTACTTACTTAGTGAGAATGGCTTTAGAAGCGTTTTACAAGGCTTACCAAAGTTGAACATTTTCAATATAGTGGTACTATATTGACTATAAATATTTTTTTTTTTTGGGGATTGTTAATATTTATGTATAAAAATTTATTATTTATTCTCTCGTTACACTGAAAGTTGGAAGAACTTTGTTGGATGACAAAATATAGTCAGATTTTCATCGCTTATGAAAACACAATGAACATCATGTGAGCACGTATCGTACATGCGGTGTATATTTTTCATGTGAAGTCATCGCAAAGGCGAAGGACTATATGCGTCACCATTCCAAATTAGCTTTGTGTAAGGAACCAGTTATAGCTATCAAATTTGTCTTTTCATTCTTGCGGTTTATTTATAAATCCAACCATTGGCGAGTTGGTGTCAAAGCAAAGCTTATGAGTCTTAAAACATGATTATCCAAAATTATTTCAATCGATATCCAGCCAGTCGTTGAACGTTTCTTGATTCCTTGCCACTAGTTGCTCACATCAAGTTAATTAAGATCATAGTACTCTTGAGCAGTCTTACTATGTAGCTGGAAAAAAAAAAAAAAACCGAGCTATGTCGTTTAGATGTCGTCAGCATGACAATTGTCCTACACTGACATCTGTCAGTTTTATTGGGGTGTGTTCTGAAACACATCCCAAAGTTTCTGCCAAGTTTTCCTCGCACCATGAAAAAATATGAAAACATATGACTTTTACCCTTGATCAAGTTGACTGCTTTCAAACAGTCTTCCTGTCATAGCATAAGCTGCCATAGTTTTTTGTTTAAATATAGAAACTTGTCAAGCCAGATGCCAAGATATACAACTTGAGTTTTTACCGCCAAAGGCTGTCCACGTGTTCAGGACAGGTAGTGGTGGTTCGGCATGAATCCAAGTAGCTCATATATGCCTTTTTGTTACCACGACTCGTGTGACCTATTTTAAGATTGTTGTTTTGGATGTGATACAGGCGGTCTCCAGATCCAGTCTGTGAGGCTTAGAAAGCGTATAAGATCTTGTACCCTTTTACAGAACGCAATCTGGCTGAAGGTTTCTCTCTCATTTGCGTTCCCACAACTGCGACATTGAGGGTTTTATGGTATCCCTAGTTTGGCCGCATGGTCTCCAATTGGCCAGTGCCCCGTGACTATCGCCGTAATTCTTGCTATATCTGGGCGGGTTCTATTAAGTAGATCTCTTGTTTTGTCGTCCTCGTTATGACGCATTATGTACATTTGGAATCGGCCATTTTCAGGAAGTATGAGTGTATTTGTCCCTTAAACGCACCTAGCGGGATACGGACATTTGCCGCAAGTGAGCCGTGATGAGCTGAGCCTTGCTGGGCCAGCTCTTCTGCACGCTCGTTTCCTTCAATGTCACTGCAACTCAGAGAAGTGTGACCTTGAAGCGTTCGCCAAAGTGGGTAATTCGTTCCGGCAATCCTGTACCAGTTTGGAGGATATTGCAGCCGAGTTGACCGCTTGACTATCTATGAGAATAGCAATATTATGCTTTTCCGTAATGTCACATCCCAGTAGCTTACAAACCTCTCCGATAGCCAGTAGTTCCGCCTGGAATACGCTGGAAATAGCCGGTAGGCGATATGAAACTGATATTTTCGATGATTCCGAGCAAAATCCGGATCCCACACCACAGTTAATCTAAGATCCGTCAGTGTAGACGACATTGTCGAAATCTTCGTTTCTTTTCCACTGAGCTCTGGTAGGAGATCCTACGTGAAAGTCTTTCTTGAAAGGTGTTATGTAGTCTGTTGAAAAGGTGACCACGAGGCCAGGATATTACTGTGACCATACCATGGTTGACGTTTCTGTCAAATTACTGAAAGGTTCGTTTTAGTGTCGCTCCTGTAAAAAAAAGTATCAATTTGCTATTTCTAACATCAAAAAGCCATAAAAGTGTGTTAAAAGTGTTGTTTAAAGACAAAAGAAACAATCTTCATAATCATATGTGAGTTGTAGACCTATAAGATTATTTTATTATATGCCTTCAAACTGAGTGCCACCTACATATGCCACCAAAAAGCAAGCGAAATCTTTCTGAAACTTCTCCTGAAACCTTTAACTCAAAAAAAGACCACAAAACTGCGAAAGTATGCCTGGTGAACTTGTTGGAAATATGAGTAAATCTGAACTTACTAATTTGCTTTGTGATCTACTCGACTCGAAAACGAAAAATACAGCCACGAAGAGTGACATCGAAGCCATAACAGTTGCACACCAAGAAATCATAGAGCTTAACCATCAATTGGCAAACAAAATTCTAGTTTTAGAAACAAAATACGAAATCCTAGAGAGCCAAATGGAAGAAATTCAAAAGAAAAATACAAAAAAAAATCTTATGCTACGAATCACGACACAAGATGGTATGGATGAAAGAGATCTAATCAAAAATACACTGTCGAGACTCATTCAGCCAAATCCGATCATTGAAAACCAACATATTCGCGAGATAAGAACAAACAACGCAGATACGAAACACTTTATTGTAAAACTTGATTCAAGACAACAGGTGATTGCAGCGCTCAAGGAATCCAAATCACTACGAGGCACTGGTATCAATATATCAAAAGATCTTCCCTTAGCAATTTGACAGAAGCGAAATAAACTTCTAAAGATAAGAAGCAGCCTTGTTGGAATGAATACAAACATTAAAGTATTGGTTCGAGATGATAGGATGTATGTAGAGAGAAAAGTTTTTCGTTGGAGTTCTTCACTGGGACTTTTACACAACAACAAAAATGGGGTTTTGGTTCTAAATGAAATCTACAAAACAAATGTCAGCGATCAGCTCGGTTACAACGTGGAAACACAGAGGACAGAAGGTGTCAACAACAGAGCTGAGCCAGTAGAGACACCTAAATTTCAAAGCGGAAACTTAGCACGGACACAATCCAATTATACTACAAATAAAAATAATTATTCATCTATCATGTCATAGGGTATAACTGCCGTCTGCCAAAATAAAATTAAATTAATAGAAATAAATAAATTGAAAATATTAAGCTATAATATCAAAGGCCTTATTAATAAGTCAATACAAGTAGGTTTTTATGAATTTATAAATAAATTTGATATTATTTTTCTGTATGAAACATTTTTAGTAGAAGAAGATTATAAATTATATTTAAACCGTTTTAAAAGCTTCGAATTTGTTTGGATTTCCGCGGTAAAACAAAATACAAGAGGAAGAGCAAGTGGAGGATGCTTCTTTGGATATAAAAAACATAGTTCCAAACACAACTTATCCTTTGAATTTGAATCGGTAAATGAAATTAAACTTTTAAAAATACAAAAATAAAAAACAAACTATATATACTACCAATTTATATCAACTGTAACAATTGGGAAAGAGATTTTGGTGCGTTAGTGGAAGCAATTGAACACTGTAAATACGACGATATGATGATCATAGGTGATCTAAATGCCAGAATAGGAAAAGAAGAGGGAAGGGAAAATAGAATCGCAGGTAAAGTGAGAAAATCAGAAGATGGAACCACAAATGCAAAGGGAGTGAAATTATTAAAATTATGTGATTCTCACGGATTTCATATACTAAATGGTACAACCAATTCAGACTCCAGTGGAAAGTATACATTCATAGGACAACAAGGATGTTCAGTCATAGATTACTGCTTGGTACGTGGATTATGGATATCCTTAGTAAATGATCTTGTAGTTTTGACGCAACAGCTCTCAGACCATATGCCTATTGTTGCCGAGTTTGGTACTTCACCGACCGAAGGAGAAGATACAAGAACGATACAACTACCCCATAAGCTGATGTGGAAACAATCATATGCATCGGAGTATAGACGAAAGCTCGACCTCAACTTGCAGACAACTACTCAACTCGATATAACGGATATCGACAATTTAATAAAAATTTCCTACACGCCAAAAATACATGCTCATCAAAAAAGAAACATTTTTAAAGAAAAATGGTTTGACACCGAGTGTGGAACAGCGAGAAGAATATCTTTTGGATGGCTAAAAGTTTTTCGAAAGGTTGGAGATCATTTCTTCAAAAGAATGTACTGCCAAACAAATACAGCTTTTAAGCAAATATGTATGAAGAAAAAGAAAAGATTTTTTGAAAACGAAGCTTTAAAATTGGTGAACTGTAAAGGTACAAAGGAGTTCTGGTGTGCAATTAAAAAATTCAACTACAGAGCACCCCAAATTGGTATCAGCCAGACGCAAGGACACTAATGAACCACTTCCAAACGCTATTGAACCCACAAAGTAGCATACTGCCGTTTCACTACGCAATCCCATTAATTGAAAATGAAATTCTAGATGCACCTATTACACAGGGAGAAATATGTAACGTTCTAAAAAAACTTCAAGATGGAAAGGCACCTGGCGCTGATCGGATACCCGTTGAATTTTTTAAGTATGCGACAAACAATTTTATCGACAAAATAGCGGTGATTTTCAATGGGATGCTGGAAACAGGCAACCTACCCCAACAATTCAAACAAGCCATAATATATCCGATTCACAAAAAGGTAATATCGCTGATCCCGCAAATTGTCGTGGAATATCATTCCTAAACTCATCTTATAAGATTTTCACAAAACTTTTAAATGAGCGTATGTCAATCTGGATCGAAAACAACCATTTGATCAAGGAATTCCAAGCAGGTTTTCGGAATGGTTATTCAACCGTAGACAACATTTTTGTACTGCAAAATATAGCTGGGTCATTCATCGAACAAAAAAAGAAACTATTCACCTTTTTCGTCGATTTCAAGGCAGCCTTCGATAATATCGATCGAAAAGCTTTAATATTCAAACTTTATAACGCTGGGATGAGCCAAAAGTTCGGGAAGGTTATCGAAAATATATACGAGGACAACCAATCGAGTGTCTGGAGCGGGACCGAAACATCAGAATGGTTTGAAACAACTATGGGAGTAAGACAGGGATGTACACTAAGCCCATATCTTTTTGCTTTGTACATCGATGACCTCACCGACTTTTTACCTGGAGGAATAGAGATCGCGGGACATTTAATAAAGGTACTTCTATTTGCAGACGATGTGGTTCTATTTGCATATTCGCCAGAATCCTTACAATTAATGATTAACCGTCTTGATTTGTACTGCCAAATATGGAATCTTACGGTTAACCTTACAAAATCAAAAATTATGATTTTTAAGAAGGGAGCTGGTAGAGAGTGCAGAAATGAAAAATGGCACCTCAACGGACAGCCCATTGAAATTGTGAAAACCTATAAATATCTCGGGGTGACAATAGCTAGTAATCTTAGTATGGAACCACATCTAAAGGAAAAACTAATAAAAGCTAAAAGTGCCATATCGGCTACATGGAAAAAATGTTTTTCAAATCAACTAATTGACCACAGCGTAAAATACAAGGTCTTTCAAGCTGTATCAGAATCTGTTATGATGTACGCAGCGCAGTCTTGGGGATATTGTCAATATGAAACAGTAGAGAAACTCCTTAGATACTACATAAAACGATGCTTTAACTTACCAAGCACAACACCAAACTATATGATTAATATCGAAACAGGACTATCACCGCTTTTCATTAAATCATTGAAATTGCATGTAGATTATGTAATTAAAGTTTTAGAACTGTCGGACGATAGACTTCCAAAAATAATTGCCAAGAAGGTAATAGAAAGAAATACGCTCTGGTATAAAAAAAACTCGAGGAGCTAGCAACATACTGCAGTTTCGAATGCAATTTAGCTTATGGAAATGAAAGATACCAAAAGGATGTGATTGGCAATCTTATTGCCAAAGTAGATGAACAATACAGAGCGGATTGCGTAAATATGGCTTCATCATCCGTTCACCGAGCTACATACAGCGTTTTAAAACACAATCTGTCTGAAAAAAATTACTTCCACAATGACAACAGCAATGAACTGATTTCGGCTCTCTTTAAGATGAGAGGCGAACTAATACGACTCAATTATATCCCACATCGTCCAGATCTACCAATTTATTGTAGTCTTTGCAACTTATCCGCGAGAGAAGACGTTTTACATTTTATAGGAAGATGCCCCATCCTTAAAGAAATAAGAAGATATTTTCTAGAAAACGACGTAAAATCTCAGGAAGAAATTATAGCCTACCTAAACCGCGAAAGCGATATAAAACAACTCTTTTATTTCTATAAAGCTGCAACTAATTACCGTTGTAAAATTATAACTGAGAACTTTTAACTTTTTAGTATGTTTTGCTTTTTATATATTTTTTCAATCTTTTTAAATTCAAGAATATAATATACATTAAAACAAACTTGTTATTAAATGTTAAATCTCATGTCAATCAGGCAGACGGCAAAGCCATGCTTAATGATTTTTGTAACATAAATTATTTGTATTATAAACAAGAAAACAATAAATCTAAATCTAATCTAAATCTTATCTAATCTAATCTGTGACCATACGACCTTGAATTCCAGCATCCTGATTCCTTGAGTCTTACTGAGCTGCATAGAGCGGTATCTTCAATGTGTAGAGACAAGAGATTCAATAGTACAGCAAGGTCATCCGTTGGCGCCGACCACAGCGCGCCCGTGGTGTCTATACTGGTTGTTCTTTGCAGCCTTTTTATTTTTATGAGGATTTAGCCTTTACTCAATGCGGATCACCATACTAGTGAGCCGTATGTGAGAATTGGACGTACCACTGCTGTGTACATCCACAAGGTCGACCTTGGTTGAAGTCCTCACTTCTTTCCAAAGGGTTCGCTAAAAGCATCGAAAGCAACACACGTCTTCCTCACTCTATGTTCGATGTTGTGAGCCTCATTTTTTTCTATTTGGCCTAAAATAAAGGGTACCACCTGGTACTTGCTCTTCGTGGATTTTCCTGCGGACTTTCTTTTTGTTGTTGGTGCTTGATTTGCGGTTGAGGCGCTAACCTTAGCACTCTCGTAGTTTGGTGGACGGACGATTGTCTCTTGACTGGAGCCCAGAAATTCGTCCTCTGATGAGGTGCCTTCCTCAGGCATCCTCAACTGATCTTTTTGTTTTTATTTTTTTTCAATTTTTTTTATTAATTTTTTGATTTTGTTCCCACGAGTGAGATCGGAAGAGATTGCCCATCCAGGTAGAGCCTTCTTACCAGGATAAGGCGCTTATAAAACCGAACGTGTCGGGTATCGGAGGGGACCGTTTACGACCAGTTATTATTAGCCGCTTACTGGAAATACAGCCTTCAGCACGGGTGCCTCGACGCTTTGGCCTTAAAGTGGGATTGGGAATTGGGTTTACTCCCGGTACCTAATGAAAAAAGGTTGGATTGCTCATAGTTTCGTTGTAGAGACAACTGGGTGGTCTTTCACACGCCTCGTAGACTTACAGCAAGCTCTTTCGCCCAGACAAAACCGTCAAAAACGTTACCTTAACAACTTTAACAACTTTACAACCCCGCAAAACGCGGCCCGTTCATCCTCCGGCAGTCGAAAGAACGCACTTGGTCGATCTCCTCGAGCTAAGTTTGCTCTCTTGGATTCCTAAATATGGCAGTAATCCCGAGATGGTCACTGTCGTCGTCGAATACTCGCACACAGTTCTGCGCATGTTCGGTATTCTAATCTAACGTCTAACGTCCAGGAAACAATTTCCCTTCATATAAGGTGGGATATCCGTTGCTTACACACTAAGTTTGTATTCAGTCATGTTTTGCTCTTTCCAAATTTAAAGCTCTTGACCTCTAGTGTTGGAAATTGTACTACCCTTTGCAGAACCACGTCCAAAAAGTAATCATTTTCAGCCGATTGAAGCTGTAAGCAGCTAATAAGTGTCTTAAGCTTTGCTATAAATTGAGATTGTTGAGTTGCTTTAGGTGCATAAAGCGACTCCACGTCCATTCTCCTCCGACTATGGAGACGAATGCTTACGATGCATGCTTCCAGTGCTTGAAACTTACATACTTTAAATGATACCACCTTCCTGGGAGGAGTGGAGTCAGTCTCTTCTTACCTCTCTAGATACTACATTCGAATTCGTATCCCTGGGTTAGGTAAGGTTCGCTAACCAATGGTATCGGGTGTTTTTTTTGAAGGTATAAAACTTCGAATTGAAATAAAACACAAGAAAACCGTTTTAATTTACATCAATTTGGCTTTATTGGAAGGATAATTTTATGCCATTAATATTCAAGTATGATTTCGGGCATGTGGCCGGCGCTGCTGCTTTGAATAAAGCCAAGTCTAGAGGCCCAGTTTTCAAGCACTTTTTCGAGCATTTGGGGCCGCATGTCGGCAATAACGCCACGAATGTTGGCTTCCAAGTCCCCAAACGTTTCTGGTTTATTAGCGTAGACGAACCACTTCACATATCCTCAAAGAAAATTTTCCAATGGTGTCAAATCACACGATCTTGGTGGCCAATTGACAGGTCCATTCCGCGAAATTATGCGCTCATCGAATGTTTCCTTCAATAAAACGATTGTGACATGCGCTGTGTGGCATGTAGCGCTGTCGTGTTGTAACCACATCTCATCCATATTCATGCCATCTAATTCGGGAACAAAATAGTCGGTTATCATGGTTCTATACCGGTCTCCATTAATGGTAGTCGACTCTCTAGCATTATTTCGGAAGAAGTATGGCCCAATGACTCCACCAGCCCATAAAGCACACCAAACAGTCAGTTTTTGTGGATTTAATGGCGTCTCAAGGGTCTCATGTGGATTCTCTTCACTCCAAGTGCGGCAATTTAGCTTGTTGACGTAACCGCTCAACCAAAAAAAAGCCTCATCACTGAACAAAATTTTTCGATGAAAATCGGCATCGAGATGAATCGCATTTTTGGCCCATACACCAAAATCACAACGCATTGCATCGTCTCGCGGCTTCAATACTTACACAAGCTGGATCCTGTAAGGTCGAAAGCTAAGATCTTCCATAAAGTTTATGGACAAAGCACCAATTGCTGTGCACGGTGGCGAATCGATTCGTTCGGGTCCTCTTCAACACTTTGCTATTCAGCGGCAATTGTTTCTTCGGTGCGTATTGTTTGGCGTCTCTGCGGATGCGTATTATCACTTAGAGCAAACGTAGTGCGAAAACGATCCATGGCTTACCGACTTAATTGCTCTGCTGGACGATTATGTCGACCATAAAATGGACGGAGCTTGCATCGCAACAAGGAATGGAATACTAGACTTAATAACCTAGAGAAAAACGGAAAGCCTTTTTGGAATATAGTTAAGGTAATTAGGAATAAAAACAGAAAATTACCGTTCCTTAAAAATTCTGTCAACATCTTTTACACAGATATAGAGAAAGCAAATACACTGGCATTAACATTTGCAAATAATCATGTTGTAGCAAGTAACCTAGGTGACCAAGTTACGAACAACACAGTAAGCAACACTATTCAAAATTTTCTAGTTGACAGTTCTAACCAAACAGCTTCTTCTATCTATATAACCCAAGATGACATTGAATTCTTTATCAATACTTTAAAAATTTGAAAAACAGGAGGTCTTGATTTCATAAGAAATATATTTATCAAGCAACTTCCTCGAATTGGAATACAATATATAGCATTCCTTATAAACTCTTGCCTTAAAATGGAATATTTTCCTGAAACCTGGAAACTGGCTAAGGTGGTTCCTATAATAAAGTCTGGAAAGGCTTTACTCAGTAATTTGATGAGACAGAGATCTCAAAGAAGTAAGACGTGATTTATTCGAGTTGGATAAAATTAGATTGATTAATCATTTAATTAATAATTATATTTTTTTTAAACGTGTTTTATTGACCACAAATGGATCAGTGTGGAATATGTAAACTAAAACCGTCGCGAACAGAAGTCACTGCGAAGTGTACCGGCTTTTGTGGAAAATTATTCCATATAAAATGCGCGAGTCTAACCAAATTTGATACAGACCGAATGATAGAAAATTCAAACATCAGATTTGTATGTAACGACTGCGTGAAATTTATTGAAGTGTTTAAAGAAAAACATGAGCATATAATTAAATCAATTTGCGAAACAAAGGATTTTTTATCAGCCATGTTTAAAGAGAGTTTTAGTGATATAAAAGATTGTGTAAACAATAACATTAAAGAGTTTTTGATGGAAACTGTTTACAATATTAAAGAAAAGGACAAAAATGTGAACAAAAAAACAACCTACGCATCAATGTTAAAAGCTCCTATTGTTATTAAACCAAAGAGAGTACAAAATTCAGAAATAACTGTGAGAGAAGTGAAAGAACAAATAAATCCATCCGAGCTAGCTGTTAAAGTAAACAAAATACAAAATCAAAAAAACGGTGTTGTTACAATACAGTGTGAAAGTGAAAAAGAGAGAAACATTATATGCAAAGAAATTTCGAATAAAATGAATAATCACTACAATATTCATGTAAGCGATGCAAGAAATCCAAAAATCCTAGTGCATGGTATGAAAGAGGAATTGACAACAGATCAAATTTGTAGAGCAATCACAAATCAAAATAAAAAAATCAGTTTTAAAGAAATTAAGTGTCTTAAAGTGTATCCTTCGTTTAAAAACAAACAAATATTCAATGCAATAATAGAGGTCGACGGAGAATCATTCGCGAATATTATGAAAATAAAAAAATTGTGCGTGGAATGGGATGAGTGTGTGTGTTATGAAAGTATAAACGTTAAAAGGTGCTTTAAATGTTGGGGCTTCAATCACAAAGCCAATGTGTGCAAGAGTGAGAAAGAAGTTTGTGCAAAATGCAGTGGTAATGACCATAAATCAAATGAGTGTAAGAGTGTGAAAAATAAGTGCATTAATTGTATAAATATGAAACAACGACTTAATATCCACATTGGTGTCGAACATGATTGCAGGGATGCCATGTGTCCAGTTTTACAAAGGAAACTAAAAAATGAAAGAGAAAAAATTTCGTACTAGCAGCTAAGTATTCTACATTGCGTGTACTTAAATATACAAAGCCTTATTAATAACTGCAGCGAAATTCAATTATTAGCAAATCAAAAACAGCCTCACCTAATTTGTTTGAGTGAGACACACATGACTGAAGATATTGATGAATCAGAAGTTATGTTAAATAATTATAATTTAGTACAAGTTTTAAGTGTATCGAGACACACCGGAGGTGTTTCGATTTATATTAAAAAGACATTAGAATTTAAAGTTATTAATGAGGTAAGGAATAATTATGGGACGTATTGTTTACAAATAAATGTGGGCGATGGAAGTATGATGTTTAAGTTAATGTTATTATATTGAAGTCCAAGTTTTTCAAAATCACAATTTTGCTCGTTGTTCGGAGATCTAGTTGAAAATATGTGTATAGATAAAGACTTAATTATATTGGGAGACTTTAATATTGATTGGCTACGTGACATCACCTATAAAAACCAAATAAGCGCTATTTGTAGTGGAAATAATTTATCTGTTATGAATGATCAACCGACAAGAGTAACAGATCAATCATCCAAACTAATAGACTATGTTATTTCGAACAATAAACAATTAAAATCTAAAGTAGAACCAAATTGGAAAATTAGTGATCACGAGACAATAAATATTGAGTTAACCATTAACTCAAATGTCAACAAGTCAACAATTGAGAAATATAAAACATTAAAATATAACAAAAATGAGTTTTATTCTAAGCTTTTACTCAGCGATCTTATTGGAGCTGATATAGTGAACTGTTGTGTGAATGAATTAGCAGATTTGTTTAGTACTGAAATGTCTAAAGTTGTATGTGGAATAGTCATCGAAAAGAGAGTGTGTGTGAATGAATGTCAGTGGTTTAGTAAAAAACTTACTAAATTAAAAATAAATAAAATTAGACAATATGAAGAAGCAAAATTCTACAACACTATAACAACGTGGGATAAATACAAAGAAGCAAGAAATATTTACAAAAGTGAACTAAGAATCTTAAAAACAAATACATACAGAACAAAATACAGTCATCGCGAAACCAACAAGAGACATGGAATAATTTAAAAAAATTAATTTTAAAAAAAGAAAAAACTCCTATTTGTAATGTTGAATTTAATGGCAACGTTATACAGGACAATAGTTTGATAGCGCGTGAATTTAATACCTACCTACTTTGTTAAGAGTGTAGAAGACATTGTAAATCAAATTCCTCAAGAGAATTATCAGTGTAACATAAGTCAAGCCGAGACTATTTTTAAATTCAAACTCATACGCGTTAAAGACATCGTAAACTTTCTGAAGTCCATGGGCACAAAGAAAGATTTTAACTTTATGAGTGCAAACATGCTACTAGATGGAATAGAAATTATAGGCCCAATTTTACGAGAAATTTTTAATAAATCTATGAAGTGCGGTTGTTTTCCAAAGAGTTGGAAGGA